>FR990113.1:17342500-17942500 GCA_905404275.2 Hedya salicella
GGTACGGAACCCCAAAATCCAGCGAAATCCGAATCGGACTCGAGCACAAAGTGTTCACGTAAGCTCGATAAGGTTTGTGTTATGATTACTAGAGGACGATATATTTCAGAGATATACCTGTTTACTTATATAAATAGAAAACATCCAAAACTCAGTACAAGTATACAAATATTTACCGGGATTTTAACCTTCAGCTACGTTTGGCAACTTCGTTTCAGGCAACGTTACTCCCTCTGATCTAAACCGGTCGTCAAAGTAATTAAATTATTTCATTCTACCCAGACTTATCAACTTGTTTAAAACCCATGAAAACATTTGAATCAAAGGTCTACGCAGAGTTTTTACTACCTAGCAGGAAAATATTGCTACGGCTACGGCGTAGCATACATAGCGATGCTTGCAAAATTGAATGGGTTAACCCTTTCGAAGCTTAGAAATGCTGCGTATGCTACGATATAGTCCGTAGCAGCGTCTTCTGGCTATGTGAGTAGCGAGCCAAAATACTGTGTCATGTGTGTCGCTATGGGGCTCGAAAGGGTTTAAATATGTGAAAACAAAGAAATACTATGACTCGTTTTTTAATTAAAAACTTAATCGTCAGTTAGAGGAAAAATGGAAAAAGCGACAGCTTGGTGGCATTTAGTTACATCATTTTATAAACTATATAATTCAATATCTTGAAATTGTCGCTTATACTATTGCGATCGTCGAAATGGTTTTTTTACATTTTCACTATGGGCACTCTGCTCGTAGTAAGTTTTTGCTACATACGTTATTATTTATGTTATCGGCTACACGCGTATCACTAAGCAAATCTTGATAATATTATACAGTTTACACACACACCTTGATACAAAAAAGTCGTCCTGTAACTCACTCAATTATTAGGCACCATATTCCTACCAGTATCAGGTTAACATACTTTTAAAAAGTATATTTTTTGCGTCCAATGTCACATGACGTCGGCTTTAATTTGGTCTCCACAGCAGTAGCTAAGCCTTATCTAGTTCCAGTCACCTGATCACCGAAAAGAGCTTAAGAGTATTCGAATGAAAAAGGCATTTATGACATTTCTAAATAAGAGTACGCTCTTCGATTACAAAATTGGATTTATCCCCTATTTACTTCATCGATCTAACAAAATAGTGATGTTTTTCTCTGTATGTTGGCTAAAAATCTTGTTCATAGACATCTCGAGTGACAAAATTAGAATTAGCACTTAGTTAAAGGCGAAATTTATTGTAATGCACTCCTAGATCCGGCTTAGCACTGGTAACCTAACAGACAGTCTTTTTTTTTAAATATTTTTTGCAGATTTCTTTCGTTCTGTTTAGATTTACGCAACATAATGTATTATGTAGACTCTGATAGAGTAAGTAATTATGTGGAGTTCATAGTTTACGTTTTAGTTTTTAGTATAGTTTTCAGGTTTCGGCTGAAAAACAATGCTGGAGGGTCGCTCAGGAGGCGGCACGATTCGTACTATGCTGACGTCTAAACCGTTTGCCACACACTTAGTTTTTTATGGCTTATTTAATGTATAGATAGCTTAAGTTATTGCTAGATTTAGTATATATTTTTTATTGTTTCTGTATATATTTCCCTTTGTATTATTTACGTGAGGCAATAAATATATTTTCTTTCTTTCTTTCTTCTTGTTATTACAGAATTGGTATCACTTCTGCTTTGAAATAGGAATGACCTTAACACTATCATGGCATGACCAAGATTTTCGTAGCACTACGAAAATACTTAGCCGACAACGTGGGAAAATGCATAATATATGGCGAATAATTGCTAAGAGCAGAGCACCCACCTAACGGGTTCCTGATAGTGAAAATTCAAAGATCATCCATTATGGGTCTTTCAAAAATAGTAAGTGTGACTTGACACAACAAGTTGCATAAGTAAACGCTACTAATACTTGATTTTTCTTTTTTATATAGAAGCCGAAAGCTTGATATCACAGCTAATATATAAGTAAATAAGTATTAGAATATTTAACTTCCTAGAGACCTTTAACTTTTGCACATTGTCGTCACAAATCACATTAACTATTTGTGAGAGACCCTTATCCCAAGTTTCAATTCGAAACAAGATTAAAATAAATAAATAAATAGATATTACGAGACAATTTTAAAGAAATCGAACTAGTCCATGGTAAGCTTAATAAGGCTTGTATTATGAGTACTAGATGACGATATATTTAATCGATATATTTATTTAAATACATAGAAAAAATCCAAGACTCAGGAACAAATATTTATGCTCATAAGACAAATATTTGCCCTTACGGGGATTTGAATCCAGTACCTTCAGCTTCGCAGGCAACGTTACTACTGCTGAGCTAAACCAGCCGTCAAAGATTGATTTTGAATATGGTACTTGACTGACAGATCAAATCAGCCCCGTTTTTCGAACTTCAAAACGCTTAAATGTTAAGTTACAAAATCTTTTAATACAAGATAAGTTTGTTTGGTTGTTGTTGGTAAATAAATGTCCTTTATATATAATTTTATTATATGTTTATAGAAAAAAAGGTTTATGCCGTTATAATTCTATATTATCAAATTGCCTCCTTAATACGTTTTTGGTCATTTTAAAATCGTCAAAAGCGTAAAAACAAGTGTTCATAGATGCGCAGAACGCATATTCAGAATAGCATTTATTTGTATAGCGTCGCATAATTTAATAATTTATTTTGACTACAGGAAATAAGCCAATTGTTTGTTGACAAAAAAAGATCCTTAGAACATGTACAGAAAATCAGGCGTGGTGGCAGCCTGAAATTTTGGAAGGGGTCACTAATAATAAAATATGTCGAATAAATTAGACTTTATTTCACGATACACAATTTCATTGCACACATTATAAAACAAATGAAAAAAAAATTACTGGTGTAAGATAATTGCTTGTTTTGTATTTGACGTGTACTATTTGGGGGGGGGGGGGGGGGGGGGGGGGGGGTGTCGTGTCCTGTCCCCTGTGACCCTCGCTTCAGGCCGCGTCTGCAGGTGACGTAGTAAAGGTGTGCAAACCACGAATCGGACAACACAACGTACGTCGGCCGACAAGACGGTCTGACGAGACTTTTAAGGTCACCGGAAGCCGTTTAATTGTGGAAATTTTAGAGGAAGTCCTATGATCAGTAGTGGAACATGTACACATACCTGCAAATGAAGTTTTTTTCACATTTCATATCGACAGTCTCGTTTATTTTCTGCACAATGTACCTTCTACAACACAACTACAACAAAAAGCGTGCCATCAGAATGATTATTTTCACGAAAAATAAAACTCACCTAACTGGATTTAGGTATTCTATTTTCAACCAAACAACAAACACTGCAGCTCGTAATTTAGTTGATGCTGCATTTAGAGATGAGATCTCGACACGGTACGGAACAATAGCTTCCATGCAGCTCTAATTATCCATCCAAAAGGTCCAAAGTCCTACTAACACTTACGCGAAAAAGCGTCCTATTTGTACTAACAAAAATGCTACAATCGCTTAAAATTTACTTGGTATATGTTGCATTTTTTAAAGAAGCGTGACACGGTGGTAGTTGTGTCTAAGGCATACACGGTATTCCAGGGTAACATAATCACTTTTAATGCATGCCAGCGGTTTTTTATGTTATTTTATTAACGTAGTGCATATTAACATTTTTAACCTGGGATAGTAAAAGATGAGTACAACGGAAAGTTATCTCGTAGCAAACCTTTAAACATGTTTTAACACATTTTAAGTCTATTTCAGAAACTTTAATACATTATAGTTAATATATATTTTTCATAAAGTTTTAACAAATAAAAACTTTTTCTTCGGGTGGACGCCCGGACCGTTAACATCTCCTGAATCTCCTGATTATATATGCCTCGTAGATAGGCGAACCATACGTATTTTTGTGGAAACTGTATGAAAATATACGCACCACAATTATTGACACATTTGAACCAAGACACTATTTCGCGGAATACTAAATAAACGCCTGAATCTATCAATTATTTAAGAGAATGTCACGGATAAGACGCTGGTTTTGATTCAATGCGCTTTCGTGTGAAAAACTGTTGGCCATTTTAAATTAGGCCTCATTATATTTACTTTAAAAAATTCAGTAATACACAGAAGTAATTTTCTACTTTTCCTACGTACTCAGATCCATGTAACAACATGAACGGAACGAGCTTCAACAGAAAAACCACGACAATTATAAGCGTAAGTAAATTAAATTCGTATCACTTTTAAAAATAACGTTTTCTATCTATCGTTTAAATATATCGTCATCTAATATCCATAACACAAGCCTTATTAAGCTTACCATGGACTAGTTCGATTTGTTTGAAATTGTCCCGTAATATCAATTTATTTTACTTTATTTACTCGGAGAATCAACAGCTAAAAAAAATACATTGGTGGCATACAATAGGTAATATCTAGCCAATTACAGGTTTTCACTGGTAGTAACATGATACTAACTACCTATATAAATAAGTAAACTGCAACCAATTAAAACTAATTAAACTTAGAAGCAATGTCCCGGTCGGTGTATGGCTATTTTATTATTTAAAAGCAGCTTTGTTCGTATTACTAAGAATTAAATATTAATATCCTTATGTGATCCATGACCTGGCCTATTAAATAATATGTGTTAAGTTTAATTTAGATTTCAAGATAGTTTACACACTATTAAGAAACAAACGTCCAAAATGTCAAATCGCCAAATATCTTCTCATTCTTCTGATACCATTTATAACATTAGTGTGATTTGCAGATTGCTCGGTATTTCTAGATCTCCATATGATATCCAGTTTTAGTATTGTGTCTATACACAATGGGTCTACATGGACTGCCGATTTTTTTTAGCCATAATGGCATTTTTCTACTACACTATTACCTTTCAGGATTGGCTACAAAACATACCTAACCTAATGGGTTCTACAGGATGACCTTTACAAAGATCCTGATTTTTACGGTCACAGACTTATGAAAAATGATTTTATGACCACATTACATTATGACTTTCAGTTATTATGGGATACAATGGGATTCAACACACAATACTATAACTGACATAGCAAAGCTTTTGTTTGCAATTTTTATTCCTGAAACCGCCATAGGGTTACAGATTTTGGATGCATAGGATTTGGATTAGTTAATAATTGTAGGGTACTTTTCTTACGTAACAAAGGAACGAAAACTGTTAGATATGTAAGTATACTTATATAATGAAGAAAAAAAAAGTAAACCCACGTCAGCGGTCAATTTTCTGCTCGACTGCGCGTCAGGACGTTAATGTGTTAATACTCTGATCCTTGCATTTATCACGGAATCAACCGAGTAACGACACCACGAGTCGTAAACCTTTTTATCGATAAAACCCTTTATTGGACCCTGAAAAATTATCACAGACATTACACGCGATAGATTAACCAGGCGAAATTAGGTAAAAATACGTCGATAGGAAAAAAAGCGGAGTTGGCATAAATTGGTGGGGAGTCTCCAGTGAACCGAGGGTGTATTAACGGGTGACTGGTGACGTAGAGAGTTTCTTATCCCCTCCGAGCGTGTGCGACCCGCGCAAATGACGCAGAAAAGATGCGGGGAATGACGCCCTCTTCATCACAGAATAGCACCCGGGTTGCTCCCTTGATTTATTTATTTTTTAGTTCACGTCACTTGAATAGAAGTTTGCAGGTTTTTTAGTTAGGGTTATGGCGCCTAGACAGTCTGCTTGCGATTTGTGAATCTGATTTAGTTCTGATAATCTTTGTCATATTACAAATTTATTCATGCATTTATGATTTTTTTCAGATTCAAATGTTTGTGGTATATGTTTATATTTATATTTAGTGACTATAAATATTAAATATAGAATAAAAATGCATTACAAACTCAAAACTCGAATGGTGGTGCCGGCGGCCGGTCAACATGGCTGGGTTGCGCACATGTCCAGAACAGTCCTTGATCCAGTTAAGTAACGAAATTTTCTATCAAGAAAATTTCGTTACATAACCCCGTCAGAAGGTCGTCATATTACTGGTGATCGTGTTTGCTATGGTTGGCTAAACTAAGTCGGTAATTAAAAAGACCATGCCACATGGAAGTGACGCTCCTCGCGCACTGATTTCGATTGCTGGTAAAGGTTAAGTCAGCCTTTTGCATGATAAGTTTTTCTTTTGTGCACTAAAGATTAAGTCAATAAATAAAGAAGTACTTCCGCAGCTCTTGTGCCTTGCGCGCCGCGTCCCCACCTTACTGCAACTGGCTTTATGCCATCTGTTGTATTAGGTCCGTGGCTCCCCACTGTATCTGATCATTGATAAAAGCCTATCCAGAATTACTTAGTACAAAATCAGGTTCTATAAAAAGGTAAAGAGGAATACTCAGGCCTAACCAGTCAAAATTAACGTAAAAAAAAGAACAAATTGTGTTATTGTTATTGACGACACGTTGGGCTCAGTGGGTTGTACAACGGCCTACGAAGCTGGCAGTCCCGGGTACGAATCCCGGCCAGGGCGAATGTTTCTGTGATGAGCGCGAATGTTTGTTCCTTGATCTTTGACGTTTTCTATCTATTTAAGTATTAGTACCCCTATGAATACTTCTTCGCGAGCTTTGTGCCATAAATTGGCAAGAGCGGGCGCAGGATCGGGACGAGTGGCGAGCTCTCGTGTTGGAGGCCAAGACTCACTTTGGGTGCTGAGCCAACGGAGTAAGTAAGTACGTATACTGTGCAAATAGTCATATACATAATATATTGATAAATAAAAATACAAGCTTTGCTTAGTTTGGGCCTAGGTCAATTTGTGTAAGATTGTCACTGTGTTATTTTCTTTAACCGACTTCCAAAAAAAGGAGGAGGTTCTCAATTCGACGGAATGTTTTTTTTTTTGTATTATAAGAAACATAATAAGCATTTGCATTCAGAAAGTGTTAATTGGTGAAGTGGAACTGATGCAGAAGACCACAGAATGCCATCGGAACTCCTCAATGATAAATGATTTACGGGTGGCGACAAAATATCTTGATTAATTTAGCTAAGCAACATCATAGTCACAAATTTAAATATTCCTGATGAGAATAGTACCATCGAATTGATTTGATGATGGAGCCGGAAGGTAGGCACCAGATCTATGTAATAAAATAATGTATCCTAGCCGTGTTTGGCGTGTTTGGGCTTGTTCGAATCGTCACGAGATACACTTTTAAGTAACGATTAACTAAAAAGTGTAAAATAAATAAACTTTTAAACAAAAAAATAAAACCGACTCCAAAAAAACTAAAAAGTAAAAAATAACGCCATAATTCAGTTTCTTCAAATTACTTACAAGTAACCGTTTGTATACTCAATCTATAAAGTATATACAATTAATGTTATTTTGGAGTCGGTGCCATCGTGTCACAACTTACTAAAATCTACAATTTTCAATATTTTACACATTCTTTATATGGCACCGACGCCAAAATAAGATCAATTGTATATACTGTATAGATTGAGTATACAAACGATTACTTGTAAGTAATTTGAAAAATCTAAATTATGGCGTTATTTTTTACTTTTTAGTTTTTTTGGAGTCGGTTTTATTTTTTTGTTTAAAAGTTTATTTTTATATTAGACGATTATTATAAGATATGTGGTGACAGTTTGTTTTGATCAGGTTCTTTTTTCGAAATGTCAAGACGCTCCGTTATTATGAAAGTTGTAAAAAAATACAAACGTGTGACGTAGTCCTGCTTCTTCTTTTTCAGTTTTTGTAAAATGATAAATACTTTTAAGTGCAATAATTAGTGACCGTTTATTTTATAATGAAATATATTTTTTTACTTCTTTCAAATACGCTTCTATACATACATGATCAGTTCCTTTTACCTTACGGTCCCGTTCCATAAAACCTTTATAAATCCTGAGTTTGATATAAAGTTTATCTACGCAAATTAACTTTTAGCGTTGCAGGCTTACTATCATAACAGTCGAATAAATATGGCCTCATTTGAGTAATGTTTTTGAAACCGATAACATTATACAATGATTCAGTAAGTGTATCTTTGAGTTGTGTTTAGGGCCACTTGCGCAGTCGAGAGTTAACTCTGAGTAAAATTTTAACTCCTGTCAGAGTTATACCAGAACTCTAGGTTTATATTTTGGTAGGAGCTCGGCTTACAGGCTATTATTTAACTTACAATGTAACTATGTATGTTCGGGTGGAAGCTTGCAAGTTAAATTTGACCTACTTCCCGGAAATTTGGCATACTTATGTAAGTTTGATGACACTTCAATAGTATGATACCATCGAGCTGATCTGATGATGGATGGACAGGAAGTTGGTTATAGGAACTTTGTAATAAAATAATTCAAACCTGCCAAGTTTGGGCTCTTTAGAATGGTCTCGGTGAGTAGTTGGTTACTGTTTAAGGAAAAGTACAATCGGCAATAAAAGCTAGTCTCAAAAATTACATTTTTGACAAAAACTTATCTCTAAGTTACTCTCTCACTATTGCCTCTCGAGTCAAAGAACAGAATAACAAGAAAAAATTGCATCACTTTGAAGCAAAAAAGACGGTAATGGTTATTTTTCTCGTCCGCGACCGAAGTTGCATATACCTATTTTTCTAGTATAAGTAAATTGACTGTTTGTTTCGGCGAAACTCGCCAGTGATACCATATTCAATCCAGTTGAATTAGTAAGGCCCATCACATACGGAGCTATAGTGTTTATTAATATAACAAAATAATAATTAATGTAGCAAGGCATGTTACAATATACGTATATTCAAAAGTAAGTAACATATATATATATCGTGAGATGGTGTTGGTTTTTCCAACCAACTCTGGTTTTTCTACCCCCGTAGAGTTCAAGTATTCTGTTTCATTCTATTCTATTTTTTTCACTTTCAGCGGGGACTTTTTAATATAACATACACGCTTTAGAATGCACCGCTAATATCTCTAAGAAACAGATGGCTCGTGCGGAATGGGTCGCCCCTCGTAACCAGCACTAATGTCCAATATAACCTTCATTGCGCCGTTACACCGAGTCGGGCTTTTGTCCTTCCACATCGACCTGAGAGGTCATTTGTTCACGGTACGAGTGTATTATGAAGACAGATTAGGAAATTTACTGCTTCTAACATATTTTTATTTTTAGTGGTTGGTATATTTCTGTACCACGTGACTGTTTTAAAAATGTGCCTTATTGTGCTATTACCATTCCAACCGAGGTCTTTTAAGTAGTTATATTCCATATTTGACGTCATCCCTTTCAACTTTGAACACTTTTGATATATTCTGCTAGTACTCGTATATATAAGAGACAGATGGCTCGTGCGGAATGGGTCGCCCCTCGTAACCAGCACTTATGTCCAATATAACCTTCATTGCGCCGTTACACCGAGTCGGGCTTCTGTCCTTCCACATTGACCTGAGAGGTCATTTGTTTTACTGTACGAGTGTATTATGAAGACGGATTAGGAAATCATATTTTTATTCAGTAGCACGTAACAATTTGGAAAATGTGTCTTATTATTCTATTACCATTCCAACCGAGGTCTTTTAATTAGTTATTTTCCATATTCGACGTCATCCCTTTTAATTCAACATCGAGCACTTTTGAAATATACTGCTAGTACTCGTATATCTCAGAAACAGATGGTGAGTGTGGAATGGGTCGCCTCTCGTAACCAGCATTCATGTCCAATATAACCTTCATTGCACCGTTACTACGAGTCTGGCTTCTGTCCTCCCGTATCGACCTGATAGGACATTTGTTTCACGGTACGAGTATATTATGAAGACGGATTAGGAAATTTACTGCTTCTAACATATTTTTATTCAGTGATTGGTATATTACTCTACCACGTGACAGTTTTGAAAATGTGCCTTACTTATTGTGCTATTACCATTCCAACTGAGGGCTTTTAAAGAGTTATTTTTCATATTCCCTTTCAACTTTGAGCACTTTTGAAATATACTGCTAGTACTCGTATATCTCAGAAACAGATGGCGAGTGTCGAATAGGTCGCCTCTCGTATCCAGCACTAATGTCCAATATAACCTTAATCGCGCCGTTACACCGAGTCAGACTTCTGTCCTCTCGCATCGACCTAAGCTAAGAGGGCATACGTTTCACGGTACGAGTGTATTATGAAGAAGGATTATGAAATTTAAACTGCTTTTAGCAAGTCCAAGTTGGTGGTATATTCTATCCTAGACAACAACTACCAAAAAAATACATTTTAATGAATAAATAATGTTACGAGTTGATTATCAGCGGAAAGAAGTTCACAGCTGAACAAATGACCTATGGATCTCCATAACACAGCGACAAGTCGCGAGCTACTCTCATCTCAATTGTTACAAGCCTCCGACGCTGCGTCTGCTAGTACGCCACTCAAGAACCTCGTTGCCCCAACGGCCATCGTATCTATCAAGACTGTACCCTACCCACTGTCACTTAAGTCTGACAAATTTGTATACTGTCGACGACCTAAGTTCTCCTAAGAGTCTTATTATTATTTTAATTCATTTATATGGTATTATTGATTGAGAATGAGATCATCCCAGTAAACACTGCTCTAATGTACTGTACCTGACAATCCAAAAGTGCTTGTACCTAGGCCTACTTGAATAAAGCATTATTTGATTGGTTGATTGATTGAGATTGAGATATTTATTGATAAAATTACAAAAATTTTACAGATCATTTCGTTGTATTAAAATAACTATAAAATATGTCACTAATTTTGTTCTCAAATACATTAATATTATTATTATTTATTTGTTATTTCACAGCTTTCGTTAACGTTACACTGGACAGCATAATTGCATGGACATTTGTCAGAAAGTTTGCTTTGCAGCGAAACGAGACGCCATCTATCCGGTAACGACATTGGTTTCATAAGATCTTACTAGATGGCGTTGATAACATCAAAATATTTAAAAAAAAATCTCGGTTGAACTTACGATTGCCAAACACACACGGCAAGTAACTCAAATATTCAATTTACATTATGGAACGTATTTTCAGAATCCGGTATTTTTTAATGCACCTTCAATTAAATATTACTTAGATTCACCGTCATATAAACCAAAGCCATCGATGATTTTGCTAATTCAAACACAAAATACAAAAACGCTTTTTTCCTATACCGTGTTCGAGAGGATTTCAACCCGGAACATTCGTCGTATAGATCAAGTCATTAAACCCCTTAGCCATCAAGCCATATTCGACATGGATGAAATTTATAACCGTATTTGTAATCACTAATCACCTACGTTTACAAGGCATGCGTTTAGTGTTAATAGTTTTTTAAAATTTATTTTTTACTGAGATTATTTAACAGCTGCTTAAGCAATTAAAACATTTTTATTTAAACAAATAAATATTTATAGTTAAGTCACATGTTGAATAGTTGTTGAATAGTGCAACAATAATATACAAATAACCGCCCATACTTAGAGGGTAGACTTAAGATTATGAATATACCGTAATAGTTTTTATACAAAGAAACTGTTCGTTCGTTCTCTTGCGGCTGCCGTCCGTTTGATTGTATTTTTGATTGAGTTTTAGTATGTATTTAGTTCTTTTATTTTGTAATAATGGGTTCTCGTTGCAATATTGACTTAGCCACAATATTAAAAATAATTATTTTGCATAGTCAAGGCAAACATTTGACAGATATTGCCACTGAAACCGGTGTAAGCGTAAATATTATTGTTTACATTTCTTTCTAGATTTTTTATATTAGTTATATCTGTATGCTAATTTAATAATGATTATACATTTCTGAAAATTGTTACAGAGGAAAACAGTTGTGTTATGGGTGCGACAATTCACAGAGGAAGGATCATCTAGGATCTGCACCGCCAAAGGATTCGTAGACCTCGACTTATAAGCGCACAGCGGCGTCAAAGCATGGTCCAGGAATATGAAGAAACCCATCACACCCGTTTATTTAACATAGGCGTCGACACTGTTCGCCGTGTTCTCCACACAGTGAGAGTTTTCATCCTCGCAAGCTTGCAGTCAAACCCTTGCTGACTCCACAGCTCAAAGAAGCGAGACTAAAGTTTGCTCGAGAATACTGAAATGCCAATTGAAGAAATGTCATTTACACTGACGAAAAAACGTTTCACTAGTCAACACGGACGTTTTAGCTTGTGGTATCGAAATAATACGCGTTATAAAAACCATCACGTAGCGCCCAATGTGCAATCTGGTCGCATTACAGTGAATATGTGGCGTTGGATGAGCGGGGCTGACCCAGGAGAACTCGTCAGAGTGCCCAGTCGGGCTAACTGCTGATTACGTCAATGTGCTGGAGGAGACCATGATTCGAAATGTGTATCCGGAGGAAGAATCACCCATAATTTAATTTGTGCAGGATAATTGTCTTATACATAATTTCCAAAGTGTGAGTGAGTGTTTTCGCCGGCGTTATAATATAAATATCATTTCGTGGCCTGCTAGATCACCAGATTTAAATCCCATTGAAAACCTGTGGTTATACCAATTAAGGACAGAAGTAAGTGGAGATAGGGTTACACTGATGTTTATTAGTAGTTAAACAGGGCGTCATTGCGTTAAGTATATTTTATTTTTATATTTTTCTAAACTATGATACTAAATTACTACATTTTTATACTACAAAACAGTATTTTACGATATTTTTTTCATCACTCAGTCTTTGAATTGTTAAGAAATGATAAGTTAGTAAAACAGTAAAAGATAAATGTTAGAGTGCGTTCGCCTACAATGATAACCAGTCTCAGATTTGTAATTAATTGTATTCACTCGTAATACTGTTTTGTTGAAGGGAAGCTTCAATCCTCTTTCCAATTTTGGAAATGAATACTTAAGCTATACCCTCAACAAAATCTTAAGAAGAGATTTTACTTAAATTATAAATTAATGAATTGTGTTATTTATCTTAAATAAATATTGTGTAAGATATAAAGTATTTTTTTTTTCATTTCAAAGTTGTATTATTTCTAGTTGTAAGTATAGATAGTTGTTACTTGGTTGTAATTAAAAAAAACCCTACTTTTGAGGAGTGTCATTATAAGAGAACTTGTGATAATTTTTCTTTTACATTACCTTTTATGAATACACACAGTCAATTGTAAACTTTCTTGTAATAACTATATAATTTAATAACCATACTAATATTGAATCAGTATTTCGATTGCTATAAGTGTAGGTATTCATAGTCAATAGTCAGGCAAAGATCCAGGCACAAACAATGATTATTTTGTTTCAGCCTAGTCTATGTATCAATTGACTATCTCTTCATATTATATGATATTATAATAGATTTTCATCCTTGATGACTTTCAAACAACTAGCAACGCAACTTTTTCGAGTATTTTCCAAAGGACGGTATTCTTAAGTTCCACCTTGCTTATTATATTATTTTTAGTACAGTATAGTGCCATAATATTCATGTCATCGCATATGTTATTGAAGTGTGGATGAAGTTAAGTATGTTTAAAAACCTCGTAGTTTCATGAAGAATCAAAGTGTTAATGGCGGTACATTTGCGATGAGTTCTTGTTGCAGAACAGACTCTGTTCTGTTACGATAGTAACAATACGCTAAAAAGATAAATTTTAAAACAACCTTACTTAAAAAAAAAACATTCCAACGAATTGAAAACCTCCTCCTTTTTCTGGAAGTCGGTTAAAAAGAAGCGTGTTCCAAAAGTTAAATACAGGTGCCATTTTTATTTCAGTGGAAGCTTTTCTTTAACAGTAATTATATTTCATCCATCATGTAGTAGATTATTCTATTACAGAACAACTTACATATCAACAAACAAGGCATTAAATTCTTCTTGTTCCTTTTGATAACAACGCCATCTAGTTTATTTTTTTGTAACCATCATGCAATGCTGTGAGCTACGTGCTCTCAGCCTCTTATGTACATAGTATTTTAATTATAATTTTTATTATATTTATTAACAATTTTTATCACATTTTATTTGTTACAAGTAACAAAAGTCCAAATATCTTCACAAGAAAGAAAAAAACATCATTTACACAAACATGCTAAGGAAGTAAAGTAGGCTGTTATCTATTTTAATACATAAAGTAATATGTGATGTGGATTGATTTGCCACAACACAAATTCAGCTATGCTGTAGCAAGGGAGGTCCATTAATATTTGTTTAAGTTTACGAGTAAATATGTTGTTATAAAACCCTGGTGTTCTATAAAATGTCCTATCCCTATTGATATTACCAATTTTTAGCCTATGTCGGGGTTTGAATACGAGGCATCATACGACGTAGGTTGGTCATAAGAACTGTCAAATACAGTAATTTGGACCGTCCTCCGCTTATGGTAATTGCATATTAGCGTCCATCAGATTAGATTTCTGTACTTATTAAACTTTAACTTCATATATGACGTAATGTCTTTTCTATAGCCATGTTTTTCTTTCGATAACAAAGTCCTAAGTATTTATTAAGTAAGTATTTGATCGGCTATCGCACGGTACGCATTAATCTCACACAAACTGCTTCCCAGAGCACCCACCCAAATTGAATACAAGATATAAATCTAGCATTCTCCTAATAACATGCGGTACATTTCTCAACGGGCCGTTTTATTTCAGAGCCACAAAGCCTTCGACCCAGTAAATCCGACGATATCTCGGGAAATGCGACAGAGTGCCACTGGCGTTCGTTTCGCGGGACGCACTTTAAATTTTCCGACTGCGAAAGGACGGATATCCGCGGAATTTAAAATGGCGACGGGATCCCGATGGAAACAAGAACGCTCGCACGGCGCGGCACGCGGCTGAGCGGTTTGTCACAGATGCGGAGCTAGGCACTTTCACGACCAAAATTTTCGTAGCGCTGGCGCGTAGCCGATAACATGGCGACATGCGTAGTTTCCTTCGAGACCATGGACGTAACGCTACGTCCGAAACGTCGAAGACTTACCAACGAAAGGAAATTAAATAAATCATATTTATACGCGATTAAGCCCCGTTTTACTGTGTTGTGATAATGATATGCGTATGTAGCGGAAACTTGCTACGAGTAAAACACCCACCTAGCGTAGCGGGTTCCTGTCCGAGGTAATGTAAACAAGACACGATAAGTGGGTTTGGTATTAAAGCGTCATGTTGGTCATGTTAGTGTGTAGATGATGCTCCATAAGCCATAAGAAACCGATGACGGTGTAAGAACGGCCTTTGGCAGTCACTTATGTCGTATGATTACGCAGCCAGAAGTCGAGGATTCGAACCATGACAGAGGCAGAATAAAGTAGCAACATACAGTGGGACATTTGCTAAAGCGCTGTGGTTCTACCAGCCTTCAACCCAGCCACCATCAACCCAATAAATTCGAAGATATCACGGGAAATGTGACAGAGAGCGTTTCGCGTGACTTACGTAAAATTTTGCGACTGTGAAAGGATGGTAAATTCGTTGTACTAAAAGCGGTGCTTAATGCATTACAAAACAAAGACAAAAAATAATACTTCGCGACAGATTTAGAACAGAGTCATCATTATACGTGAAAAACCTCAACTATCATTTTTAATTTTAGTATGAATGTTTGCTCCTGGCTCTTAGATATTTTCTATGTATTATTTATCTATATATTATGTATATGGTCTTGTACCCCTATGGGTACAAGACATACAGGGATAGTTTTTGTTAATAATACAAGCTTTGCTAAGCTTGAGACTGTATAAGATTGTCCCTGATATTTATTCTAAGACGTGATACACTATGTTACTTTCCGAGGCTACTCACAATATCGATCAACTTTTAGAAATCGTAAAAAAAATCGACTTCTCCATATAAAACTTGAAGGTAAGCGCAGAAGGTTAGTAAGGGAAATTAAATTATTCTTTATGATTTCGATTTTCGTCTAAATGTTGATAATCATTGTGAGTAGCCTCAAAAAGTAACATTTTCTATCACGTCTTAGAAGTCACCTTGTATATTTAGTACTTTAACGATGTGTCTCTTCTTTGCATAGTACCAAATAGTTACTCTTTGCAGTCCTCACGAAGGCTGGGGAAAGGACAGGCCCGACTTTGCATAATGCTGCCACTTAGCGTATTCACCACTCAGCTCCGCGTAAGGAGATATGTGGAATTGATTATGATATTAGTTTGCAAGAAAATATAAAGTTACTTCTGAATTTAGCGATAAATTCCTAAAACATTAGTCGCATTTTATTGAGAAACTAGCGTTTAACTGCGACCTCTAGACTCACGTTATCTCTAATGAATCTAGACAGCTAAAACTTTTTTTACTACACGACAATGTTCTTGGTTAAAATTATCAGCTTTTTTTCATGAAGGGGGCTTTTTATCAGGGTACCGATTACTTGTTACATGGACTAATTAACTCTCTAATAAATGCACACATACTACTGACAATGAACGCACACTATTATAAAGTTATAGAAATGAAATGTTTGTACATTGAAGACATTTTCAAAAAAATAAGTGATACGGACTTTTTGTTCTATTTTGTCCGTATGTGTCGTTGTGGCTTCGTCACGCTAAAACGGCTAAGCGGATTTCAACTATTTTTGGTATACGGGTACCTGGGTATCCACAGATGGTTATAGGATACTTTTTATCTACGCTGAAGAGAAAAAGGGTCATTATTATTTTTACTCTTCCGCGAACGAAGTTGCGGAAACCTTCTAGTTTACAATAAACGCACACATACCACTTGATATTTTCAAGGTTAGGCGGTACTTCACACCGGGACAGCTTCTTCAATTGCATAGAGCACAAGTCCGGTCGTGTATAAAGTATTGTTGTCACCTCTGGGATGGATCTGCCAAATACGTGCCAAGAAGCTCATTAGTGACCTAGATCTTGTAGAGGCAAAGCTGCAAAGCCTCGAACACCGTAGGATGGTCGCCTGCTTTGCGGTATTTTACATGATACATTTTGGGGAGTGTGCGGCGGGACTGCATGAATTGAAGTGAATCCACCTTCTCCATTTCGTCACTATGGGACTAGACGCGGATTTGGGTTCCACCCTTATGTTGTTGGTATAACAACGACTCGACTTATAAAAGCGATTTGCTTCTAGTCCTCATTAGGACGGCTAAAGAGGGGAACTCATCATATCTTTACATAAATTACAATATAAATTGGATATCATCAAGACGAGAATGAATAGGCACTATCTAGGTAAGCATGCTTCATCATCGGCTTCGTCGTCGCTTACTAACAGGTGATATTGAAGTCAAGTGCTTGCCTATCTTACGTAAAAAAAAACCGGCCAAGAGCATGTCGGACCATGCTCAGTGTAGGGTTCGGCAGCCGTTCATATGAAAAAGTGGGGAAAAAATGCGATATGAAAAAATGCACTAGCAAAAGAGCGTATCCACGGCACTTACGTCCTTTAGTTGAGGAGCGCCGTTTTTCGGCAATAACTCAAAAATGGTATATCCGATCATGTTGAAAACAATTTTCGTTGAAAGTATTTATTAAGCTTTATCTTTGTAATTTTTTTCAAATTTTTTGGACATACCGATTAGAAAATAGACGGGGGGGGGGGGGACACAATTTATGCTAATTTCGAAGCGATTATTTCCGAAAATATCCACTAGATCAAATTTTTTTTTTAGATACCTCATAATGCTTTTCAATTCAATTCAAATGAATTCAAATTATTTATTTTGGATAACATGACCCATATTAGTTAGTGTACAATAAACTTAAAATCTAATTTTAGGAGATACTAAGCCTTAAAACTTATACTCTAAATTTGACTTTACAAGTCGATATATATTTATAATTATTGGGCAGTCAAATCTGTCTGCTATCATTTTGAGGATGCTGTTGGAACTGCTTCGCACTCTTCCCAAAAGTGACGGAATTTTTTTTCGCCGAATGGCATGGAAGTCGTCCGTGCGAGCTTCTGCGAACATAGTCGAGGCACTGCAGTAGCGAGGCAACCCCATCAGCGCCCTAAATCCATTATTAAATTGGACCCGCAGAGCATTGTACGATTTTTGGGTATACTTGACCCATAGGCTGCTCGCGTACATAGACGTACAATGCGCTTTAAAAAGTGTTATCTTTACCGCGTCTGAGCACTTAGCAAACAATGTTTTTAAAAGATTTCGACAGATCTTTTAAATCTTTTTTGATTTAGTAAATATGTGTCACAGATTGATATTTGCTGGAAAATCTCTTAGTCAGTTGCGGGTACATTATTTAACCATCAAACTAAGTAGCGGCCTACATAAGACACCTATATTTCAAATTTCATCAATGTACATCATGTAGATTTGTGGAAAATGCCTGTGACATACGGACGAATGGACGGACAGACATGACGAAACTATAAGGGTTCCCTTTTTTTTTGCCATTTTGTATACGGAACCCAAAAAATTAACGCACACTCGCACAATATTTAATAAAATGAATTACACAAACTTACAGTAAACATTTATACAATAATGTTGTAGGTATTTCTGATAAAATCACTAAAGAAGCATTACATAAGCGTACACTATTTCCCGTCCATTCCACCCACGATACACTGCACCGAAGCTCGCATTATTTTTCACTCGACCCACCGTTTCGCTAACTGCACTTACAAAGAAGCGTTTTAAATTAATTTTAAACGCTTCCTTTCTTTGGCAGGAGGTACCGCGCGGATTGAAATGTAATATTTATGTAGCGTACAAGATAGTTGAGTATTTGTGATTCCCATAGTGTATGAAAGCTTATCTAACAAGTTGTTCTTGAAATGTTCACGTCCAAGCCGAAAACATAAGGAAAATGATTAGCAAAAATTTGCTACGATCATAAGCGTCCACTAGCGGTTTCCTAGTCATAGAAAATGTTAAATAATACTTAAATTATCAAATTAATATGTCAGAATACGTAGGACTTTTGAGAAAATTCTTAGATATTACAGAAAATTTTACGAAACGCGATCGGAACACGATCCAAAGCATGGCCAGTGTGAGTCCTCTTGTGTTAATGGTCCTTAGTAAAATAAGAAACGAAATGTAAAGTGATTAAGTTTCATTGTACACAGATAAATTGAAATATTTCTCAGCGCATCGGTGACTGTGCCGTTGGCAGTTGATCGTTAAGCTCCTGACAATCTCATTTGTCTTCTTCAATTTACTTATCCAAGTGTCTTTCTTTTCTGTGAATTTGATGCTTTCTTCGTAAATTCCTTTCAAAGGTTGTCAAAACTTGTATATTAGACCATATCATTAAACTAGAAAATCACCCGCAACTTCGTTCGCGGGGATAAAAAAATCATTTTTTTTCGACAGCGTAGCCAGGTAAAAAATATCCTACAACCATCTGTGAATACCCAGCTACCCGTGTACCAAAAAAAGTTAAAATCTGTTTAGCCGATTTGGCGTGATGAAGCTTCAACGACACATACAAACATACAAGAAATGCAAAAAATAAATTTAAATAAAACAATTCAACGGATTATATCGCATATATTATCTCATTTGAGTTCCCGACGTTTCGGACGATTCAACCGTGACCATGGAAAGCCGAAAAGCTTCCGAAACGTTCCTAACTCAAATGAGATAATATACGCGATATAATCCGTTAAATTGATTTATTTAAATGAGTAATAATCGCGGAAACAGAAGAAAATATTAAAAAAAAATATATTTATCGATTCGGTGTCCTAAAAATAGTCCATTACAATAGTTTTTGAAAATATATTCAATGTACGGACATTTTATTTTTACAACCTTATAATAGTAGATATTTCGGATCGTTAATAATTTTTATCTGTCGATGACATGCTGTACGAGCGTGCATTAAAATGTTATTGTAAAGTTAACTTAGACCGATTGTTTTACAAGCTTTTATTTAACTCGCAATGTTGTATGTATGTAATATGTTTGTTAGGGTGGAATCTTGCAAGTTAAATTTGACCTACTTCCTGGATTCCAATTAAGCTAAAATTTGGTATACTTATGTAAGTTTCGTGACAATGCAATAATATGATACCATCGAGCTGATCTGATGATGGAGCAGGAAGGTGGTCATAGGAACTCTGTAATAAAATAACTCAATCCTAAGGAGTTTTGGCTCTTTACAATTGTCTCTGTGAGTAGTTAATGGACGTTCAAAGAAAAGTGCAGTCGGCAATAAAAGCTTGTCACAAAATGATTTTTTTGACAGAAACTTTTATTATAGTTGAATAAATATAGGGCTTATGCTCACTGCATTTTTTAGGATCGCGCCACAGTAAGTATTAGTCGTTCCACAGAACAGTCTACTGACGTGCGTCTCGCGTTTGTACGGCGCGTTTAAAAAATAATCTAAATTCCGTACCGTAATGCCGTATGCAAAAAACAAAGGAAAAACACGTACGTTGTATGGGGACTGGGGTCCCCAATTTTATTATTATTATTTGTTGTCATAACAGCTACGATAAAAACATTTCAAGTAAATATAAGAGAATATTTTTATATTATGGGCAGGTCAGGGCTCTAGCCCTGAGGGATTACTCCGAAACTCAAAAATCGAAGTTCGTAATGTGCTGTTCCTCTCGAACCATGTTATGCAGTATTTGAGTGAGCGGGATGGCGCCATACGAACTTCGTTTTTTGGATTTTGCAGTAACCCCCTGTAACAGTCAGGCAGACAGTTATTTAAATAGACAGACAGAGAGTCAGCGGAGGCTTAGTAATATAATGTAATTGGTACCCATCAGGTACGGAATCCTAAAAAATAAGGTATTGTCCACTTTCATGCTATTTTTCTTCTAAAACTCGATCACTAACTTGATGAAATATTTGAAAGCTAAAGAGCGATCTCTTCCAGACAACCTTTAGGTAGCGGAAATGACACCACCAGTAAGTAGGTGGTGAGATAAGATTACAAATAACACAAAAAGTAATAAAAACAAACATACATCATTATTATTTATTTATAACAAATATGTGCAAGTTTACAGTGCAAAACCAAAACACTTACACATTAAGACAAATACAAAGAAATCATTTTAAAAAAAAAGTCAAAATCCATTCTAGTACACTATACAATAATTAAAATGAATAGTAAGTAAACTATTATTCATTTTAATTATTATACATATATACTAAACATACCTACATACTATATATACATACAGAACAAGAAAGAAAACTATGATACAGTTAACATCAAAGTGATTAGAAAACCAGCAATCACCTTGTATAATTAATAACAAAATAGAGCAGCCAACTTGATAACTTCACTAGCAATCCCATCTTGATCTACAATATGAAAACCGACAAAATGTTACAAAATAACACATAAACTTTTACGAACATCATATTTTTAGCGTGACTACTTATTATAATTAAGCTGTTAAACATTGGTACGTTTACCTTAGTACACATTTTATAAAACAACTAAAACGATAACTTTTCCGGGCCTCATAAACTACCGTTTATAGTTTTAGTCGAAAAATTTGGACGATGAGTTTTTCTCAAAGCGTTTCAACAGGAATAAATACACGAGTGTGCCCATTGGTCCGCCCGAGGCCCTCTGAGAAACTGTTTTAAACTGCAGGACGCTTTGTAGCCCAATAAATAAGGGAGATTAGTACAACCGCAAAGTAACGATTTAAATAAAACAATTTATACGGATAAATAGTAGAAAAACAATCAAAAATCAATACACAAATAAAAACTTAAAATTACCTAAAAACATAAAATAAAATCCATACTAATATTATAAATGCGAAAGTGTGTCTGTCTGTCTGTGTGTCTGTCTGTTTGTCTGTCTGTCTGTCTGTCTGTCTGTCTGTCTGTCTGTCTGTCTGTCTCTTACCTCTTCACGCTTAAACCGCTGAACCGATTTGGATTAATTTTGGTATGGACATAGTTTGAGTCCCGGGGAAGGACATAGGCTACTTTTTATCCTGGTAGAATACCCTTGTCCGCAATAAACGACTTTAAGGCAGACGAAGTCGCGGGTAGAAGCTAGTCTAAAATAAAACTAAACTAAACTAAATTATATCTAAAAAGGGCCCGTGTGATCCCGAAACGGATTATATCGTGTATATTATCTCATTTGAGTTCCCGCCGATGATTCACGGGCCGACTCACACTTAAATATCATTTAAAGTAACTAGTTTATTCAAATTAATGTTATGACAAGGAGCTCGATTGTAAAGGAAAAAAACCGGCCAAGTGCGAGTCGGACTCGCGCACCGAGGATTTTGTACAAATTTTTACTAACCCTAACTTTATTAACCGGTACCGGTTGAGTTATGTTTGCACCTGATATCTATAGCATTGCATACAAATCAGGGGCAAACTTAACGCAACCGGGTTGATCAAATAAGTTTTTGCAAATTAAAAAAAATTGCTAGTTAGAGACATGGCTATAATTTTCGTGTAATATTTATGTTTATGTATACAAATTGTGAAAATTTCAAAATTTTCGATTGGTATACTTCGGAGATAAAGGGGGAAATGGTGTTTTTGTTTCACATTTTTCTTAATAAAACAAAACCTAATCACAATAAAAAAAAAAATGTTCAAAAATGTGCAGCTCAAGCCCTTTCATATGATACCCTATTTGACCCAGTAGCTAAGCTTTTAATTTTGACCCCCTCATATTCGTCGTTTTTTTAGAAAATAAAAATATATTTTTAAATATTTCCTGTGCATTACATTTGGGCTGCCCGTGTTTACAAATATTCCAAATTTCAAATAGTTAGCATAAGTAGTTTTTGAGATATGGCGGTTTAATAGTCGGACAGACAGACAGAGTCGCACCATCAGGGTTCCTTTTGTACCTTTTTGGTACGGAACCCTAAAAATAATGTTACCTATTAAATTGCAAGCAGGATGAATTTGCGACCTCTTCTTTAACGCAGAAGTGCTCTGACCAACTGAGCTATCGCAACTTTACGTACGCGGCTTGAAATGTTCGAACACAATCTAGTTAGCACTAGTGGCGCCCTCTGTATCTTTCTTATTTTTAAATGCTAAGCTTATTAGCCATACTCCAAAACATGCGTATCACGGTTCGTCATATTTTGCTCTTCTTCGTGATATTTTTAATGAAGTGTAATGAAATTATAGAACAATCTTTTACGAATACAAATATTTGTTCACTCAAATTCGGCACCGACGAACTTCAAAAAGGAGTTTCTTCAAAGGGGAGTTCTTTAATAATTAGTATTCCTACAAAATTTCAATCACTTTGACTTACTGTGATCGCATTATTATCAGAAATCAAATGTTAAAGATTTCCAGCTTTGGTGGAAATAGGTGTACCCGTAACAGAAAATGTATATGCATTTCACGTAAAGCTTTTATAATAATTCTAACTTTTTTAAAACCTGACTTTGAACTGGGTAGGTCTGGCTAGGCATCTCAATCTACTTGAAGTAGGGTGGGAACGTGGTGCGTAAAGCACAAGGAATGCGGAGTGGGGCTGAATAGGTTCAACCCGATTTAAGGCGTGGGAGAGAAAATGGAAAAATGGGATATAGAATAATGCCATAATATACGTCACTAGGTACAGTTGAACGAAATGCTTGCAGAAATGTCATGAAGAGTGCCCGTTGACTGGCGTACCGGCCAACGCACTTCACAAACAGCTAAAAACGTAGTTCGGCAAAAATGACGAGTTTTTAGTTGAGCGATGCTCTGCCAGTTTATACACAAATATTATACACCATGTGGATTTTAGCCCCTGAAAAGTGCTCGTTGACTGGCGTACTGGGGCCAACGCACTTCATAAACGACCATAAACGTAGTTCGGCAAAACTGTTGAGTTGTTAGTTGAGCAATGCTCTGCCTGTTTATAGCGATGTTTTGTTTTATTATTGTTGGAAATGCGGGAACTCGGACATTTGTTATGTACCGCAGACTGTGCTGGCTTCGGGTGAGATTTATTTATTTATTTAAAAAAACTTTCTTTAAATAGTAGTTTATCGAACATCCTAGGAAATGTCCCTATCGTAAAGCGATTACAGGCTCGAAACGCTGTTGTTTCAATCTCTAATTGAGGGAATTATACTGAAACATATGCCTAACATTCATAGTAAAGGCCGGCAATATGATCGTCTTTTGTTTCTTTTTTTCTGTCATCGAGTACCTATGGCATACTGCCAACTATAAAAACAAGGTTTGTGAATGTTTATTATTAAAAATTAAAAAAATCTAAATTTTGAATTGCTTATTTGTGTATTTATGTGTTGTATTTATTACTAATGGCTTTGATAATAATATTGTATTAATTAAGACTTAGTTAATTTCCCGACGTTTTGCAAGCTTTGCACAGCTCCTCTCTTTCTGTCGGGTCCTAAAATGAGGATATAATCCGCGATATAATCCGTTTAAATTGTATTATTTAAATGAGTGACAATCGCAGCAACAGAAGAAAATATTAACTAAGAAATTTAGCAAAAATGACTGACTGTTCAGTTTTATTCGGCTTTCTTCTCAACAATGGTACTTACAAAATAATAGTACATTACTGCAGACGCCGGGAAAGAAGGGCTTGCCGGGTAAGTAGGTTTAGACGGCCGACCGTAGAGAGGCCAGATAGTGATACGAAGCCGGCGAGCACTTTTCACGGCCAGAGGCATGTATAGTGCTTTTCTCAACACATGCAATGAAATAAAAGAAATACACCACTCAAAAAACTACATAACAAAAGCTTTTTTAAATTTTCCCTCCAATCCCTCCATAATGTTTTTTTTTTACGGAAGTCGGTCGTATTTCACGTGTGTAACGTTTGAGTAGACCCTATTAGGGCCGATATACACAACGTGATAATAAAAATCTTAATTTCTACGAGTATAATAAATAAAATAAATGCAGAGGATTTAAAATATTGCCTATGGTCTCTGGTGACTTACGTATAGACAATATTTTAAATTTATTCATCAACATATGAATATGAACCATACAGATATGTGTTCTTAATGTCAGTTCGTGTTACAGGAAAAAGTTACCCTCCATTATCCAAAAAATTACCATGTTTATATTAAAAATTAAAAAAGTTACTTCCCGGCCTAGACCTTTCAATTTTGTATGAAATTCCTTTACAGTTCTCTTAGGTTGTTCCGCCCGAAACGGGATACTTTGAAGCTTGTTTTAACGCACGTAATGACGATATTTAATTGCATGTTTGAGAAAAGATCATTACTTAATTTACTAGAAGGCGCCCGCAACTTCGTTAGTGAAGGAGTAACAGTCATAACCTCTTTTTTTTCGACAGGGTAGTCAGGTAAAAAGTATTCTATAACCATATGTGGATACCCAACTACACGTGTACCAAAAATAGTTAAAATCCGTTTAGCTGATTTGGTGCGATGAAGCCACAACGACAATATTTTTCGCTTCAGTGACCTCCAAATAGTCCGTTACAATATATTTTTGAAAATATCTTCAATGTACAAAGATTTCATTTTTACAATTTTATAATAGTATAGATAAGGCCGTACGGTAGTCTAAACATCGCATAATACGCAAACTGATAACTTAAGCATTTTGCAACTTTAGCTGAAGTTGTATAAAACTGTGGACTTGTTAGTTACGCGATGCTCTGCCTGTTTATAGCAATGCTCCGGTTTTATTATTGTTGGAAAAGTTGGAAACCTCGGATATTTATTATGACCCGCGAACTGTACTAAGTTAACTTTTTTTTTGAAAAAACACGGAAGAGGCAGTAGGTTATCCAGGTAGACCAATGCAAATTGTAGGAAACAACAGATGTCAGTGTAGAGACATCAATAGAACTTGATTGCCACCGGTATGCGTCATTCTTACATCAACATTTACTGTTAAATTTTGTATAAAGTTTCTCCGTGGCCTCCCTCTCCTTTTTAGGGTTCCTTAGCCAAAATGGCAAAAACGGAATTCTTATAGTTTCGTTATGTCAGTCCGGATGTCACAGGCATTTTACTCAAAAACTATTATATGTAGATTGATGAAATTTGGAGTATAGGTGACTTGTATATGCCGCTACCACATCAACGTTGTTTAGTAAATACTATTGGAAATAATTGCTCCGAAAGATGCATAAATACCTCCCGACCCCCTATTTTCTCAACCCTATGTCCAAAACACATGAATAAATTACAATAATAAAACTTAATACATACTTTCAACTTTCAAATTATTTTCTACAGTATATACGGTTTTTGAGTTATTGCGGACAAATTGCGCTTCTCAACAAAAGGATGTAAATGCCACGTAGATACGCTCTATTGCTGGTGAACTTTTTCTCATCATATTTTTTCCACCTGTAGTGCATTTGTAGTAACGGCTGCGGAACTCTACACGGAGCATGGTCCAACATGCTCTTAGCCGGTTTTTAATTTTTTCTTCATTATTTTTTTATTATTAAAGTTAAAAGTTGTAGTGTCATGGCTTGCTTATTTTAAGATGATTAACCGTGTCTCTCAGCATACGAAGGGCTTAGAGACACGGATTTGTGCAAAGTATTTAAACTAATAATAAAATGTAATTTACTTTCGATTTGATTGGTCTTTTTTTGTTCTTCGTTGCCATGATAACTTATCCTGAGTCACCCTTTAACACGTTCAATGTTCGCATAAAAAACGATCTAATAATGCCACAAGTCTGTCACATTTAGTATGGGGACGCGACTTCACAGTGGGAGCATGGACTTCTGAAAAAATATGTGTGCTCACCATTTTTATAAATATTCCAAATTTTAAATAGATAGCATAAGTAGTTTTTGAGATATGGTGCTTTAATAGTCGAACAGACAGACAGACAGACAAAGTCGCACCATAAGGGTTCCTTTTATACCATTTTTGGTACGGAACCCTAAAAATTATCCACCGTTGAAATAGTGATATTCGTGGAGCTCAGCCGTATGAATGTACGAATTTAGATTTCATTAGCGGTTACTCACTTCGGAAAAGCCGGGTACATACCTAGCATTTTCAAAATGTGCGTCATCGTCGAAGTCCACTCTTGACTCGTCGCTACCATTATATGACCCTCAGACTATTCATTTTGATCAACTATTCGTTTTCATAGGTGTCGCCCTTAACTTCGATTTCGTAAGACAGTCTTGACAACCTACTCGTCGGACCAATATATTTTGACCCGTGATCTGAAAAACATGCAAGTACCACTACTTTACGTGTGTAATATTAGAGACGAAGCGAGGGCGGTCGACTGCGAAAAATAAGAATGACACCCCCGCTTGACATATTTTGGACACTGTCCGGATCCGCTAGAGTCTCATAATTAAGGTCCTCGAATCGGACCGAAACATTTCAAGTCGCACTTTTACCGCTAATGAAATCTAAATATACCCTGAATTTCTTGGATTTTCTTGAACAAGTTTTGACAATCGAATTTCGTACACAACAGACAAAGACATTCGGGAGATGACAAAATTAGCAGATAACTTAATAAACAAATAATTAAAACATAAATGGGACCGAGATATCTAGGCGAACTAAAATTGCGAAAATTACTCAAGCCGACGAGCAATCAGAACTTTGCCATTAAGATTCAGACAGTAATTTCACTTAATGATGTACTTTCTATAATATTTCAGTATTTATTTATACTACAGTATAAACTTGTAAAAATTAAACGTCTACAGAATTATGTTTTATGATTCAAAAAATATATGACAAATAGGTATAGTCACAGCGGAAGTTACGTATGGTACATTTAAATAAAACAATTTAATGGATTTTATCGCGTATATTATCTTATTTGAGTTCGACGTTTTGGAAGCTTTTCATGGTCACGGATGGACTCACCCGTTAAATTGTTTTATTTATATGAGTAATAATCGCGGAAACAGAAGAAAATATTATATATTTGGTACAGTCAAGTGTAAAAGCTGGACTAATCCTTCTCAAAAATATATCCCGTCGCTCTTATGTCAACGAAATAAAGTTGTGGAACATATTTACGAGAGGATTAATTAGATACAATTTTTGCACTTTATGCATTCCTGCATCCGAGGATGATTGGATAACTATCCTCGGATGTTTAAAATTATCCTATGATAATCTTCACTCGTCTACGCTGATGTGAAGTATAGAGCGTAATGACTTTTTCCTCATCCACTAACGAAATCCACGAACGTAGTTGTGAGCGCCTTCTAATTTCCAGTACACAGTATTAGACAAACGTACACAACACATAAACTACGTGCCAAACTTCCCAAACCTCATTACGAACTTGGGAAACATTGGCCCACCAAACAAAAAAGATTGTCTTATTATCACCCAACGTCAGCATTCCAAGAATTAAGAACTGGCGCAAAGGAAAAGTCGTGTCGACAAATAAGCAAAAGTAAACAAGCTTAGGTAAATTAATATGAAAGATCAGCCAACCGGATAAGATTAGGGAGGCCAAATAAAATAAACTCAAATTAAAAGGCACTGAATACACTAAATACGAAATACAAATTGGTCTCTAGGCATGGTTGAAACAGTAGTGTAAATACTGTCCCCCATAATCATTATTTGAACGTACAATTAGCATTCTGAGCCCGTCGGTCGTTCGTAGTGATAATTTGATTTGTACGCGCGACAGGGCCGGTAAACAGCCACCACATACGCTCGTCTTTACTCTGCGCTAATTCGAAATCGAAGCTCAAATCGTGCCGCCACGCTCACTCTAATATCGCTCAACATAAGACGGAAAGGGACCATCGATACGACTGTAAGACCCATGATTTAAGGAGCAGAAACGTAAACAGTTCGCATATGCCCGTCCTTATCTACGTCCCTCATTAGCCCTATAGAAATATATGAATCGAAGTAAAAATGTTTTACCATGTGCGTGAGGGAAGGGCATTATAATCTCGTTTAACAAACGATATTATAATAACGCGTGTTTATGTAATCAGTTTGTTCTATTGTAATACTTTTCTCAAGGTTAATAGGAATAATAAAACAACGTGTCTTTTAACCACTGTGAAAGTTCTCAAAATGTTTGGACATTTTATCTTTATTTTGCGGTAGTATGCAAGACAGACAAGCAGGTATTTTAAAAATAGATGATGTATTTAAATTAGGAATAACCTAATATGCCTGTCTCGTTCTAATTTTGTTAGTAAGAATTAGTCTTAAGGCAGAGCTATCAAATAGAAAACATATCCAAAACCTTGATATTAATTTGACTGGTGAGTTACACCCTTACATAGAATTAAGTTGCATGCGTTCGTATTTGTACATGATTGCAAAAAAAGAACTATGAACTATTAAATGATTTGATGCTCGTTTACCCGGTGGCACCAAAAGGACGGTTATGTTTTTCACGTGTACTGTACACACGTTAAAACTGACGAAAAAAATGTGTTATAACTTTAATGTAATGTGTACGTATATCGTAGATTTTAAACGAATGATTCGATTTTAATTTAGTTTCTTTGTTGGAAAGGAGACTCTTTATGAAGATTTTTTTTAACTACATATGAATTAAGAAAATCGGATCAACCGTTTAAAATTCTGATTTTTGTGTTTTTTTTTAATCGTTTTATCTATTAAGAATATGATGATTTGATGATGTTTTTTACGTGACCAACCATTTTCATCAATTCATCATCATTTCATTTCAACCAGAAACGTTTGTCGCTGTAAACCTTTAGAAAGATTTGCCATAATCGCCACGCTTGGCAGGCGGGTTAAGAAGCACGTCCAGGATTTTGAGAGGGTCTTGCCCGAGGGATTCAAAGGCTTTCGGGGTAGGCTTGAGCTTTTTAGAGCTTGTCTACGAATGTTGATGATTGGGAGTTCTTTCGAGGACGTGACCTATCCAAGTTCAAGTTAAGTCAAGTTATCTTAGTCGTCTTTTACAAATGATCTTCTCAACCCACAACTACTTCTGGAACCAATATCGATCATTTTTTACAAAAAAACATTTGTTAAAGTATGAATTACCCTCATCTGGCTATTTGGCATAAGGCACTTTTTTCTGAACACGTAAACTTTTCAATTACAAAATAAACCTAACCTAATACATGTAACAGGATGGTGCCCTTATAAGTCCTGAAAATTCTACAGTAGTACAGAAAAAAATGCATTATGCCAAATGGTGAATTATACCAAATGATGATTATGCCAAAAAAGTTTATGCCAGATGAGCATAAGAGCTTTTTACCAGCTATAACTACAATAGCCCGTGAGTTGTACATCGAATGCGCTAGCGTGGCGTATCAAATTGCTAAATAAATTGCAGGGATGCAAGGATAACAGTTCTTTATCCAACCTCGTCCTAACACTGCTCTGCGCACGCGTATAATGTCTTCAAAGGCAAAGATAAAATACACACCAAATTTTCAAAAATATGTACACACCAACTACTGTCATAGTAGTTGAGGCATTTGCCTAATTTTAATTGATTCCGTTGTGACACATTATTCATACAATTTATATGCCAACTTTCGTGTCACAATGGAATCAATTAAAATTAGGCTAATGAAATGCTCTAACTACTTGCCATAAATTTGGTCGTCAGACATTTACGAGATTTTGAGGTCTTTGTATCTTTGCCCTTGACTGTACGTTCATATGAAGGCTTTTCTTCACTACGTTCTATAAAAAAATCAGTTAGAAACTTCAACATCTGTTTGTAGAACTTCCAGAAAACTTAACGTTCTTTAACCTCTAGGCATCAATCGAACGAGTTCAACATGTCAACTGTACTGTAGATAGGTACATAAGCACAGATCAAAATGCTTTCACTACATTTAAACTTTCTCAACGTCATGTCTAACCGAACATTTCAATGGGAAACTGTGTTTTTTTACTGGAAATACGAGTGCTTTTCCTATATATATTCAAAGAAATACGAGGTTAGCAAAGTTAAGCGAGGAATGAGCCCATTCGTAAATTGACGTATGCTTACAGACGTCGTCGACGTCAAGTTTTTAAAAAAATATCGTGAGCTCGTTGCTTGAGGCTGTAGGCCGACGCTTAGAATGTTCATTAACAGCCCGTTTCATGTTTGTATCTCTCTCTTACACATATCTATAAATGTGCAGAAAAGAGATGGAACATAGCAAGGAATATCGAGGTAATATGACTTTGCGGCACAAATGGAGGCTTTTGTTGCACACGTCTGCAAAGAACGCTTAAGCAATTAATGATTCTAATGCAACCAAGAAAATAACGAGACGAAAAGGCTATGCGTGCAATAGTTTCTGCATATGTTCGTTAAGTAGGATACGAAATAAGAGGAAATCCTAGCTTTAATTAATAAGGAGTTCTTTTAAAATAGTGTTCGCCTTTACGAAGACCAGTTTTATGACTTATGACAGTTTTTTGACGACCGGTTTGGCTCAGTGGGAGTAACGTTGCCTGCGAAGCTGAGGTCCTGGGTTCAAATCCCGGTAAGGGCAAATATTTGTGTGATGAGCAATAAATATTTGTTCCTGAGTCTTGGATGTTTTTCTATGTATATAAGTAATATATCTATTAAATATATCGTCGTCTAGTACACATAACACAAGCCATATTGAGCTTACCATGGGACTAGAGCGATTTGTGTAAATTGTACCGTACGAGTAATATTTATTTATTTATTTACGACTTACCGTAAGTTCAGAGCGCCTTTAGGTGCAAGAGACCGAAGATGCGGCGAGAGAAATGTACGGATTCACAAGATTAGCCATAATGCCTAGCTACATTACATAAAGCTTTATTTTGGCAACTATGACTATGTTGGCCTTTCGTATATATGCTTGATAAATATGATAAATGTGGTCGATATAAACCCACAGTGCTGGATAGGTAATATTAAAATCAAAGCAAGTAGACTATTCAAAGGCAAAACTTATGCCTATAATAAGTGTATGATAATTCAATATGGCATAATGTCATGTTAGTAAGGCTATTTTAATTCGAAAATGATTTCTGATATATAGCACTGTAACAGTCAAACATAAAGACAGACATAATCGCACCATAAGGGTTCCTTTTTTCACCTTTAGGTACGCAACCCTAAAAACGGTTTTAAAAGTTAGACTATTGCAGGCTCTTTATTCAATTATCTTTTATTATTCTTTTGTGAGAACATTTTAATAAAAGAAAATAAAATAAAAGCTTGATACCCATTCTCACTTTAGTGCTTCTCAATTCACGGACACCTTGAGACACTGAGTTAGAAATTAATTATTTTGTCAAAAAAGAAATCTAAAAGTGGTTATTGAAAAGGGCGAGGGGTCGCGACCTCGGTAGCCTTTACAAATAAATTGTTAGCAAATTATACAACTTAATGGAAACGCTTCCAAGAATCTCGTCTTTTCAATCTTGGCTAATCAAATTATCAATTGTAGGGCTCATAATTAAACGGATACTTTTTTTGTTAGACCAGGGACTCATTTCATGAACGCTTGTAAATTGTATTACAAGAGAAAATGTCTTTGTAACAATATGTAACACATTCACTGCCAGGAACCCGTCTAGGGGGCGCTCTGCTCATAGACTCGTAGCCGATATCATGAGTTTCCCCGCATGTCGAGAAATTTGCGTAGCGCGACGAGAAGCGTGGCAGCGAAAGTGTTAAAAAGAGGCGTCCACTTGTAATAAAAGTTATATTCAAACGTTTATAAAACGAACCCCTGATATATATCTAATAGCTCTAAGTTAAAAATGTTAGCTTCTTAGAAACAAGGGTATTGTCGAGAACAGCTCCATAGGTATACTATTTATTGTAGTTAAATATAACAGTCAATATTTATTTATTTTTTATATCGCGTTATATTTATATATGACTTATTTAATAACAACATATAAAATCCTAAAGTAAATTATAAGATAAATTAAAACTAACTAAACATACTAAACTACACTGCATTAGAACTTAAAAAAAGGAGTTAAATATAAAAAGAACACCCGGACCAGCAGTTCCGCCTGTTCCTAGTATTTTAATTTAGCGCAGCTTCGTATTTTAAAGGACAAGGCAATCGGGGTCCAAATTTCATTAACCCAAATAAATATTAGCAACTATATTTTTTGGCAAGGCAATCTCAAAAAAAATCGAAGAATTTCATTTGCCAAGTAATCGTTAAAAAATTAACCTTTCACAAATATTTGTTACGCAAACCTAATGTTTGGCACATGAATGTGTAGGCAATGACTCGCTTACCAAAATGGTACTATTTAAATAAAACAATTTTATCGGATTGTAACCTAACTAAACTTGACCTAACTGTTCTGGTAGCAGTTCGTTTTTGTTAGGGGCCACAGTTCTAAACTAACCTACTGTTCTGGTTGCAGTTCGTTTTTGTTAGGGGTAACAGTTCTAACCTAACCTAACCTACTGTTCTGGTAGCAGTTCGTTCTTGTTAGGAGGCACAGTTCTAACCAAACCTAACCTAATGTTCTAGTAGCAGTTCGTTTTCGTTAAGGGTCACAGTTTTAACCTAACCTAATCTAACCTACTGTTTTTGCAGCAGTCTGTTTTTGTTAGAATGGGGTCAGATTTCTAACCTAAGCTACTATTCTGGTAGCAGTTCCTTTTCGTTAGGAGTCACAGTATTAACCTAACCTAACCTACTGTTTTTGCAGCAGTCTGTTTTTGTTAGAAAGCGGTCAGATTTCTAACCTAAGCTACTATTCTGGAAGCAGTTCGTTTTTGTTAGGAGTCACAGTATTAACCTAACCTAACCTACTGTTTTTGCAGCAGTCTGTTTTTGTTAGAATGGGGTCAGATTTCTAACCTAAGCTACTATTCTGGAAGCAGTTCGTTTTCGTTAGGAGTCACAGTATTAACCTAACCTAACCTAACCTAACCTAACCTAACCTACTGTTTTTGCAGCAGTCTGTTTTTGTTAGAATGGGGTCAGATTTCTAACCTAAGCTACTATTCTGGAAGCAGTTCGTTTTCGTTAGGAGTCACAGTATTAACCTAACCTAACCTAACCTAACCTAACCTAACCTACTGTTTTTGCAGCAGTCTGTTTTTGTTAGAATGGGGTCAGATTTCTAACCTAAGCTACTATTCTGGTAGCAGTTCGTTTTCGTTAGGAGTCACAGTATTAACCTTACCTAACCTACTGTTTTTGCAGCAGTCTGTTTTTGTTAGAATGGGGTCAGATTTCTAACCTAAGCTACTAATCTGGTAGCAGTTCGTTTTCGTTAGGAGTCACAGTATTAACCTAACCTAACCTACTGTTTTTGCAGCAGTCTGTTTTTGTTAGAATGGGGTCAGATTTCTAACCTAAGCTACTATTCTGGTAGCAGTTCGTTTTCGTTAGGAGTCACAGTATTAACCTAACCTAACCTACTGTTTTTGCAGCAGTCTGTTTTTGTTCGAATGGGGTCAGATTTCTAACCTAAGCTACTATTCTGGAAGCAGTTCGTTTTCGTTAGGAGTCACAGTATTAACCTAACCTAACCTAACCTACTGTTTTTGCAGCAGTCTGTTTTTGTTAGAAAGGGGTCAGATTTCTAACCTAAGCTACTATTCTGGAAGCAGTTCGTTTTCGTTAGGAGTCACAGTATTAACCTAACCTAACCTAACCTACTGTTTTTGTAGCAGTCTGTTTTTGTTAGAATGGGGTCAGATTTCTAACCTAAGCTACTAATCTGGTAGCAGTTCGTTTTCGTTAGGAGTCACAGTATTAACCTAACCTAACCTAACCTACTGTTTTTGTAGCAGTCTGTTTTTGTTAGAATGGGGTCAGATTTCTAACCTAAGCTACTATTCTGGTAGCAGTTCCTTTTCGTTAGGAGTCACAGTATTAACCTAACCTAACCTACTGTTTTTGCAGCAGTCTGTTTTTGTTAGAATGGGGTCAGATTTCTAACCTAAGCTACTAATCTGGTAGCAGTTCGTTTTTGTTGGGAGTCCCAGTTCTAACCTAAAATAATTGTTGTTAAAATAACAGTGCATTTTTTATTTGTGGGATCGAATACGGCCATTTTTAGGGTTCCGTAGCCAAATTGGCAAAACGGGAACACTTATAGATTCGTCATGTCTGTCTGTCTGTCTGTCCGTCCGTATGTCACAGGCATTTTACTCAAAAAGTATAAGATGTACATTGAAGAAATTTGGAGGATAGGTGTCGTGTGTAAACCGCTACTTAGTTTGATAGTTAAATAAAATATATATATATTTCTAGGGGGGGCACTCCACACATGTAACCAAAACTGCAAAAAATATTTTTCAGCAAATATCAACATGTGGCACATCATGTGACAGTTCTTCTAAAAACACTTTGAGGTTTCGAAAATCATTTATGATTTAGTGAATATTTTCCGAAATATTCGCTACGAAAGTAGCAAAAATTGTGTCCCCCCCTCTATATTCTAAACGGTATTTTCAAAAAATATGAAAAAATGTACAAATATAAAGCTCAATAAATACTTCCAACGAAAATTGTTTTCAACATGATCGGACATACCGTTTTTATATTATTGCCAAAAAACTGCGCTTCTCAGCAAAAAGACTTAAGTGCTGGGGAGATACTCTTTTTTGTGAGTGTTTTTTTTTTTCATATCGTAGTTTTATTCATCTGTAGTGCATTTTTTTGTATAAACGGCAGCGGAACCCTTCATGAGCGAGTCCGACTCGCACTTGGCCGCTTTTTTTTACCATTGACTGGCGGATGAGGTAGTTCTCTATATGAGTCACCCTGTCCAGCCAGTCGAGACTGCCGAAACGGGCGAAATGATTCGCTGTAATGCCAACTGCCAAAAAAAAATATGAGCATTGACTTTGTAACACCAGCGGAAAAATTACGAAGTTACTCCTTTTTGGAATTGGTTTGGAGCAACCCTTTATACAGTAATGAATGTGTTTTTTATTAATATCCTGAAGAAAATCCCAGTAAATCCACTTCATCGAACTTAATAGGTGTGAAGGATCTATCATCTTGTTCTCTAAATTGCATAAACTTATAAACATTACATAAAAATATTTTTATTTGCGTACTTTATTGTGTTTTATACTAAATTAATTTACTCATAAAAACGAAACCTGGGCTAATTAAATTTCTAATTAGTTTTACTTCGCAAATGCTTAATTTCACAATCCAGTTTTTTTTCGACCCTTTATAAAAATCAAATATAACTTTTTGGATTGACACAATGAATTTAAAATTCGGAAAAATTTTGGTTTGTTTCATTTATCCAGATAAAAGTGAGTTGAGAAATGACAGCTTGGAAATTAGGCAGTTTGTAAAAAATAGTTAGGTATTCGAAATTAGATTCTCTTAATTCAGGTTCTAATTGGAAATGTTGAGGACCTGTTTTGAAGGTTGTAAAAAACGACAAACTCATCTAGTACAACCAGCGACGAAAGTACGTATAGGTACATCTCAAAGAACGGGTTCATTTATTTTTGGTCAATTTTTTTTCCAAAATCAATTACTTTGACGTTACAAAGGAAACCTTTATTGCTACCGTAAACGACCACGTATGTAATTATCCGATTACGGCAAAGCTAAAAGGAAGGGTTATGATTTTCATTGAGTAATAATGGCGATATAGACTCGTTCCTAAATAACTGGCCGGAGGAAGCATCTGATCGGGAGTCGTGCCAGGCCCAGCAGTGAGACACTCAAATAGGCTGAATAAAAAACATTATCATATCCCGTAGTGTTTATGTTACGTCATAATCATATGCATACAAAACTGCTTTCAAATGAATCCCTTTTGTCACATTTATATATGCATGTGGCAAACCGGTATACCTTCTAACTCATTATGAGTCACAGTCACACGTTCCTGGCATTTCCTTGTACATGCACGTCGCTTATTGCTTGCGTGGACCTGCCGTAAAGTGCAACAACGCAGCAACGATTTGACAGTCATGTAATATTATAGTGAGTTCAAGTGCTGCAAATACATTTTCGACACTTTTCAATGCGAAACTTATGTGATTATTTATTCTAATCATTATTAGATTAGAACAAAAATTGCAAAAAACAAAAGTAACAGACAAAGCGGCCTTGAAGAAAAGTGCGTACTCCCACCTGAAAGGCCGGCAACGCACTTTTGACTCCACTGGTGTTGCAGTTGTCTATGGGCGACAGTGATCGCTTACCATCAGGCGATCCGTCTTCTCGTTTGCCCCCTGTAACATAAAAAAAAAGAAAGCATAGCCCGCATTGCCAAACTGCAGTGACAGTGGGCGGTGCACATCGCTCGCAGAACTGACGGCCGTTGGGGCAGAAAGGTACTCGAGTGATGATGCTGTACGGTAGGTAGGTTCCCTACCAGTTGGACCAATGATCTTTTGATCGTATATCGTGGGAAGTAGTTGGATGTGAGGTAGACAAGGTCGTTAAACGTGCAAGAACAAGATGGCAGTTCCACAGTGTTAGATTATTATATTTTACATTAATTAAATTAGAATAAATATATTGTGATAAATTATAAGTATAAACAACAATGCATCGGCACCGCCAGAACATGGTTATAATTAATAAGTATTTTGCTTCCGGCGCTGCCGATGGCGGTTGATGGCGACAGTGGTGCTGCGGTGGCCATTCTTGTAACTATTCATTTTCGCGCGTAGTTACCCGCTGTCGTTGCTGCAGTCTGGTTTTTGTTCGTTTAGTCTTGTCTTGGCTTTTGACGTGATAATTTTGACCTTAAATTGAAAGTGACCAATTAGAATAAAAACACTGTGTAAAGCAAGTGGTGGTGTTTCATTGTGAGTGCTAACATTTCAGAACCGGGATAATAGCTTAGTAGCAATAAATTTAAGCTATAGTGTTCCGCTCCCACATATACTCGTACCTAAGTACGTTTGGACAAAAAAAAGGTGAGCATAACTTTTGTTTCTTCGATTGCTAGCAGAGGTAATCGTTTTTTTTTTCTTCTTTCTGATAACATGATGCAACACAAGAGAAAACTCAGATAACTTATCTTGCCGTTGCCTATGCAATTTTTCTTTGTGTATGTACCATGCAATAAGGAATCTGATAATTGATTATTGCTGTAGTGCTTACCCTCTTAGACGTTACATGAAAAAATGATAGCTACGTAACAACAATGAAAGGCAATAAGTTCCTTACCCCTGAGCTGACAAAAGAATGTAAAGAACAATTGTACATGCATCACTAGTTTTGTTATCATTTGTCATTATATAATTTATTTTGTTTATGTATTATGTCATTTGCTTTCCGAGGTTTTTAATTTTTATGACGAGAAAAGTTACGAGTAAATGAAACGCTGGGAATTTGATTTATTAGAAATAGGATATCTGCTAACGATAGGTATAGGATATCCTTGGCAGTAAAACATGATCATGTACATACATATATTGTAACTATGACTCGTTGCCGGTATTGTTTACAGTATGGATGATGAAGCTGGTAGGCAGCGTGTTTTTCAGACACCCTGCTCGGACAGTCGGCGCTCGCGTAGCCGCACAAGGTGCGAGGGTCACCATCGCCGCCCAGGCAGCTACCGGACCAGCCGAAGGTCACGCAGCCGCCTGACCAGCAGGCTCTTGGACAGCCGGCTGCCCGAGGCCCGGCGGCTGCCCGAGGGCAGGCGGCTTGGCGGCCGGCGTTCGCGCAGCCGTCAAGCGAGTCGGCGTTCGAGCGACCGCCGGACCAGTTGGAGCTCAGGCAGTAAACGGAGCCGGCGTTCCTGCAGCCGTGCCAGTCGGCGCCGCTCGCGCAGCTGCGGCAGCCGTCGAGTTCGTCGTCGCTCGCGTAGCCGCAGCCGTAGGCGCGCACGCAGCCGCCCCTCTCGCCGAGCTTCTCCCCATACGCGCGGCCGTGGCAGCCAACGTACGCGGAGTAGATCCGGTCATCAGCTGTCGACTGCCGGCGCTGGTCAACAACAGGTACACGGTACCATGGCTCTGCAAGTGGGTGAGTCGCAAAAATCTAATACTGCTACTGAGGTTGAAGATAACGTAACAATCGCTCAATTAGTGCAAGCCCTGCGTACTATAGGGAATAAACATAGCGATATAGTAGCTAATCAGAAAACTGTCCCAGAATTCGACCCCTCGCGTAAAGAGCAATCTGTGACGATGTAGTTGCACAAAGTTAATGAATGTGCCCTTATATATAAATGGACTGAACAACAAACAGTACATTTTGTGTTGCCTAAATTGAAAGGTTTGGCCCAAAAATGGTACGAAGGTCTTAATTCGGTTATGTTTTCGTGGCGGGAATGGCAGGAAAAATTAGAGCTGGCTTTTCCTAGCAACGAAAACTATGGAATACAACTTACTACAATGCTTAATAAAAGAGTAAAGTTTAATGAGTCTTTAGAAGAATATTATTATGACCAATTGGCATTGCTTAATCGTTGTGATATAGATGGCAAGAAAGCGGTTGATTGTATGATACTAGGAATTGAAGATCATAGTGTTAGGCTTAGCGCCGAAGCAGCACGTTTCGAGTCACCCGATCAGTTATTACCCTTTTTGAAAAGTGCAAGGAGTAATCAAATAATTGATAGGAAAAGAGTGCGTAATAATGAGTTTAAGGACAGGAATGTTGGGCGCAAGGAAGGAACTAAAGAGAAGGGCGTGAAGTGTTATAATTGTTCGCAAGAAGGACATTATAGGTTCCAATGCACTAAACCTATCGTAAAATGTGATAAATGTCGACGGTATTGCCATACAGCCGATAAATGTGATAAGACCGACAATAATAACACTCCAAAGCCAGTTCAACTGATAAATGGCGTAGACTTATATTCTTCTAAATATTATAAAGCTGTTCTTATTAATTGGGTAGAAAAGCGGTGTTTTATAGATTTTGGGAGTTCTGCAACGTTGATAAGAGAGTCTGATATGAAAGATATTGCCTCCAATTGGGATGCAACCAATAATCTCCCTATTCTAAAGGGCTTTGGAGATGCTATTGTAAAGGCTATAGGTACACATGTAGTCGATCTTGAAGTAGATGGAGTAAGGGGTACAGTAGAAATTCTTGTAGTGCCTGATTCAGTTATGAAGGTTCCCGTTATAGCAGGCCAAACGTTTACCGAACAACCCCACATCGTCATAGAAAAAGATAACGTCTCGTTGCGTATCCAGTCACTGGATGTACCCTCTAGCTTAAAAATAAATCTAGTGTGCGCTAACGATACTACCTTTCATGGCCTAACGCCTGTCATTATAAAGACGGAACCACGCCTCACGGAGGATATTTTCATAGAAGGGAGTAACCGATTCCAAGTAGGTCGTGAATATTACTTAGTACAGGGTGTGTTTTCTGTCGTTGATGGTTCAGGTGTGGCTTTGTTGAAAGGCTTGTCCTCCAACTAAAGGAAGGATTTCTGTTAGCCCGTTGTAACTGGATGTTCCTCAACAACATGACGTAATGAAGATAGATCCTGTAGAGCCACAAGCTATAGTAGGTAACGATTTAAATATCGATAGCACCCTTGATGATGATAATAAAGATTCCCTTCTTAGTTTACTTAATAGATATAGACATTGCTTCGCATTCAACCTACACGAACTTGGCAAGACTCATCTAGCAGAAATGTCTATTAAGCTGAAAGACGATGAGCCTGTAATCTATCGACCGTATAGGTTGTCTTATAGCGAGAGACAAAAAGTTCGTGATATGGTTCAGGAGCTCGAGGACTGCGAGATAGTTAGACCTTCTACGTCATCTTATTCCAGACCAATAGTTCTTGTAAAAAATAAAACCGGTGATGTAAGGTTGTGCGTTGTCTATAGGGCTCTCAATAAGAAGACGCTTAAAAAAGAAAGGATTTTTGGAAATTCATCCCCTAACAGGGTTCATTTGGGGTTGAAAGTTTGTATGGAAAACCTGTAATTATTTGAGTAACTGTTATAATATTTCACGTATAGACTGTTCATTTAAAACTAAGAAAACTAATTTCAGCATTAAGATTTTGTATGGGAAACCTGTGATTCTTTGAATAGGTAACTGGTATAATATTTCGCGTATATACTCTTTATTAATAATCTAGAAAACCAATTTCTACATTTTGGGAAATTCATCCCTAAAAGGGGTGAAATAAGGGGTAACAGTTTGTATGAGAAACGTGTGATTCTTGAGTGTACATTTAAAACTAAGACAACTAATTTCGTTGAAAGTTTATTTTCCTAAATAGTTTAAATAGGAAGTGGGGGGAAGTGGTAGGATATTTTCATTTAACTGTTAGAAGCCATTTATTTTAGTTAGTGGTATTTAAAGAAGTACTGCAATATTTTTTCAGTTTTTATAAAAACTACCTAATATTCAATATTATCAATAGTTAAATCTCAAGTGTCCAATTACCTACATCTGTTTTTTTTTTCAAATTACAAGTATATAAAAAAGTAATACGAGAATTGAAACACATATTCCGTTAGAGATGTATTTAGAGGCGCACTAAAGAAGGATTCTTTGAAATTCGAGCTATACGCGGACAAAGTCGCGGGCAAAAGCTTGTATATATATATATATACGTTCAATCAGTGGTTGCGTAACCAGAGAACCACGTTCACACAATAACATTACAGTGGCTTTAATTCTGAATCATAGTGAAAAAAGGGCATAACATTGTACCCCTAAAATTACGCTTATTCCCTTACTAACCGTTTGCCGGAATTGTGGCTACATTGGTCTAGTTAACGCGCGTTAATGTGAGTGGGAAAGTTATCTTAATTAAACAAACTAAACAAATCTCCAGTGGGGACACGTTAGTTGTCCACGGCGCTGTTGTAAACACGGCGGTAAACGTTGAGACGCTTAGGATCTATGCACATTGGTCAGCAGACCCAGAGGTAACTCCGATGTTCGAAATTCGAGGTTAGTATAGCGCCGTCACACTCACTTAAATATAGTTTAACACTAGAGCGAGAAGGGAAGCATGGTACAAAGTTTGAAAACCTACCAGCGACCACAGTCCTCAGCAAGATGGTATACGTTGACCCGCATAGTGAGTTAGCAGCCAACATCAGAATCCGCAAAACGTTCGTCACCATCGAATGCATTATGTAGATTACAAATAAAACAATTCACCTAAATCTCGCTAGGGAGTGTGCCCAGAAGGCTGGCCGCATTGCCACGCTGGATGGCAATGCTGATTCGCTGGGCGAAATAGTGGCCAGCCCTCCGGTCACGTGTTTCCGCTATAAGGCGCGTCGACGGTTCCTCGAAAAGTCGACGCGCGCTAGGCCCCCATGGCCCCAGAGTTTCTACACCAAACGCCGTAAATAAGTAACTGCTGCCGATTTCAGCATATTTACGGCGTTTGAGGCTCTCAGCAGACAAAGCTGCCGCACCAGCATCATTTTTGGTGCCCGGCATATGGGACGGTGCTAGGGTGTCCACGCATGTAGCGTCCCATACCAACGGCTGACCCATACTCCAGGGCACCAAAGTCATCCCATCTGGCCTTTTGCCGTCATCTCTAGCCAGACCGCTGGGCTCTAGAACTGCGGGCGCTGGCAAAGGTCCTACGGATGACGTCATTGATGCTGGCGTGGCGGGGGATTCTGCCTGCACTCCGGTGGCATGACAGGCCGTGGTGGCCTAGGTTATCCACCAAAGCTCCGCAGCGACAGCGGTGGGGCTCGTTTCCATGATCCTTAGACACGTATAAATATTCATTATCATAGGTCTCGTCCTTGGGTTCCTTTTCTTAAGACAGTTTTGACAACCTGCTTGACGGACCGATATATCTTGACCAGTGACCTGGAACATATACTTCCAAGTGTATAGTTATATTACTATTTATTCCGGGTCGGGGTCTTCTTGGAACGATCCCATCGTCATAAAAGTCCAACGAACCCTACTAGTTGAAGTCGGTGCAACCGGACCCGATCAAAAGGAAATTGCCAGCTGAGTAGTGTAGCGAACGGTCTCCCAAAATCCCTTAGTCTGATAATTAATACCAGCCAGTTAGTACCGCGAGCATTACCCTGATCAAAGCGATTTTCTAAGTAGCCGCAGTTCGCGCTCCCAGACTGTGTTCAATTACTGGTCATGAAATCCATCGATCTGCTTATTTAAGGCAGGTGTGAAAAAAGGCTTGTCATTTCTCAACGTGGACAAAATACACTATTTGGCCTTGAAATACATGGTAACCAAGTGGTAACCGACGTCTTAACCAAAGACATTGACACCTGAACAAAGACTACGGATCTACAAGACTGTTGGTTTTGTACCATCTGCACCTAGGTGCTACCTGCGATACATACAAGACACAGGATCGTCTGTCTACCTTGGAGGGATTGGTTAAATGATTGTCGAATAGAAATTACGAACCGCAAGACGAGAATTGGTACTCCACAATATATCCTGACGACCTGATCGAAAGGTAAAAATCACAGTCACGATGGTTTTGAACCGTTCCGCCTGCTCTGCTACTGCTTGCTTTTTTTTCATTGACTAACAATGACAATACAATCGCTCATTTGCTCGGAGGTTAACTGGATGAGATCACTTGTAGGGATAAGTTCATTGTAGTACATATACTTTTTATTGTTAATCCTTACTTTATCTGTTCTAAGTGCAATAAAACTTACTCACTACTCCATTTATATCGTCTCTTCTATCTGCGGTTTAATATTAGAGAATTCTGACGTGATAAACTATGTTTATGTGGAAAGTATTTAATAGCATTATATCACAAAGAACCATGTGCTCAGACCTTTAACTGCCTAGATAACTTTCCGCTCTGCTTATGTAAGACCTAACTTACTGACGAGTTAATTCCAGACTTTAGGTTACGTTTGGCTTAGCTATATTATTACATCGTGGTTTGTACCTGTTTGTTTGGCAGGGGTATTATGTTAATAGTAAAGCAAAACGTTGAAAAAATGTATGCTTCGAGCGGGATTAGAACTCAATTCTGTAACGGCTCTCCGGGGCCAACAGGGGTGACTAATCAATTGGGCCATCGAAGTCTCGATCTAGCATTTTTTTTTAACTGGTTGGTTTATTTCTAATACGTCTTAAGGAGGTTTGTAGCGCGTTTTACCATATAGGAAAGTTCTGTAACTTTTTAAACCGGCGCCATTGTCTCAAATCATATTAAAAATCGATACTAACAATGTGCTACGTCCACAGTTATGCAAATGTTACTTATGCAACATATTGACAATTATAGAACGTTAAAAATAGGGATTACAAACCAGTTTTACATGCCAATGTGACATTTAAATAATTGTTCCTATACACACAATAATTTGCCAAGAAATTAAGGATAAGCGATTGTAAGTCGGCACGCCAATAACGTTCACGCAATCCTTGTTAGGGTTTCGTAGCCAAAATGGCAAAAACGGAACCCTTATAGTTTTGTCATGTCCGTCCGTCCGTCCATCCGTCCGTCCGTCCGACCGTATGTTACAGGCATTTTATTCAAAAACTATGAGATGTATATTGATGAAATGCGGCTGTTTATTAGGCCTTATTGACATTCACTCAAGTGTGTAACATTGTCAGTCACTTAAGTGTGTTGCTATTTGTACGTAAGTATATAGGTCATCGCCTCACACAGCCGTTGGTTGGATCAATTCCAATTTTCAGAACGTTTCAACGGACTCGCATTTTTCTAAACAATGACACTCCACTGAAGTCTGAGATTATGTGAAAATTTCTCTTGGAATTTACCCGAGATTCCATCGAATGGCTAGATGTGAGTGAAATTCCCTCTAGTTCAATACATTCGAATATCCTTTTGAGATTGGAGTGACGCAAAGCGTACACTGTTATGGGGAAAATGAAGTAACATGTATGGAGTTTATAGGTAGTTAGAACCTTTTTGTTTTGTATAACAGTATTGATACGGACGACGCTTCTGTCTGGTTGTTTTGCGAAGCGCCAGTTATTGTCTGCAACCGTATAAAGAGGCTTGAGGACTTGACAAAGTGATATTCCTGACATTCATTTTGAAATAGCAACATGATTTAAGAATTCCTTCATAGACCAACCAAGGCACTGTGAACTACAATAAAAAAATAGAAAAACTTAAAATCAGTTCGATTTTGGCGACGTCACTCCGTGGCTCCTTTGCGTCGTCTGATCTGGTGTAGGATGATGGTGGAGGAAGAATATAACTCGCACGTGAGTGTGAAGGCTTCTGTTATGAAAATTATAGTTTTTCTCTAACAATATACACTAATCTTCATCATTATATCAGCCTAAAGATATCCATTGCTGGACAAAGGCCTCCACCAAAGATATATAACGACCGATATTGCGCCTACCTCATCCAACGCATTCCCGCGATCCTGACCAGATCATCGGTCCGTCTTGATGAGAACTCCCCACGTTGCGTCATCTGGTGCACGATCGCCACTCAAGAACACTTTTGCCCCAGTGGCCATCAGCTCTACGAGCAATGTGCCTCGCCCACTGCCACTAAATCTAGCAACTCTGAGCGACTTCGACAACCCTGTTTCTACTGTGGATCTCACGCTCGCGAACTCACGAGCAACGAAAACTGGTAGGCACATATGGAATATCTTCATAAAGTTATCGATCTTTTAATATTTCGCAGTAGTGCGTATAAAAGTCGAAAAACTTATTTTGGACCTTATTTCGCACCGATTGGACCCAAACACTTGCTGCGTCCTGTTGTACCAACGACACTGTTGTATATGCCCCGTCTACATTACTCTACGAAGGCCGAGAAGATTGTGGAGTGCATACGTGTGAAGACCGGAGTCATCTTGAGGGTCGTGAAGTTGGAATCCCGCCACAACCTGAATTTTAATTGCTTCGTGGTGAGTGTTCCGACAGAGAAAATACTGGCCGAAAGATGTCATGTTGCGGCGTTTCCGTGGACGGCTACCTGAAACCTCGAACTCAAACACATCGCTATTGAAAATGTGACCTACATTATTTATACTCGAATAATTAGTATGTATAGTCTATAAGGTATTTATATATGCGGGCCATATTGCCTGAATTAAACGATTTCATTACATTTTACTTGCAGATCACATTTGAACTTCGCGAATAAGGAAAAAAGTACAGTAAAACCAAAACTCTGCAGTACGTCCGTCCGTTTGTCTTATTGCAGTCCATCTCTCAGTTGCACTTGCAGACAATATAATTGTCACTCATGTTCCATAGAAGCTCAAAGATTGCCGTGTACTATATTTCCCGTGGTAATAATTAAATCCCAATCCATCCGCGTGACCCTCTGCATTCGTATGGCAATAGATAATTTTGATCCCATTTTATGCAATAACTTGTAACAATTATAACATTGTAAATATAACAAATAATAATTATAAAGTTTAATAATCGCCAGAGCCAACATCTATAAATCGATTTTAACAGGCAATCGGGGAATATTTGAGCGATAAACCGGCTATTGTTTTTACGTTAACTCTACTATTTTCTGTCTGATATGAAATAAATAATTATAAAAATCAAGGCCAAAATAAGTGACGCGATCAGCGATCGTTGAGTGCGATGCTCCACAGTTTGTGTCATAATACTTAGCTTGTTTTAGCCCTGTTTCGTGCAATCTACTACTACATTTAAAATAACAACGTGAAAGGTTGGTAAAACGAGCATCACTCCCGCTAAAGCCGCCGACAGACACACGAAACGGTAATGGGCGCAACGCAAGGCACAACGTTATTAATTAGGTTTTTGTAATTAAGTTAAACAGTACTTTTTAGCGACAATACCGCTGGCTGGTCCACTGTTGATCACAAAGTTGTACCCTATACCTATTGTTTTTTCTCGTTAGTATTTTAAAAATAACGTTTTCTCAAACAAGCAATGAAATATTGACGTTGTGTTCCTTATCATACACCCCAAAGTTTCACATTTTGGGTGCGGCGCGACGAGGGGCACATAATGATAATGTCATACGAATTTGCGGGCCATGGCCTGCAAAGCGACCTTCTTTTGTTTCAATTCGTTCCGAGCGTCGCCGCGCGCCGAGGTGAAAGAACGAATAACTATGTATATAAGACTATTCGTTCATTCTCTTGTAAAATAAACAATGTGTTGCTGTAATAATTAAACATTTATTGTGAGTTGCAATTTCAAAGTTCAAATGAAATAATACCTAATGCACTCATATTAGATAAACGTAAAAACATACCTGTAATAATTAAAGAAACGACATTTCAAGTTTATTTTACAATATTTGCAGCTCGTCTGAAATTAAAATTATATTTACATACTTCAGGAATCTGAGAAGACGTTAAAGTCGACAAGACGTCTGCTGCGCTCTATGCCCCGCTTTGCCTAGTATAAAACCTTTAAAAGAAGCAGGTAACCAAACCTTTTCTTTTACATGTATATTAAAATAACGTTTTAGTGGAAAAATAAATACAATAAAAAATATTGTCTCTTTTTCATAGCATGTAGAAGCCTCGCACGGTGATTCCGCTCCCGTACAAGGGCGGCCATAAATACCTCAACTCCAAAAAAAGCCATTTTTTCGATTTTAAACTATAAAGGGTTATTATACAAGCATGAAATATATCATTAATAACATTTTTAGACATTTATAATAAACTTGTGTGACTATTTTTATTAAAAAAATATCTGTAGTCAAAACCATTTTATAAAACGTTATTATTTTAAACATAAAGCCATTAGATAAAAAAAATTTGTAATTAATGAAAACATAAATGAAACAGCATACTACATAAATAATAAAAATATTTATTTCAAGACTATTTACATATATACAAATAAGGTTATATTAAAACAAAGCGATTACTTACTATTTATACATTCAATATTACCTACTTACTATTTACACACAACAAGTCCAATACAGATTTAGACAAAGAACTTTTTTTTTTAACAGGTAACCTTCTCAAACTTGATATTAGGGGATCTGAGTGAAGAAGAAGTCGATTAATCAAATCAGTATTAGTCAAAACGCGGTTCATTTTTCGTGTGTGATCTAGTCGAAATGCTTTATAGTATTTGTTACTCGCTTCAGCTGCTTCTTCAGACAGTTCTCCTATAGACAGTAGGCCGTGATTGATAATGTCAGCACCATGAATCAAAATTTTGTGGACAGAAGCAGGCAAATAGTACCATGGATATTCGGCAACTAATTGCCGTGCAGTTTCTAAAGCGAAATCTCTGAATTTTGTCGCATCAATGTTATATCCCGAATTGATACACTGAAGTACAGTCCAACAACGATCTAGGAGATCCTTCTTAATACCCGTAATTTCAGCTGAAATATCTGAGCTTGAGAAGAACCGCCTAGCAGTGTTGCCATCGTTCGATGTCCCGCTTCCGCCACTTTTGGGTTTATCGATAATAAGACCTAACTTTTCCCTAAATTGCGATTGTATAAGTTTTTTTTTTTCAGCTACAAGTCGTTTATCGCTATCAGACCTAGCTTGCCATTTCTTAACCTCTAACTTGTAAGCGAGATGAATGAAATATTCAAAAAATCGGATCAATGCGTGAAGTGGAGACATGCCATATTCATATTTACTTTCGTCAGTTGCTTTGCACAAACATACATCAATTTGATTCATCTCACTTGGTAAAGCTTTACATATATAACATCTAGTTGAAGAAACATCACTAAGTGCATTACACACCTTACCATCGACCATAGTAAGTTGTAAGCTATGATTAATTGTGTATTCGCATGCATTTGTCTTGAAGATAGTCGGTTGCAAGTTACTTATTTTCTGTTTGAAATAAGTCTCCTCTTCAACTGATACTGCAGTTGTTTCCTTAAAAAACTGAAAGCGAATAGGTCTGCAGTATCGAGTTGAAGAAGGACGAGGATTTTTCCACAAAATGATTGAGTTTTCCTTATTATTCGGGTTTAAAATAAGTTGAAGCGGTACATATGAAGTAACAAACAAGCTACTATCCACAAGAGAAGAATCTGAGAAAGTTTGTTTGTATTCGCTATGTCCTGTACTACCATCAAATCCCCATTTCCCAACCAAAGATATTTTATTTAAAGACTGGTCAGGTATTTTATCTAAAATATCTTTTTGAGACTCAAGAATCCGAGTGGCAGTGTGATCTAACAAACTCTGAAGTTCGACTTCGGCTGATGATTCAGTAACGGCTACAGTTGTAGGGTAACATCTCTTTTTAGCCTTTACAATGCGTTGATAGGAAGGCATACAATCTTTCAGTATATTATTATGTATAAAATTCTTAATTAATATATATTGCTTTCTAGAAATCTTACCTTCTGCAATAAGTGACAAAACTTTGTTTTCGTCGACTTTTGTAGAAGTTAAGCTGGAATCAGCAGAAGCATTGAGCAGTGTATTTACAGCAGACTCGTCAAAATTAGATAGTTCCGCCAGTCTCCTTCTTTTAGTGCGTTTACTACTTTCATTAAAGTTTTTCCTCGGACGGCCACGAGAAGTGGAAGGGGAGGGGTCGACGTTATCATTCTGCTGAGAAATACGCTGCTCGATACTTTGGATCACATCAATGTATTCTACATCATTAAGCCACTCTGCATATTTATGTAGAAATATAGACTTTGTACATCTTGTTTTTTTCCAATAACATGCAATTCGTTTACATAAATTCCTTATTTTAACCCTTAAATTCTCTATGCCAATATTTTCGATGTTATCCGAAATAATTGATGTTTCCGTCAGTGTAGTAAAAACATGTTGAAATTTTTCTGTATCAGTTCCTTGTCCAGAGTGCCAAATATCAAAAACACTACGTTTCGAAATAGAACACCTTAAAAATGTACCTAAAACAAAGATAAAAACATTTTTTAAAAATCGGATTTTTTTCGGCTACCCTACTCTTGTTCTTTGAAACCCCTTTTACCTAAGAAGAGGTCAAAAAAGGTCGATGAAAGTTACAGCCCTTATTAAGGACACTTCCATCTATAACATAATATATGTGTCAAGTGCGGCAAACCTCGGCATCAGAGTATAACTCTCAATGAAATCATACTTCTTAAAAATTAATCGTAAACGACAGACCTCTACTAGAAAATTATTTTAAAATATAAGCACGCATATTTATATATAAAACATAATTGAAAAATAAAGTACATACCCTCTTCTTGGATTTCCATAATAATACCACGTGGACACACGCAAATAATAATAATAGTTCACAATAACAAAGTGATTAAGTTGCGGCGACAAAAACACACTACTAATTAGGGTCGAGATGCGTTCCCTTCGTTGCACAAAAGTAAATGATAATAGTACTTTATTGCTGTGCTATATATAGTATTTAGAAGATTGTCTATCGGTGAATCATTTTACTTACTTTTTAGTCCAGGATACGCTCATGACTTTTTTCGATTTATGGCCTACGGCGGAATCACTGTGCCTCGGCGCTAACAGGGATTGTCGGTAACCCCGTTAAAACTCGGCCATCTATTATGACTCGGCCGGCAATCCCCCATTTCGCAGCCTCTGCAGTAATGTACTATTATATCAAAAACATTGAACATGCCTATCGTGAATGGTTAGTAAAACGAGCATCACTCGCGCCAAAGCCGCCGACAGACACACGAAACCATAATGGGCGCAATGCAAGGCACAGCGTTATTAATTGGGCTTGTTTAGTATTCACAAGACGCGGGTGACGCCGGCAATCAGGAGCCGCTATTATTTCCCCGTTACGAACAATGCGGATCCCAATGCTAATATTCTTAATTCGTTCCATTGTTGCGGAATCTTGTCGAATGTGGAACAATAATGCGGTTAATTCGAGGCTTGATTACCCGTCGGCTTATGACGCGTGTGTCCTGGTAATACGTGATGGAGGCTTCCGTTTTCGCAGACTAGATTTATTTAGTTCCATGTGAATTCCATCGCGTGGTTTGGAGAACCAGATCGTTTTAGGGCAAAAAAAGCACACGTGCACTTACAAAACCAAACACTTACAAAATGGTATCACTCTCTGAAGAAGGCAGAGGAGATCGGTAAAAGAAACGAAGTCATCGACATGGCATGAAAAGTTGCAAGCGGCAGGGGACGAGCCATTCAACATTTCCTGAGACCAGATTGTCAATATATTTAGTCAATCCCCTCAAAATGATAAGGCGTGGGGGAAGATTTCTTTTTCAAACCCATCTTTACAGATGGCTAACCTGTCTTCGTCCCGGATAAAGATATGTCAGTAAGACTTAAGTCATCGATCGTAGATTGAAATCGCTTGAAAAATTAAAATGCCATATTGGTTGGAAGTGTCACTAATAAGCAGAGGCTGGAACCTCCTTTTAAGTATAATAGTATATTCGTATTTGTGGCAGGGGATGCCGCTCTTCCATCTATAGAAAAAGGGAAATTATAAGGGGTTTTTTTTGTATTATACAATAAAAAGGTATAATATATTTTATGGCTTAGCAGAAGATAACGGTATGGAACCGCAGCCGTTAAGGCGATTGTGCACTTCAAAGAATTTTACTATCCGGCGTCCGATTCTAGTTTGTCCCATACTAGTTTATGCAAAATCGGACTGCCGGACGGTAAAATATCCTGTAGTGCACAATCGTCCTTAGAGCTGTTTTTATGTTTTTATGCAACTCACACATCCTAACACCATTTTGATTTCGTACACATAAAAAGAAGAGTTACTTAAAAGAAAGCTTTAAAAGACGCGCGGAGTGACGCCGGAAACCAGAAGCTACCATTATTTTCCGCTTGCCCTGTTTGAAACTGGATTATAATTACGAAGCTTGATGAAATACAAATTATAATATATGTATGTAAGATATTACGCATTAGAATTGCAATACAGCGAGGAAATATTGTCAGCATCTTTGGGATCGTGCCGTGAGGAGCACGATTTTTATATTTCTTTGGACGTTAAATTGTCGCCGGCAGTATTTCCGGACCGATGCGACCTTTAAACTTTCAAGAAAAGAGCGTAGGTGGGTGCACCTAAAAGGCCAGCAACGCACTGATGACTCTTCTGCTGTAGCAGGTGTCAATGGGCGAAGGTGATCGCTTACTATCAGGCGCTTAAGTTTTAGATATTGTGATTTGTTTATTGAAGTTTATTTGAAAACTCGTCCTTGTTTAAACTTAGTGCCTAAGGCTAATTTAAATTATATTATACATACAAAGCACGAAGGGATGCAAAGAGACGAGAGTCACCCACGTAACGAGACAAACGTTGAGTATTATTGTGGAAGGTTGTAGAAGAGGATGATCGTTGAAAAGATGGAATTACACGACGAAATGACGGTTGATAAGAAAGAGTGGAAGAAAAAATCAAATAAATGAGATAATGGCAAGATTAGTGATGTGTAAGAGCCTCATCACACTTAGCGAGTTGCGAGCGAATGTTGTATGAAGGCGGTCACGCAGCGAGTTCGCCGCGACTGATATTTGTATAGAAAACACGCTCGCAACTCGGCCCTAAATACGAAAAAATAAGGGGAGAGCGGGGTTAAAAGTGCCGGGGGTAAGTTGTTCCGATGAGAATAGGAACGCAAAGCTAAAAAACGGAGCGGTTCGTATGATGTTTGTCGCGAAACGTTAGATATGACACTATGCCCGTTGCAGGAGCCGTTTTAGTTGCTTCCATTATGGTAGAACAGTAGTTATAAAAAAAAAAACAAAATCGACGGAACAACTAACCCCACAGAATATTATATTTTGCCTATGATTTTTTTGTTAACTGTTGATAGTACAGAATAAATAATCACATATTTTGACGAAATAAAATTACTCTTTTAAAGTGTGTGAACTAAGAATCAATTTTTTAAGGAGAAGTTTCAAATTAAAACGACGGAACAACCAGCCCCATAGCGGAGTTAGTTGTTCTGTTCCGATCGACTTCATAAAAAATGTTTTGGTACAAAAACTTTTTAACGATGCACAAAACAATATCACTTCTCTGAAACGTCAATAATCATTTTTTAAATATGTGCGTAAGCCGTAAGTCACACAATATATACACTATTTTTATAGCTCCATTGGGTATTTTATGAAAATCGGCACGTTTAGCCCCGCTATCCCCTACATTATAACAAAAAACTTTCAATAAAAATTAATAACACTTTTTTATTTGAAAATAATGTTTTAATTTCCCTAACAAAATAAATAATATCATAAGTCATATATTATCGTTTTCATATCATTGTCATTTAAATATTTAAAAAAGCCAAGTAAGTGACAGTTAAGACGTTCCATAAAATAATCAAAGAGGTCCTAATCACTGCCTATTGATTATTAACAGAGTGTTTTTACGTAGCAGTTGTTTTCCATATTTTCTCCAAAACCTAATATAAACTACTGTTAGTAACTTACTGAAAACTACTGACACCTAAATTGTTAGCAGCCATACATACTAGAGTATGGAAGAAAAAGTCATAACCCTATAACCATCTATCGATGGCTACCCGTTTACCAAAAATAGTTGAAATCTATTTAGCAGTTGCGGCGTGATGAAGACAATACAGACATACAATTTATTTTTCTTTCAGTGACCTCGAATCGGCCCGTTTTCCTTTATTTATATTTTTAATGTGCAGAAGTTGTAAAAAATACAACTTTAAAACAGTATACATGTAGAAGGTCGTATGCTTTCCTTTTTGTCTAATATTTGAAAACTTAATATGAGGTACTCAATAGTATTAGTTGAGCTTAGAAGATTGCTATCGAAATGAACACAGATTGTGTTCTACACGCGGCAAAAACCTCGCCCAAACGTTGACATGTGTAAAATTACGTTAGCCCCCGTGCCACTGTTGAAATTCTGCCACGTCTACTTTTTAATGTAATAACAATTTTCGAAAATACGTTTTTAAAATAAGACGGACTAAAAGCTTGTCGTTTTAATCTGGGGATTCGAAATAATAATAACATTTGGTTTAGACTTAAATGCTTTTTCTAGCAAAATAATGTTTTTTGACATGATTTCCTGTAAAAGGTGGTCCTACGAAATTACGATATATAAAATAAATATTATAAGAAACTTTGTTAATCATTTGAATTCTACCAAAAGTATGTTCAGTTTTATAACAATATGTAAATAAGTTTTCAGCAAAATGAGGTACTATCCAGTGACCAATCTGAGCTAACATTGCTTTTAATATCACATTGACCCTATAAAAGATAACTTTTTAACGGCGAAATTAGTCCCAAGTTATAACCGGCCGTCCGTATGTCTCGCAGAAATTCCGGAGAAACTGTAGTAAGATAAAACCCGGGATATTTTCAAACTTTACGACACTGGCCGTTACATAAAGAACAATCAAAGTCTTTCTCAAGTGTCGGTAACAGGCAATTACTTAGGGACATAGCTAGTTCCTTCTGATATTACCAGTAAACGGACATTTAGTGCAGATGACAGGCAAATGGCTTCATGCTACATATACCTGCCATGATTGCCATGATTCTAGAGTTTACGTTGATTTATTGTTACCAACTAATCAGCCTCTTTAGTCTACTTAATGAAACATTATAAGAAACGGATATTGGGCCAAAACAACTGATTTATGGTAAATTTGTGTATAAAAGTGTCAAAAGGTTAAAGCACACAGCGCCCCCCAAACACCAAACTATATAACTTAAATCTCTTCATGACGAAAGTAAATAGGTATGCTCCACCGCCCCTAACAGTAAAATATAAGTAAAAAAGCCTATTTATTATTTAAAGAAATAGCGTTTCATACCATTCCTTGAAAAGAAATAGAATGAATCTATAAGCTTCTCTTGGCCGTAGTTAATATGAAAGAAACGACTGCATTTTATAGAGGGTAACTGAAAAGTTTTTCATCCAATAAAAGCGTCACTAAGTGATGAAAGGAAACATCTGGCAGATCACGGGTCGATGAGCCGGGCGGACTGAAATAAATTCATAATATCGCGAATTTACATTTCGAAAACTTGTGACAGACTTGGTGAAACAAAGAGTCGGCTGTTTGATGAAAATTGATTATTGCTTACATTTTACGCTAACCGTTAAAATACATAAAGATTTGTACAGCTTTTGTAATTTGACAGCACTAAAATAAATTAAACTAAAAAAAAAAAAAATATTAAAACAAAAAATCCAACTGGTTAAAAAAAACTAAAAAGAAAAAAACAAGTCCAGTACCCTAGAAATTTGTTAAGTTATAATGGAAATGTTATAGAGAGAAATTTGTTAAGTTATAAGAAATCTAGATGGACACAAATCTTGCCAACAATGGGTCTTGTCAATGAAAATTTAGTGAGAACGGCTTGCTAACCAACTTTAAAACGTTATAGTTCCTAACTTGTCATTCAAAACAAAAAATGATAAAAGAAGCCTAATAATGATTTTCAGATCCCTATTCAATTATACCCCACTCGACATAGTACGTCGATTTTCATTTTTTTCTTTTTCATAATATGGCGACTCATTATCGCCATTTTGAGTTTTCATCATTTTCATGTCTTTAATGACATTTGGACAATAATTTAAACAAATCGATTGACGTAAGAATCATCAAAATCGGTCCACGCGTTTGGCCTCTAGAGTGCCAGATAGGAACAAACATAAATACATACATACATAGACTGATAAACACATTACCCTCCTTTGCGTCGCGCAGTCAGGTAAAAATAATAAAGCAAATTCGGCACAGGCAAGTAAGCTCGTTTTTGAAATAAGCTATTATAAAAATTGTTTTTGATGTTAATTTCCTCCGCCTTATATGCCAAAAGTATGCACTACACACTACATTCGCGTCTAAATATCCACGACCTGTAAATTTTCGGTAACTTCGTATACATAGACGTGAAAAGTGTCGCTCTAAAAGTTGATCAACTGCATGTGATGGAATACGTACGCATTCCTCACGTACGTCTTTATGTTTGTACGTTTTTATTGTGTGCACATAGGAAAATCTTTATAGTGTGCTGTAGGTACGTATGTTGCCTATTTCCCGCTAAATCGACAAAAATCGACTTTGATACGCCTTATCATCTCCAGTTGTTTAATGCTCTACTACGTGTAAACACGCTTACCTTTGCTCTTATGCTGTAATTTATACGTAGGTACTCGCATCAGATTCACTCCAAATAATTCAATTCAATAGCCGATATCGATGATAAAACAATTACTAAGACACTATTGTGACTACGACATTTTAGTGACTATGGCACTTTAGTGACTACGAGTCTACGGTTACAAAGAGAATATAGCGACTACGACACTCGTTGAACGTCGTACGCGGGGGAAATTAAGTACATACGACCCAGTTACCGAGTTAAACTTCAGTACATCGTCACGCGCTCACTCGGCAGATTAATGGTTTCAACAGACAGCCTGCATTCTTGCTAGTAGTTGCAATTTGAATGGCAACTGCGCGCCGGCGTGCAGTTGGTGCGCAGTTGGCTTGCTACTGAAATAACCTATTAATTAAAATGTTTTTGATGATGGTTTCTTCTGCCCTGAGTTTGTTTGGCAGTTGGCTTTTGACCGATTTCTTTTGGGCTGTGTTAGCAATCGAACGCGCAGGAACGGGGCTACTAAATGTGACAGCCTGTCCCGCAGGGAAGGAAAATTAGTTTTAAGAGTATAATCAAGAGAGTAAGTGTAGTAGGTCTTTACTTAGAAGAGTGGATGATATTTGGATGATAGTGTTATAGTCTGGGTCATAAGAGCTTGCAATCCACGCTCGCGTTCACGCACGCAAAGAGCAACAGGCCTGAAATCTGCCAGGATATTGCTGTCTACGGATATGTCTGAGCGAACGTCATCATTATCACAATGGCTGAGATAAATTTCCCGATCACGCTCGGTATCAGCCATGAGTCTATACAGAATTACTATTAGTTTTGCTGGTATGTTGTAACCTGTACTCGCGGCAGATTCACTCCAAATGAACACAACAAATATTCACTAGCAACCAACTGAAAGCATTGGTCAAATAATAGGATTGATTACTTGGTGTTTGTTTGTGAAAACATCCGAATAGCATTGCGAGCTGATTCAATAGCCGATATCACGTGCAATTTAACCAAATTTCTATTAGCGCCCATTGTTATTTCAATGCAAGTTTACCAGCTGCTAACAGAATTGGTGGATTAGTTTGACATGTAACGAATTGTTTACGGATGTTACTATCACGTGTTAAAAATGCATGCATGCATTATAGTTTCTACTTTTGTTTTGCTTCGTTAATACAAGTGAGCTTATGTAATTAAATAATGATGTAGGCACAATTGAATTGAGATTGGCTAGAGTACAATACAATTGAGTGGTTATCGTAACGACAACAAAAGAAGACGATATCATTGTATAAGCTCAATGCCTTTGTTATCCAGGCAAGTGCATAATGAAGTGGCTTATATGTAAAACAAGAAACTATACGAAGCTCTTCCTTTTTTACCAAAAGTCGACCACTCATTGCTATCATTACGTCTATATAGGTACTACAATACAATACAATACCAACGACTACTATTGTAAAGTTACTATTGTTAGTACTATTGTAAAGTTTAAAATGAAATGTCTATTTACATATTGAAGATAAGGAGGTCACTAAATCGAAAAATATTTATTTTTTATTTTTTGTATGTTTGTGTGTGTGTCGATGTGGCTTGATCACGCCAAATCGGCAAAACGGATTTCAACTGTTTTTGGTAGACGGGTAGCTGGGTATCCGTCCACAGGTGGTTATAAGATACTTTTTATCCAACAACGCTGAAGAAAAAAGGGTGTATGACTTTTTTCTCTTCCGCGAACGAAGTTGCGAGCACCTTCTAGTGTAAATTAAACTGATTATAATTACATTTGAAATTCTTCGGTTTCAATTTTTTCCTTATTAATAAAAGAATTAAGGCGTAATACTCAACGAATAGAAGTCATACAGTTTCAATTAAAGATACAAAGGTACAGATTTGGGACTATCATGACATACAAAACCGGTATTTTATACACACAGTATGTTTAACGAGTATGCGCAATATGTTTAAACTGAACTACCTATAAGTATAGTTATTTTAAGAAAGTACTCACACTATCTAGATATACAGTAGTGTGTCAGCCAAGTTTGCAAAGCTAAGAAGGTGATCCACTGGTCGTGGATTATATACACGAACAATATCGGGCCACTTTTTATGCTAGTCTACATAGTATGATTAATCAATCAATATCCATAATCACAACACAACAAAACGGGGCTTAATCGCGTATAAATATGATTTATTTAATTACCTTTCGTTAGTAATTGTTCGACGTTTCGGACGTCGCGTTACGTCCATGGTCTCGAAGGAACTGGAGCGGCAAATCAACATCTTCTAGCCGCGCGAGTTTTTCGATCTACCCGAGCTTCATGTTTATACGCGATTAAGCCCCATTTTGTTGTGTTGTGATAATGAGTGAAGATCGTGTAAGTTTAAATCAATATCTATAACTAGTGTAGTTAAATACATTTCGAAAATTACACAGGATGTAGAGACATTATAACTATTTGTCTGCAAAAAAATCCAAAATGGCGCATGTCGATGAAATAGCTGTCACTATAGCCCTCATAATTCGTTTAGAATCTCATTTATTACGTTCATCTCGTGGTTCTTTGAGTAAGTATAACGTTGTAACATTATTAGTAAATTGTTCGAATTGCATATGCTCAATACATCTCTTTGGTGTATTTAGGACTGAGCGATACTCGGTAAAAATGTGAAAAAGCTACCTACACTTATCGTATTCTTGTGACCTATAAATCTAACAATGAAAAAGTCTAACGCATGCATTTTTCTGAGAAACATTTCCGACTACGGCATTTTTCTTGGCGATAATCACACAGGTTCGCTCAACTTGAAAATACGAAAAATGCAGGCAGAACGCGCTTCTAACAGTGTAAAGGAGCGCCCATACCGCTGCTCGAAATACGTTGACGAACCTTAAACGCTGTGACGTGACTTATGCGTTTTTGAGCACCGGTGTGGAAAGTATACGCAAAAAAATCGTCACGTATAAGTCACGTCACTGCGTTAACGGTACGGCAGCGTATTTCGAGCGGCGGTGTGGTCAAAATGTAGGTGGTCAGGTCTGTTATAATCATTTTTAGCACTAACATCAAAACTGCCCATGTTACAATATTTTTCTCGTATCTAAAGCCAATGCTGAACAGGGCATACGTCCCTTGCACCAATTTCCATTCGGATATTTTGGTGGCTGTTCTTTTATAGGTCGACCCCGCCATTTTTTTAACATCGTCCGACAATCTGGGTTCACTATCGAACTTTTCAATCCATCATGCGTACAATACGCAACACCCAGCTACTGTTTCCAGACTTATTTGAAGAATGACTTTTTTAAATATCTATTACTTTTCTACCTCAGAATGTAGTTCTATGGCATCACATAGATCTAACCAATGGTTTCAGTAAAAAAAATAATTAACAAACTATAGGCCTAACGCAACGAGTCTGTTCCTGAGGTGATAGGAGCGGTACGGGAGGGGTGACAGTGACGTAAATGTGTATAGCGCGACAGTTTTTTATTTATTTAATCGTATGGCACAAGGTTTTATTTAAGACAGATACACAATTTACAGATTGCACAGCGCGACAGTTAGGACAAGTCCTGTCGCTATCTCAGGAACAAACTCAGTTAAGCGTTAGTCCTGTACCTCCTCATTATAGCTCCTTGTGGTTAATAATTACCTTCAACGTCACAGCCGACTGTCTTGGAAGCAAGCAGTGGTCGCGACGGCTGATTATTAATTACTGTGCAGACAAAAGGCATGAGCTGCGATAATCGTGGAGCCTGCGGCTTCCGCTTCCTGAGATCGCTCATATCAAGGCGTTCAGATCTAGCCCACTTAGTATACTCAATTTAAAATATTCCTACATCATATGAGGTTTGGAACTACAATGATGTAAGGGAGATTGGGACAAAACGTGTAACTGGCGACATATAGTTATAAGATGCGGGGAGAATCGACTCAATCTGCTTAATTGTCTATTGATGGCGCAACACAGGTTACCATCAGACTATCGAAGATAATAGGAACAAGCATCATGAGGTCATCAACAAAACATCATCAAGAGGAAGAATCGTGTTACGGCTAATGCTATCAGCATCTACGGCATTTGACGTTAAGCACATTGTGTTCTTCTTATAATCACTATTGGTAAATTGACGAAAACGAAAAGGAGAATTATCAGGGGTCGGGAGATATGTAAGGGTTTCCACCATTACGGGGCCTCAGAAGCAGACATATAAGGAAAAATGCTGATTCAGATAGTTGAAGTTTACATCGGAATTCATTTTTTTTTTATCCGGCGCTAATAATACTCATTTTGAGGGAGTATTCCAATGTCGATAATCTACAAGTTTTCCAAGGAAGTTATAATCCGCTTACACTAAGTTTTTACTATCTTAATTTGAAGCTAACTACTGAATGGTATTGTATTTTTTGAACCTAAACGAAAAAGTAGAAAGTATACAAAAATAAAATATGAAATATGTCAGTAGTAGGTAGGTATAAAGCATTTGTGCAAATGATAGGTTACCTTCCAAGCCATAACCGATTGTCTTAGAAGCAAGCAGTGGTCGCGACGGCTTGTTATTAATTACAGCACAGACAAAAGGCATCAGCCGCGATAATGGTGTAGCCGGCTTCCGCTTCCTGAGATCGCTCATCTCAAGGCGCTCAGACCTAACCTAAGTACACTCAGCTTCGAATATGTCTGAGAGTAGACTTCAACTATCTATAGAGGTAACTGACAAGTTAATTGCAGTTTGCAGTATGTTTGGTATCGGTATTTGAGATATAGTCTCGTATAAATGGTTATTGCCGCTGTTGGAATGATCACTTTTTAGACCAAAGTTCAAAACTGTATCGACTGGGAGTAAGAAGTAATCGTTAAAACATCAAGTAAAGTTGTCTAGAAGAGATCGCTCTTTGGCGATAAGACCGCCTATTGTACTGTTTCCTGTTGTTGGAGTGCAATTAAGAATTGTTGTATTGTAGGTATTGTATTGTAAAAGCTTATCAACTGAACCGATTTTCTTGAATCATAGTCTCACTCTCGATTAAATCCCCTTTCAAACGCACAAACTGTTTAAAACCGGGCTATCTGATCTAAAGCTATTATGTCACAGACAGACACACAGATACACAGACATACAGATAAATACGCATGTCAAATAGTGTCCGTTATACTGTCCGTCTTTATTCGTTGGGGCTTAAAAAGAATCCGATAAGAAATTGCCAGATAATTAAAACATTAGCAAATCTTTCCTCTTGAAAATCATTGAAATTACTATTTTTAACCGACTCCCAAAAAAGGAGGAGCCATCCATACTCCAAAGACACCTATACTCTAAATTTCATCAATAATACATCTTGGAGTTTTTGAGTAAAATGCCTGTGTCATACGGACTGGCTCCGTAGCCAAATTTTTAGGGTTCCGTAACCTTAAAAATTATACATTACTAAGCCCGTATTAGCCTTCCATAGTCAAAAACAAGTAATGCACTACTACGGTTAAGCAAAGCTCATTTAACTTATATTTACTGCCAGTTCCCTGATAGCTCCAGCCGCTAGTTAACTGTACATTTAATTGGAACCACCCAAACATATGACAACTCAAACCCATGTTTCATAATCGCAACCACAGCAAGCAACAACTCGCCCTAATGCAAATTCCGGAATAAATCGGCGGTGATACCTATCACCGAACTCGCGCACGAATTGAGGAAAAAGATCCATTTAAATGGAGATTGTCTCCAGTAATACTTCCATTTGTTTTTGTCTCAAGCCGCGGAGATACGAGTATCCTGCAACCCGTTTTGCGGTCGCGTTCGAGTAGCGACGCACTATGCAGCATTCTACCTTTTATTTGTAAACGGAGAGCAAAAAACTGTTTAAGGGAATATAAATGCTTGCTTACGTTATTCATATGAAATGCCATCTCTCTCGCTGTCCTAATATTTGGGGAGCGTTCAAGTATTACGTAATGAATTTGGGGGGGGGGGGGATCCTGTCAAACGTTACGATTGTTTTTAGATCTTTAACAGGGGCGGGATAGGTGGTCTGAACTACGTATTGCTTAACATTCAGCACGGTCGGGGTCGGGGTTGTAGTTTAAGTTTTAAAAGCGTCACTTTGTCAAATAGATTTCCTGTAAGTGTTATTTGCTTTTCGCAACTCTTCAGCAATGTCACTCGTGTCTTGGTTATCTACGGGACAGGCTGTGCCTAGTGTAGGAACCAGTTTAATAGTTGAGATAGGCGATATCAGTGCATGTAATTGAATTTATGTAAACCATATCTTTGTACAAAGCAGTAGTTTATGTCCTCTATTGAATGTTTTTGGTATAGATGTGTTTGTATGAATTTATACTATGTGCAATAAATAAACTTACTTACTTACTTACTTACTTACTTACGGTCGCGTACAGAGATTCTCTCACGCATTTTTTAAAACGCTATTTTCCCAAAATTTCAGATCCTTGAAAATCTAAGGTAAAAATGGTCACTTGGTGGTTACGTAACGTTTTACTAGGGGGCTAGCACCCTAACCTTACATTTCCCAGGTAGGTTACAGAGAAATGTAACGGCGCGTTGCTGGGGGGGTAGGGGGAATCAAAACTCTCCAAAAATTGCGTTACGTAATACTTGAACGCTCCCTTGCTGGAAAAGAAATGGGATAGAGACGTGATACGCATGTCTTGGAGTATAGCTATTGCGCTTAGCATTTCAACATAAAAAGACAGAGGGCGCTACTAGTCCGAACTAGATTGTGTTTTAAAATTTCAAGCCACGTAGGTAAAGTTGCGATAGCTCAGTTGGTCAGAACACTTATTCGTTAAAGAAGAGGTCACAGGTTCAAATCTTTCTTGCGATTTAGTAGGTCACATTGATTTTTTTCCTTTACAATCGAACTCTGTGTTATAGTATTAATATATACCAAAGTTTTTTATCTGTTCTACTTGTTATACTAACGGTTTTAGGAATGGTCAATTTTGCGAAAGCATAATGTTCCCAAACTACTGATAATCTAGATTAAGTATGTCTACTCATCCATACTAGTCCATACTAATATTTTAAACGCGGAAGTGTGTCTGTCTGTCTGTCTGTCTGTTACCTCTTCACGCTTAAACCACTGAACCGATTTGGATGAAATTTAGTATGGAGATAGTTTGAGTCCCGAGAAAAGACATAGGCTACTTTTTATCCCGGAAAAATACCCTCATTCGCGATAACCGAATTTAAGGCGGACGAAGTCGCGGGCAGAAGCATGTATTTTCATATTTTCAACGGAGATCATCTACATAGAAATTTTATCGTGACCTAAATTTGGATCGATCTTGTTTTATTATGCTACAAAAAAATATTTTCCGTCGGCGAAAAATTAACCCTGAATTTTTGGATTCATATTAATTAGCTATTCAGACTAAAATTGAACTCGTTCAACTTCTTTTCAGGGTTTAGCAAAACGTTATAAAACGTTGCCCTCAATGTACTCGCAAGATTTAAGAAACGAATTAAACTTTGGATAAAAATATAAATCTGGGAAAAGATCATTTTTCATTTTCATTTTCATTTTCATGATCTCCGTTGAAAATATGAAAATACTTGCTTCTGCCCGCGACTTCGTCCGCCTTAAATACAGTTTCTATTTACATACTTTAAATTTTACAATACAAGTTACAATGTGCTGACTCGCAACAATCTACATTTCTTAGTTATAATCTCTAACTTTTCTGGCACAGTGATCCAGAGAGGGTATTGGCCACCGAAACGAGCCACATATCCCTATCTTGTGCAGCTTCCTGCCATTTGTTAACTTGAAGCTGACGCAGATTTGCCTTTACCATACCGATGGTAAAGGTACAGGTACCGACCTGGGCTAACCGAATAGACGGCGACCAGTTGGTCGTCCCAACTACGCTCTGTTGAAGGCTCAATCTTCCCCATTTTCTGGAGGTCACCAAACCAACGAAGTCTGTAAGATTTTGTTTCGCCTATAATACTTGTACTAACAATTAATAATACAATTAATTATTTTGTGGCTTCAATGCATGTTGGTAAGTAACGATGGGGCTTGCTTTATCGCTTACTTAGATTATGCTTTTCTCGCTTTGCGGTGAGTATGAATTCACTTTACTAAGTACGACCTAACTTACTACGCACGTGGGCGGCTCGTGTTGGTCCTGTATAATACAAAATGTCCTCGGGCTATGATTTATTATTATTATTCACGATTCATCATCATCAAACTGTTCAGTCCACTGCTGGACATAGGTCCCTCCAAGAGTGCGGCACTGAAGACGATTCTCAACCACTTTCTTCCGGCCTCAGCCAGGGTGGCCCCTACAAATATCATCGCTCCACCTTGCCAGAGGACGTCCTACGCTCCTATTGCCTAGACGCGGTTACCGCTCTAGAATACATCTACTCCAACAATTATGTAATTAAATGCTGCATAGTATAAGTCTGATAATGGTATGGAGATGTAAAAAACGGCCCTGAATCGTGTTACGGCCGTGTTACAAATTATTATCGCAGTATTTAATTTAACCCTTCGATTCCTCACGCGATCCAGTTCTGCAATGCCCTGTAAAATGCAATTACTGAGAATAACAAACCCCTCTCTTACTATTTTGGGCACAATTTTACATAATTTGAGACTTTACCTATAATTCGCAATCGCTGAATCAAAGCTATAATCTAGATACTGGATTTGTAATCCTAGTGAATTAAGGAGCATTGAGGTTTCAAAGATTTTGATTTTTAGGGTTCCGTGCCTTCTGTAGGGCTAACGGACCCTTTCTTATAAAATTAACTGTTTTTCATACTCGCAAAACTTGTTAGAGAGTTTTCCGGAGGGAAGCTGAAGGTGTTTGTTTAGTTTCTAGGGTTCTAAATGAATACCTACACAGATTGCTCATGCTTGAAGCTGGTACGTCTCAGAATGGTATAGATTGGGGGTCTATTCAGACATACCACAACCACACTACAACCACAACCACACCACAACGACAACCACATGGTCGGGCGATAATTTATATGAAAATAAAGCGTTTTATTCACATTTCGCCAAACATTTTGTCAAACGCAATCGTGTCCGACCATATCAAAGCAACTGCAAGAAGCTGCAGCGCACCTATACATATGTAACCACTGCCTCACGATTTTTTATCGCTGCGTTGTCGTGTGGATGTGGGTATACCACATCCACACGACAACGATGAATAGACCCTAGTGTTCAATCTAATAATACTAAGCGCGGTAGATCGAAAAACTCGCGCGGTACGATGTTGTTACCCATCTCGCCCGTTTCTTCAAGACTATATGGACGTAACGCAACGTACGAAGCGTATAAATCATATTTGTACTCCTTCTAACGGTAATAAAATAATTAAGCATTACCCTAACTGGACAAGCATATCAATATATCTATATTATTTAACCCTTATCGGTTTGTTCCTATTTACTGTATATATTTTTACACATTAGCACACTCACTCATAGACAATCTCACATAAACACACGCGCGCGCACTCACGTAACAACAAACGAACGCAATATAGTAAATGAATTTTTGTACGCTGCATATAGGCCTCTCTGTACAATTTGTATAAATAGAGAAATAGTAAAGATATTGGAATAACGAAACTGGGTTTTGTAACACAAGGTTTCCTAAATCACAGAGGGTCATGATTTATTGTGGTGTACAATTTAAAAAAAAATCCATTAAAACACGATTAAGCTCCGTATTGTCAAAAGAAGGTACCTATTGAATGAGACTTTTTTTGCGTCACAGAGCCAAGATAGTTTCACGTAAAGTTACTTAACACGTTTTACCAAACAAAATTTCTTGTATGTGTTAAAACCGAATGGTACAGAGCCACCCGGTGCTTGGGTTCGATTCGAACTTAGCCATTTTTTCTGTTAGTTGCGATGAATCATTTATCTTTCATCATGATGCCAGATGGGCGTATAATACTGAGTGTAATCAAATAAAAATGAGCTTTCTTAATAATGTCTACGAAAATCTTGGGATGATTTCTTTTGGCTTGGCTGGATTGATGAGGATCGCATTTAGGTGATGTTTTCTCACGCAAAATGAAATTTATGAGGCTTACTCAATGATAAACTAGGGCAGTTCTTATAGTCGGCAATGACCTTCGAGATTTCACCATATTTATTTATATTACGCAAAAATAAATATTAGATTAACTAAATGATTAGAAGGAACCTGCAACTTCGTACGCGTAAAAAGAAAAAAGTAATTTCATTTTTACTTCAGCGTAATTGAGCAAAAAGTACATATTTGGTAACCATTTGTGGATGTCCAACTAATTTTGTACCAAAAATGGGCACAATATTTCCAGCCGTTTTGATGTTATGGTGGTTCCACAAATACATATCGACGGCGACACTTATAGATGCCCGTATACAATGCTGTGATATCGATCGCAGTCACCTTGGGAACTCTTGCTAAGTTTATGTCATAGCTCAAGGGCCGCAAAATTAAACTGCCATTAGACAAAACTAGTTCCCAGCAAAATTATCAAATAACCTTCGCCCAATTCCGTGACTGTTCGAATAATGCAAATGAAGAAATCCCTCAATGTAGACCGAAACAGCCGCATTCGATCCATTTGCAACCAAATTGCAGTTCATTTTGTTGTAATGAGCACTGCGGGCCCGTGACTCTAATACGGGATAATAATATCGTTGTGTTTACTGGCTGCCATTTTTTTAGCTTCATTTCCTTGTACCGATTAACTATATTAAAAAATTAAGTGGAATAAATTTGCAAAAGTCAGGCATTACGAAAACTTCATTTTCATGCCAGCTTGTACAGCCAACTGCATTTACTTAGCATTCTTTTTGTATTAAAATTTCGAAAAAATCAGTGTGGTGTCCGCGTACAGGACGACGTGGCGTAGGAAAGCCCCCAACAAGATGGACCGATGATCTTGTGAAGATCTCGGAAAACCGTTAGATGAGGGCGGAGCACGACTGGTCGTTACGGAAATCCTTGGGGAAGGCCTTTGTCCAGCAGTTTATATCCTTGGGCTGAGATCCTCCTTCTTGCGTCGGTTTCCACATTGCTGAGGGTCTTGGTCATCTTCACGGAACAGTCTCTCTTGGATGATGCGCCGCCATCTGTGTCTGTCAGTCGCCATGTGTAGAGCATCGTGTACTGTGGTGTCAAGTGTGGTGCGAATCCGGTCTGTCCAGCGTGTCGGGCTCCTGCCTCTTAGTCGTTTGCCGTCAACTTTTTCAGTGATCATCAGTTCAGGTCTGATATAATGATGATGATAAAAGTTCAAATACCGCTCGACATGTTTCGGTTTATTCCGAGGACCGTGTCGGACGGTGCCCTTCCAGTTGAGCAGTATTCGGCTTTTACAATGTGAGTAAACGCTATTATAATCTGGATAGGTCTCATTCGTTTGTAACTTAAGAGCTACGCTCTTGTCGGTGGAGTAATCGCCATTATTCCTTATCCTCTGTTAGCCTTTTGATCTCCTGATACGACGCAGTGCCCACTTTTTCTTTTACATCATCATCATATATTAAGAGCTAGACTCTTGTCGGTGGAGTAATTTTCAGCTTATTCTACAATCCGCTTTTTCTTTTACTTTTTTATATGATGAAACATTTATTTTTTCTTTTATTTGCTCCATATGTGTCCTCCTTGGTCTCCTTTTCCCTTCTATTTATCGTTATATTTTAGTCCTAATGTAATTATCGTGACGTTAGAGATGACCTAACATGTTTCCTCTCCTGTTCTCAATAATTTTCAATAAAGATCTTCTTTCTTTAACTATATTTAAAACTTCCTCATTACTTCTATTTTCTGTCCAACTGATCTTTTCCATCCTCCTCCAACACCACATTTCGAACGCTTCCAATCTCTCTCTGTCTTTTTGGATCATGGTCCACGTTTCGCAGCCGTAGAGGGCTATACTCCCGATGTTCTTTTACATATTTGATTAAAATAGCCTTGGTCTTCCTCTGCCCTTTCTTCCGTTAACTTTACCTTCCAGAATGTTCGCAAAGAAAGTATCATGTCGCATCAGGTGGCCCACCATCTTTCGTCTCCTATGGATATGTCTAGATATGTTTATTTTATGTTAGCCATTGGACAGTTTTTTGTTCACTTGTTTTTGTCTAGCTGTAGGTAGGTAGCACAAACTTTATGTTTTTCAGTAAAACTTCTATATTTAAATAAAGTGATCGCCGAGAGTAATAAGTTTTTAACCTCGTCTCCGGAACCTTGTTAACGGAAACGAAAACTCTTGAAAAGCTCTTAACCGGCGTGGAAAACATAAACCAGGCACACGGGCGCGTTTTACAAAGTTAACGGCAACTCGATTAGGGAGGCAGTCAAAGAAAGTTGCAAGAGCTTGGAAGATGGTTGATTGAATCCTGTGACGTACGCCATTCTTAATGAGACACCCGTTCATTGACTTAGTGTGATACGTAGTTGGCAGCTTAGTGCTTTGGATTTCACTGTGCCCTATCCACTTAAAGGGAACAATGTTCAACAAACAAAAAAATGCCATTGTGTTTACAACCGCAAAACGCCAAAGAGCCCATATTGTAAAAGTCGTTACAGCTACCTCGAAAGTTCAATAGACTCTTATCTTCATTAGGATTACAAGTGCAAGATGACTAGTGTAAAACTAGATGGCACTTTAAAACATCCATCAACTCACCGAGACGATTCTAAAGAACCCAAACACGGTAGGATTGCATTATTTTATTACAGAGTTCCTATAATCACCCTCCTGCTCCATCATTATATCAGCTTGATGGTATCATACTATTGCATTGTCATCGAACTTACATAAGTATTCCAAATTTTAGATTAATTGGAAACCGGAAAGTAGGTTAAATTTAACTTGCAAGATTCCACCCGAACTAACATACATCGCAAGTTAAAAGAAAACTTGTAAAAATAGTTCTTATTCATAAATGGCGTTATAATAAATAATAATAATAAATATCAGGGACAATCTTGCACAAATCGACCCAGTCCCAAACTAAGCAAAGCTTGTACAATGGGTACTAGGCGACGATATACATAATCCATACTAATATTATAAATGCGAAAGTGTGTTCACGCTTAAACCGCTGAACCGATTTGGATGAATTGGTATGGAGATAGCTTGAGTTCTGGGGAATAGTTTTTACTCCGCAGAAATGCCCTTAACCGCGATAAACGAATTTAAGGCGGACGAAGTCGCGGGCCGAAGCTAGTATATAGATAAATTCAAATACTTAAATGTCTTAAATACACAGAAAACATCCAAGACCCAGGAACAAACATTCGTGGTCATCACACAAACACTTGCCCTGGCCGTGATTCGAGCCCGGGACCGCTGACTTCTTAGGCCGTTGTGCAACCCACTGAGCCAAACGTGTCGTTATAAATACGGAGAACGGTTCTTTGTCTCTGTTTGACCTTAACTATGAACGATTTTAATAAAATCTGTGAACTATATCTACACGTGTATCCATTCGAATTTGACCATTCGCATACAATATTAATTATCTCGCTCGACTGTATTACGTGGTATTACGGACACCGCCATTATGAATCATCGCCGGCGGTTCTCTGCTAACTAGATTGCACGCGTTGAATGATAATGAAATCGTCAATCTTCACCGAAATACCGCCAACCGCGGCAGTGCAAGTCGACTATTAATAATTCATATTTAATTAGAGCTATATTCTTGTCATGGATGGCTTAAACATCTATCCATACTAATATTATAAATCTGTCTGTCTGTCTGTCTGCTACCTCTTCACGCTTAAACCGCTGAACCAATTTAGATTAAATTTGATATGGAGATAGTTTGAGCGGAAAAATACTTTTATCCGCGATAAAGGAATTTATGGCGGACGAAGTCACGGGCAGAAGCTAGTACTATTATAAAGTTGTAAAAGTGAAATATCTGTACATTGAAGATATTTTCAAAAAAATGACTGTAACGGAATATTTGGAGGTCACTAAATCATTTTTTTTGAGTCTTTTCGTATGTTTGTATGTGTCGTTGTGACTTCATCACGCTTAATCGGCTGAATCATTTTATATAGAGACTGATATAGACAGAAAGACGCAAAATTATACTGTTTTTAGTATTTGCTGTTATAGCGGCAACAGAAATACAACATCTGAAAAAATTTCAACTGTCTAGCTACCACGGTTCATGAGATACAGCCTGGTGACAGACAGACAGACAGACGGACAGCGAAGTCTTAGTAATAGGGTTCCGTTTTACCCTTTAGGTACGAAATCCTAAAAACTATAAACGAACTAATTAAAGATGCCCGATGGTCACTGGTGGCGCTTCCTCTTTGGAAGACAGGCTAAGCCTCTCTCCAAAGTAGCCGCCCGCCCTCTGGTCACCTGACGCATCGATAAAGCGCTTAGCAATTTCATTATCTAGTCTAACATTTACGATTCCAAATAATAAACAAAGTAAACGAATATTGTATAAAGTAAACGAAACACACGAAATTTAGAAAATACAATGAAAGAAAATCTAATTATATGCATCATGTAAAATATGACACCTAGTAATGACCCATCGTCGATGACGTCAAAATGTGAATAGCGATCTGACGCCTCATTACTTTCATTCGTGCTCAAACTACAAACCTGGATGCATTGTCGTTCATCGTGTACGGACGTCATGAACCAGTGATGAATAAATTTGTATGTAAAACATTGACACTAGCGAAAAAGTCCTGTTGGAAAGTAGCCATTAAAATTAAAAACTTAACTGAACTACGTTATCCATCACCAGCCAGCCATCATTCCACGTGCTATGTGTATGTGGTGGTTGTATTAAAAACACAGCTCACGAATCGCATTAATGCCCCTGTCCAAATGTTAAGCCATTCCGCCGGTAATGGCGGCCCGCAATCAATGCTCTACGCAGCACGCATATGCGTATGCATATGCATATTGACGGCAGCGTCATTGATCTGTTTGCCCGACAATAGCTACGTCACAGTTTATACTTAATATCCTAACCCACTACCCATACTAATATTAAAAAATGCGAAAATAGGTCTGTCACCTTTCCACGTTTAATTCGCTGAAATAAAATTTGTTATGGAGATACTTTGAAACCCTTAGAACAAATGATATCTTAAGGAGGTAAAAAGTATGTATGGGGAATCAATCATTAAAACATAGTGTACGTAGGTGTTCTTGGTAACGCAGGCGAAGCCACGGGTAAATACTGCAAAAGTATAAGATAAGATAATTTTGTTTCACGATAAAAAGTTTTCAAGTTATAATAATAAGATTAAACTAAAAGAATATGAACAAAGATTCAAATCGAATCTCCCGATAAGGATCGAGATCACACAATTAAAAATAAAAATCACAATCCATACTTAATATTATAAATGCGAAAGTGTGTCTGTCTGTCTGTCTGTTACCTCTTCACGCTTAAACCGCTAAACCGATTTGGATGAAATTTGGTATGGAGATAGATTGAGTCCCGGGGAAGAACATAGGCTACTTTTTATCCCGGAAAAATACCCTTATCCGCGATAAACGAATTTAAGGCGGACGAAGTCGGGGGCAGAAGCTTGTAAATTAATTTAAAAAAATAATAGGGATATTAACGATTTAATGTCAAAACATAGGTAAATCTATGAGTGCGAAAATAAAATATTCCAATCAAAAATTCTTATTAAAACATAAATAAAGTTAACAACATTGATCACAATGTCAATTTAACATATAAAAATTCAGTTTCATAATACTCTTTTACTGAGCATAAACTAGAAAATGCTCGCAACTTTGTTGGCGCGAGGAAGAATAGAAACCTCATAGTCTTCTTATTTCTTTAGCGTACTCAATTTAAAGGTATTGTATAACCCTCCTCGGATGTCCAGCTATTTTTATACTAAAAATAATTATAATTCATACAACCGTTTTGACATTTTGCAAAGACAAAGACGTCCTAAAACCCAAAAAAAAAATTATGATCTCAGTCAACTTCAGATATAATAATAATAATAATAATAAATCATTTATTTCGAGTAACTTTACAGACTCATAGTTATGGTTAGTCGTACTTAACTTACTTATACCTATGTTAGTAGCTGAGTATCACACGAAAATAATAAATATATTAATGTGTTATGTTTCTAGAAGCACCTAAGCGTCGTCTATACATAATAGGTGCTTCTAGAAACATGCATATCATCACAATGCCTTAAATATGGGCAGTCAAACCTCTCGGTTATCGAACGCAGGATGGGGTTGGGGCTGGCCCGCGCCCGGCGCACCAGGGATGTGCATCGCTTGCGCATAACCGTATAAAAGCAATCTATACGCGCTTCAGCAAACATCCCTGATGCGCTACAGAAGCGGGGCAGCCCCACCAGCACCCGGAACGCGTTGTTATATTGGACCCGGAGGGCCCCATAGGCCCGCTGCGTATAATGTGCCCATAAGCTGCACGTATACAGGGAGGTGCAATAAGCACTAAAAAGAGTTAATTTCACCTCCCTGGTACAGCGCGCAAACTTACGCGCAATCATGTTTGCCCGCACCGACAGGGCCCTCCGTTCACGCTCGATATCCATGTCGTCTTTTAGGTCTGAGGTCACAACATGGCCTAAATATTTAAAACTCCTTACCCTTTCCAAAGGACTACCATTCAAATTGATAGTGGGTACCTTGGGTATCTTATAACCAGTAGGCTCAAACACCATGTACTGTGTTTTACCTACATTGTATTTTAGACCATGTTGGATGGCGTAGGTCTCACAAGTATTCAGAAGTTTACGCAAACCACAAGCCGATGCGCTCAACAAAACCATATCGTCTGCATAACTCAAATTATTCAAACAAACTGTGTCAATATGGCAGCCGATATGCGTTTTGCCGAGCGCCTCGAGAAGCTCATTAATATAAAGGTTAAAAAGTGTGGGCGAGGTCAAACCCCCCTGCCTCACCCCACACTCCAACCTGTACGGATCTGATAAAGTACCTGACCATCTAACACTATTGACCTGGTTTCCATACCAATACTTCAGAATTTGTATGGTCTCATTAGGTAGTTTAATGGCTTTTAATTTTTCCCATAGGATATTGTAGGAAACCAGGTCAAAAGCCTTAGACAAGTCCAAGAAACACGCATAAACAGGCGTCCTTCTATTTAAATAATATTTGACAGTGTGCTTAAGGCACAGTATTGCACTCTCCGTTGATAACCCTGGTCGAAAACCAAACTGGTTGGGGTTAAGACTAACGTACTTATTTAACTGTACATTAAGCACACTGTCAAATACCTTAGCAATAATAGTCGCAAGGGATATAGGCCTGTAGTTATTGGTGTCGGACAAATCTCCAGTTTTACTTTTAGGTACAGGAATAACTACAGTTTTCGTCATATCTTCGGGTAAATAAGTGTGCCTTACACACAGCGTGTAAAACAAAGCTAACACCCTTGCAATGTGGGGACCCGCATTCTGGAGATGTTCGATGCTGAGGCCATCGTGCCCTGGAGATTTGCCTCGGGAGATAGATTTAATAGCCTTGGCTATATCCTTAGCAGAGTATCCCGGTCCAGGTTCCATGTCAATAGTCTCAGCATCGCTCACCTCATCCTGCGCTGGTCCAAGAGGAGATTTGACAAAGAAATGATTTTTAAAACTATCAGCTATGTCTTTAGTGTCAGTTTTGCCATTAACGCTCACAGGGCATGAAGGTCGATACTTCATGTTGTTTGTGGCTTTCCAGAAAGACCGGAAGTCCCTTTTAGAGTGCTGAGAGGCTAGAATATCCATTTTTATTTGGGTCTGATGGTCTTGGCACCACTTTAAACGAGATTTGAATATTTTTCGCGTTTCGAACATCTCATGAAATAACCTGCCAACTTCCGGTCTACCGTAAAGTGTCCACTCATGGAACTTCTCTCTCGCAGCCCTGTGCGCATCGCTGACATGCCGATTCCACCCCACTATCTGTTTTTTGGATTTACGCTTCTTACTTGTAGTTCGCGTCGCCGCCACACAAAGGGCAGACACAATATTTTTATATAAACTGTCCAGGACTTTCCTATGCCTAATGTCACTACAGTATTTATCAGCACAATGCGTGAATTCAATAGGAAAGTCTATACATTTTAACAACCTGTTGCACTCTTCGTTATAATGGATTATTTGCTCCGACCCTCTCTCTCCCCATATTATGTGTTGATTAGATACGTCAACTGATCTATTTAACCTGGGTGTAAGTAGCTTCAAATTGCACCGTAACATGAGCGGGAAATGGTCGGACCAGGTCACATTATAATTAACGCATATATCATACACAGATGCAAACACAGCCTGTGTTACAACACAGTGGTCTAACCACCGTCTACACTTATGAGCGTCACTAATGAAAGTATAAGTTCCAGAGTCAATACCTAGTTTTTGTATATCCATACAACACCAATCCAGGTCGTTGCAGTAGTTCATTAATTCACCGAAAAACAATTCCCCTGGATGGGCATTGAAGTCTCCCATTATGTAAACAGATTCAACTCCGTACTCATCAACAATGGCACTCACCGCACTGAGGCAATCTGTAAATTCCGGTAGGTTGTCCGCGCTATTAGTCGGCATATAAACACTAATCACTATAATCGGACGGTCCTCCGTCACTATTTTAATTGCGCATAAACGCGGATTATCGCACTGCACAACCGACACGTCGTGAAAAACGGTACTATTCCATAGGACCGCGGTGCCTCCATACGGGCGGCCACGCACCATGCCCGCCGTCGTGTCCACAGCCGACGTTCCCGTCGCACAGAAGTTGTCGTCAATACTATTCAAAAACGGAATCTCGTTCGGTAACAGCCATGTCTCTTGCAGAGCAATTAAATCACATGTTTTGCACAGTATATATCAGTTATATCAGTTATTTTTAAGACAATATCTTCAATGTACAGACATTGCATATTCACAACTTTATAATAGTATAATTACTAGGTAACTGTCGCAGGTTCTAAACAGTGTAACTAACTAAACCATGCATTTTATACATTATAAATATGTCGATTCGGCCATTCTTGCATGAAAATTGGCTCAACCAATATATTGTCCCGTAATATGTATTTATTTATTTTTATAATCTTTGTAGAAACCCATCCCTAATATAAATTATTTTCAAACTTGGATATCTGTAGAAATGGGAATCACTAAAAATGAGCATAAAGGATCATTTGACAACGGAATTCGAATATTCCGTCATTTGCTTAGTTAACAGACTTTTAATAAGTAAGTTCTTGTCTTGTCTTAAACTATTTCTCTTATTTTACCACGTCAAAATAATTTATTTACAAGTTTTTTTTTTTCAACAAATCCTATTAGAAGAACACAACAATACATTCGCGCTCCATCTCTGTATTTTGTATAATTAAACTACTCGTAAATGGCATGCAACGTCTAATAGAATTGCCAACCCTATTCTTCTAAAGAAGAAATGCTATTGTTCCTAAAGAAAGCGTTCCAGACTGTTCTGCGGTATATCAAGTATATAATGCCAAGTATTGTTTCAAACAACTTTGAAACCATTTAAGGGCAGCGTTCTTTTCCAGAAACCACACTATTAAGACATCACTTAGGATGTGATTCGATGAAAAGCCCAAGGTATAAATTCCGTATTTTCCCTGTTTTTGCATTGTGCATTGAAGTATTGAGTGTCTATTCATGAAAAGTTACAATAGTTCTCAAGATTCGCTATGAAAAGAAATAATTCTTGTCGATTTTCGTGAGGGATACGAATAGAGAAAGACTAGATCCCAGTGTCTAAAAAAAATGTTTTTAGGGTTCCGTATCTCAATCGGAAAAAACGGAACCCTTATAGGATCACTTTGTTGTCCATCTGTCCGTCCGTCTGTCTGTCTGTCAAGACCCTTTTTCTCGAGAACGCGTGAAGGTATCGAGTTGAAATTAACACTATATACTCAAGTCTACGGTCCCTTGAAAATGTGAAAAAATCAAACTTCTACATACTAGAAGATGCCCGCTACTTGGTTCGCGGAGGAGAAAAAGTCATAACCCGTCGTTTTCTCTTCAGCGTAGTCGGGTAAAAAGTATCCTATAACCATCTGGAGATACCCAGCTACCTGTGTACCAAAAATTGTGGAAATCTGTTTAGCCGATTTTGCGTGATGAAGCCACAACGACACATACAATCATACAAAAAATCCAAAATTTCGTGACCTCCAAATAGCCCCTTACAATCAATTTTTTGAAAATATCTTCAATGTACAGACATTTCATTTTTACAACTTTATAATAGTATACATATTTCGACACTCTTAAGGGAATCAAAACGATAGGGAACTTACTTTCCGTTGACATAGAACTATGAAATTTGACAAATGATATCGTGGCATACTATAAATAAATATAAGAAGCTAAAAACTATAAAAATCGTAAGTAAAAATATTAAAAATAAGTGTAATGGAGAATATGACAAGTTATTTAATTTATGTAAAATTCTACCAGTTGATAAAAAAGTTAAATATCTGATAGGTTTAGAGTATTTCTATGATGATGAGCACAAAGTGGCTAAAAATAACAGAATTAATACTAGAAGTGTTACACAGAGAAAATTAATTCAACCGAGTGTAAAAAACTACTACGGTGAAAGGACCTCAAAATATTTAGTACCACAAATTTTTAATAAGATTCATTTACTTAGACACGAAAGTAAAATAAGTAAAACTGTTTTAAAATCAAAACTGAAGGACTTCCTCCTCGAAGATAAGCCAGTGTCATCGTAAACACGCTGACGCACTGCCCTCGAGGACGAAGTACCTACATAATAAATATGATGCGTGTGCAGATTTTTCTAACCGGCTCATTTGTATATCATGTAGTTATATAATTAAGTTATATTAAGTGTTTGAAATCTGAGCGCTTCTCGCCATTAAACGACACAGTTTGGCGAGTAATAATTACTTTGTAAAATGTTATTTTTATAAGATAAATAAAAATAAAAAAAATAGATTTGTAATTAAATCATAAATAATATAGTCGTTGATCGATCATGCCGCTTCCGCAATACGTTCTCTAAAGTAATTACAATTTACTGAACGCATATTTTATAAAACCCTTAAAACAATTTGGCTCGCTCTGATTTTGCACCTTATTTGTATGCAATGCTATAGATATCAGGTGCAAACTTAACTCAACCGGAACCGGGTAATATAATAATGTTAGGGTAGATAGGTGGAAGTTTGTGCGGAATCCTCGGTGTGCGATTCGGACTCGCACTTGGCCGGTTTTTTTCTTTATTTCACCTTTTTATGCTCACCTTGGTATCTCTGCGTTTATTTCATACAGCAATTATGAAAAACTAACACATGCATTTCTCTAATCATTTACGGCTTCGCCCGCGTTACTGCAGCGAACTCAATTGACTGTAATTATTGATTCCCCATAAAAACTTCCACAATCTTTTCACCTCCTTAAGGGTGATGTAACTATCCTATATCTTTTTTAGGGTTTCGACTCGAACTGTCATACTAAATTTCATCTTCCAAATTGGTTCAGCGGTTTAAGCGTGAAAAGGTAACACACAGACAAACAGAGTTACTTTCGCATTTATACTATTAATATAGAATATAGTATATACTACATAGTATTTACTATTGTTTATGTTATTTCATCATAAGTCATGGTCACTCTATTTTTTTTTTGACATTTGGCACATGAATAATAAGCCACCACAACCTAAGTAAGACCAAGAGAAATTGTGACTGAGACCGGAAAGGCTTTTAACGGTTAAAAGTAATGTTAAATGTTATTTAATTGCCATTAGAACCAGATATTCTACGTTGGTATTCAAAAGTACATCGAAAATATAGTATTTCTGTTCACGACTAAGGTGTCACCCTGTCAGACAGCGTCCTAACAAAACGGGACTTAATCACGTATAATCCGTAAATAATAAAAAAAAAATCACCGTTTAACACGATGTCAGCTCGTCAAGGAAAAAAACCGTATTTTTTTCCAAACATTGTACGCCGGTTATTAAACAGCCTAAGTAGCTACTAAATTGTATTATTATTTACGCTGCTCGTTTCCAATTATTACTCCAGAACAATAAGATGAGTGTCGAGTCCCCAGTCACAAACATTATGTAAAGAGTAAACAGTTGGCAGGAGTCCAAGAGCAATGGACGCAAAAACGTGTACTAATTCCGTTCCAAAACGTGTAATGGCGCTTACAACGTGCTTTGGCATTCCTAATGCCATCCGGCTATAATAATTTACTGGCACTTCAGCGGTTGTTCAACAATAAGGTGGGAATTAATGTAATACACAAGAATTGACAAACGTAACGTAAAAGCATTAGATAAACATTTTGGCGTCGTCTATAATCTGTTCTATTTAAAATTGGAAAAAAATAAATATCTGTGCCATTAAAGATATTGAAAAAAATTGGTTGCCTGTAAAATCGGTTTATGGACGATAATTTTAAGTGATAACGTGGAAGAGAAGCCGAACGCTTAGGCCGATCGTGCCTCTGTATTGCTTGCACCCCGGTCGGCTCAGGTGGAACGTGACAATAAGCAGAACGTGACAATGAGTCATGCGTTTTCGTGCGTGCAGCCGGCGTTCATCGATTTATAAGACGTTATCACCTCCAAAGAAAATATTCAACTAAATTTGTTATGCAACTTTCCTATACTATCATTTTGAACGCACATAGAAACGTATCTATACAATATCGATCGTTTTAGTTACGGTACTAACAGAAATTATCGTGCGTTTTAAATTAAAACCACGCATTTACCAGCAATTAAAATTTGTTTTTTTTTATTAAAGAAGTACGGTACGATAGCAAATACATATAAACTAGCTTATTCGTAAAGGTTAAAAAAATAGATAAATATATTCCAACTATAAGATGCCTGCAACTTCGTTTGCGGAGAAGAAAAGTTCATTACCCCTATTTTTGTCTTCAGAGTAGTCGGGTAAAAAGTATCCTTTTACCATCTGTGGATACCTAGCTACCCGTGTACCAAAATAGTTTAAATCCACAAAGCCGATTTGACGTGATGAAGCCACAACAAAAAATCTAAAAACATATTTCTTTTAAATCTCGCGTAAAATCTAAAAATATATTTTTTTGATCAACCCCAAATAGTTTTTTTCAATGTTTTTTTGTACATATCTTCAATGTACAGACATTTCATTTTTACAACTTTATAATAGTATAGATTAGAGAGTCAACTTGGTCAACACATAACGTTTTAAAGGTGTAAAGCATAATCAAATCACGCAAATGACAGTAGGTACGAATAACGAATCCTCCATTTCAATCATTGTTTATTTTTCTCACCAAAATATTCAATCCGCGACTAGAAACCCAATAAACTTGAATGAAAACGTTTCTCCTTTTTATCGAAAGTGTCGTTAGTCAAGAAGTTCCGCTAGCCGGGAAGTTGGCGCCGCTCCGCTGCAGCCAGTCTCCTAGAGTTGGACATTGTCTTCACCATATTTCAGGAAACAAAATTTATTATGCAACTTTCCTATTCTATAATTTTGAACGCAGATAGTTTTCAAGTGGCTTCTATAGAATATTGATCGTTTGAGGTTGAGAATGCGAAGATACAAAGCGTGTTATAAATAACTAGAAGATGCCCGCAACTTCGTTCGCGGAAGAGAACAAGTCATAACCCGTCGTTTTTCCTTCAGCGTAGTCGGGTAAAAAGTATCCTATAACCATCTGAAGATACCCAGCTACCCGTGTACCGAAAATTGTGAAAATCTGTTTTGCCGATTTTGCGTGATGAAGCCACAACGCCAAGTACACACATACAAACATACATAAAATATTTTTCGTTTTAGTGACCTCCAAATAGTTCGTAACAATCAATTTTTTGAAAATATCTTTAATTTACAGACTTTTCATTTTTAAAACTTTATAATAGTATAGATTTCATGGTACACTCGACTGCATTGTGGCATAAATTGTCGCCGGCAGTATTTCCGGAGCGATGCGAACTTCAAACCTTCAAGAAAAGCCTACTTATACCTGAAAAGCCGGCCACGCACTTGTGACTCCTCTGGTATTGCAGAGGGGTTACTCCGAAACTCAAAAATCGAAGTTCGCAACGTGCTGTCCTTCTCGCTCTCATGTTATACTGTATTTGAGTGAGCGGGATGGCGCCAAACGAACTTCGTTTTTCGGATTTCGGGGTAGCCCCTCAGGTGTCTATGGGCAACGGTGATCGCTTACTCACGCCAAGCTATCACGGTTCATGAGATACAGCCTGGTGACAAATGGACAAAAAGACAGACAGATGGGCAGCTGAGTCTTAGTAATATGGTCCCGTTTTGTTTGGGTACGAAACCCCAAAAACACGACAATTATTTGTCCGGTTATCGCAATAAAGAAGGACAAAGTAGCAAACACACTTTCGCATTTATAATATTACTAAAAGGTGTAAAAAAAGTCATGATCCTCCTGTTTCCTTCAGCGTAGTCGAGTAAAAAGTATCCTTTAACCGTCTGTGGATAACCAGCTACCCGTGTACCAAAAATTGTTGAAATCCATTCAGCCGTTTTGACTTCATGAAGCCGCAAAGACATACAAAACATATTTGCCGATTTAGTGACATTCACGTTTTTTTTTTTAATCTCGTCAATGTACTGTACTGTATCGATAAGTAGAAAATAATTTACTTTATAAATTATTATTAGTAGAAAGTTATGATACTATTAAAAAGTTTTGAAATGAAATGCCGGTACATTTAAGATATTGTCATAAAAACAAGTGAAAAGGGGTATTTGAAAGTCACTCAGTCGATGAAAATTTTTTTTTAATTTGTTGTTTGATATGGCTGCGTTTATGTCGCTGGGTGAATTTCAATAAATTTTGGCACGAATTCAACACTTATCAGTTCGATAAATCAACGTAGTTAATTACGTATCCATGAACTATTTAAATACACATTAACATAAAAGTAAATCGTCAACCATCAATGTCATAGTTGTTTGTATTAAAGTATAATCAATAGGTTACTTACGGCCAATCTTCGGCGCCGCGGCGTGGGCTAAGATTAGGGAAGTGCCGAAGCGACAGTTATTATGATATTATGACAGGGAAGGGTGTCATTTAACAGTTTTTTTTTTCATATATCACTGTAACTTCTGGGCACTGTCATTGGCCCGATACAAGAGAGTGATCTTTAAGAATTGAGCTCTCAAGTATTCTTGCGAATCTTCATTCAGTAATTAAAGTTGAAAAAAAAAACAAGGGACGGTAGTAACAGTTTTTGTCTTGTTTTGTTTGTTGGAAATGATATCTATGACATGTAAATTGTAGTACTTATAGCCTAAATGAAAGAACTAAGACCACTGTCATGTCTTTGAGTGTCATAAGGACATATGTCTGTTTTTTTTTTGCAATTTAAACTACACGACTTAAAATTCCTTAATGAAATGCCGCTTAAGCTCTCTAAATTAGAGGTAGCATTCTTAGTCAATAGGTAATCGCTTCATCGTCAATAGTGGGACAAGTGTCAGATACCACCACTTATAACACTGCATATTCACGAAAATACAGATGTGAAGCGTCTATACTTATTTAGAATGCCAAATGGCATTCTCTACCAGTCAACCATAGAGTCAAATAGCATGAAAATGGTGCAGTAAGAAAAATCATTGTATAAATTTACAATGCGTGGTGCAAGTTTAATTGCGTGCCTTGCAACAAAATCACAATGAAATTCGGCTAGTCATATTCTAGTATACGATGAGCGGTCGTGATGGTGGTTGTCAGATTTGCCATTTTATTTATTTATTTATTTAATCTTTATTGCACAAAACAAAACTTATTGTACAAAAGGCGAACTTAATGCCATAAGGCATTCTCTACCAGTCAACCTTAGGGCAAAGCAGAAAAATTGTAGGCGGTGCTGAGGCTTGTGTAATTACAAAAACACATTTATATACTTTAAATATATGAATAACAAAATTTACATAATAAATACACAAATATATATAAGGTTAATAAATATATTACATATATATATATATATATATATATATATATATATATATATATATATATATATTTTATCGCTATATATATATATATATATATAGCGATGAAACGAATTAAGCAGATAAACTAAGAGTCTTCGGTTCTGCCAGCAAAGAAGTTGCTCACGGACTTTTTGAATGCAAACTTATTCGGGGCCTGTTTGATTTTAAGAGGAAGACCGTTCCAGAGGCGGGCAACATGAATGGAGAAAGAATTGGATATGAAGCCAGTTCGGTGGAGTGGGATAGAAAGGGCGAGATTGCCGGAAGAGCGAAAATGACGGTTACGAGTGGATTCAATGGAACTGAAGAAAGTATTGAGATATTCTGGAGATTGTGGATCATTAAGAATTGAAAAGAGAGAGCAAAGCATTCGAATGTTACGTCGCTGACGAATTGGAAACCAACCAAGCTGAGCGCGGAAAGCAGATATATGATCATATTTACGGAGACAGAAAATGAAACGAATCCAATTATTGAGAAGCCGATTCAACTTATCAAGAAGATCTTCGTTTAAGTCCGGATAACACACATCACCATAATCAATTATGGGTAGGATTAGGGTATTTACCAACAAGACCTTAGTTTTAATGGGCATGAAATGCTTCAATTTGTTAGGAGCACGGAGCGATCCAATTACCTTCCTGCAAATTTCGGCAACCTGCACCTTCCAGCTCAGCGTGCTATCCAAGTAAACACCTAAGTCCTTAACACTAGAAGTAAATGAAATTGGTGTGCCGTTCAAAGTTACAGGCGCGAGAGAGTTGAGATTGAGTTTAGCTAGCTGGCGAGAGCTACCAATGACAATAGCCTGACACTTTGACGGGTTTACAAATAGGCCGAATTTTTCAGACCATTCTTGGATGTGTAAGAGGTCCAGGTTTAACTTGTCAATGGTAGCAGTAATATCAGTCACGTTGCACTGGTCGTAAAGCTGTAGATCGTCAGCATACAGATGGTAGGAACATCGAAGGTCGGGGGTGATGAAGTTAACAAAAGTAGAAAATAGAAGTGGAGACAGAATTCCTCCTTGTGGTACACCGGTGGCTAAGCCACACCAGTCAGACAACTACCGATCTACCCGGACTGCCTGCCGGCGTCCACGAAGATAGGTAGAAAACCAACCCAACGCAGACGAAGACACATTCAAATGCTTGAGCAGGGCAAGTAGGATGTCATGGTCAACAGTATTAAATGCATTGGAAAAATCAATAAGAACAAGTATTGTGACCATTTGATCCTCCATGCCCCGTCTAATATCCTCAGTCACCTTAAGAAGCGCAGTGCAGGTACTGTGGCTGGGTCGAAAACTTGACTGATAGGGGCTCAAGAGTTTATTGGCATGAATGTGGTCCGAAAGTTGTTTGTGTACCACGGCTTCGGCAATTTTTGATAGAAAAGGGAGAATCGAGATTGGCCTAAAGTTGCTAAGTGATGTGGGATTATTTATTTTGGGCAAAGGTATGACAAATGCACTACGCCACAGAGAGGGAAAATCACCATTAAATAGCGAGGAATTGATAATATTCGTTATTATAGGAAGCACACAGTCCAACACCGATACTATCATTTCCAATAGCCTTCGATTTAATTTTGCTTATGATGGTTTTGACATCTGCTTGATTAATGGGAGAAAAGGAGAAGAAATCTGAGAAAGAAGGGGGAAGAGAAGAAATATCAGAGAGAGTATTGGTCTTAATACGATTATCAATAAAGAGGGCAGAGGAAAAATGACTGTTTAAATCGTTAAGAGAAAAGGAAGTGCCATCGAAACCATTAACAGGTTTACCTAGGCCAAGCGACTTGAGAAATTTCCAGACATCCGCCATAGATGAAGATGATACATTCAGGTGAATAAACCGCCGCTTCGCTGTCCGCACCATCTGATTGCATCGGTTGCGGGCTGTCTTAAAGTGTCCAGTTCTCGTCAGTACGGTCACGTTTGAAAGTTCGGAAAGCACGGTCCCTCCTCCTCATAGCCATGCGTATGCCCTCAGTCATCCAAGGAGCAGGAAGACGCCTGACTCTAACAGTATGCAAGGGGGCATGCGCATCGAAAAGAGTCAAAATAGCTGCATTAAAAAGAGAAACTTTGGAGTCAGTTGTTGGGGCAGTCAGCACAGGAGTCCAGTCAATGCTCCGAGCATCACTAAGGAGGGCATCGGGATCTAATTTATTAAAACAACGCATTAAAACCAAGGTAGGTTGACATTTGCGCGGTTTAATTTTGTAAGAAACGAATAGCAAGTCAAGGTGGGAAAAGCCGGGAGCTAAAAGCTGACCATGTTTTACTACATCATCAGCGAAAGAAGTAATTATGACATCCAGCCACGTATCAGACGTCGCGGTGTGGTGGGTGGCCTTCAAAGAAAGGACACAGAAATTTACAGACTTTATTAATAATGTCAATTTATCGCGATGTGGAGAATCTTGGCATAGGTCTGTGTTAAGATCACCCATAATTATATGATGCGTGTAATCCGAGCTTAGGGACTCAAATACCTTATCCAGTTTAGAAAAATAATCGATAGCGGGAGGACAGTAAACTACCCCCAGAACGGCCTTGATCCCTTTGACATTTACTTCGAGAAATATCCATTCTGCTGAGCTAAAGTAAAGAGACGGAGAGGTATTTAAAATTTTGTATGGAATGGAACTTTTCAAATAAATGGCAACACCACCGCCACCCTTGCCAGTTCGGTCATTCCTAATAAGAACATATCCAGGCAAAGCATATGATGTCGAGTCAAGTGTTGGCTTCAACCAACTCTCCGAAACCAGTATTGCATGGATAAATTCAGACTGGAAGGTCTCAATAAGTTCGGTAAAGTGAGAGGGGATGCTTTGGGCATTAATAAGGCACACGTTGAAATGACAAGAGTTCTGAAATTCGCGTGACAAAAGAGTACCTAGCGTTTGAGATGTGTCAAGCGAATTTAGAGACAGAAAGGCAGAGCTATCACCACTGGCAGAATAAAAGGTTTCATCATCTGACATTAAAATAAATATTCGTTAAATATTATAAATAGAAATACAAATATATATAAAATATCTTAATAGTTGGCAGCACAATAAGGCACTGCACAATCCTGCTCATCCTGCCGGTTAGCCTGTGAGAGTAACAAAGTCATATTTAATTTAACATAAACAAGTTGGAAAACAGATATGAAGTCCATAACTAGCAACAGGCGGCAAAACATAATACTCGAACAAACATTACAAGTGTTTAAAAAAATAAAATAAACGTCAACTGTCAAATTAAAGTGACATAACCTATACGTAGCCGTAACGTAATATTAAAACTAAGGCTTAAATAAAAGTGGGTACATAACTAGTCACGAAATATGGAGTCAGAGAAGTATGGAAAGTAGTACAAATAAAAGAAATAGAAGTTATGTAAAATTAAAACACTGATTAATGGCACGACACTGCTAACCTAGGACGCCGGTTTCGCGCCGCGCCTCGATTTCCCCGGCTGGCCACTGGGACCGGGAGTGTTCCGCTCGTCTGCCTCTTCGGGCTTTGTTCCGGGCTTAGGTTTGGACGATGATTGAGGCAACTGCTTCGATCGGGGCATCTTCAGGCGCATAATATCCTCCTCAGACTCGAGACGTTCGCGTTCACCGCTGGGCAGTTTTACAAAAATGTTGCCATCCAGCGACCAACAACTCTTCATGCCAAACACTTTACGTGCCTGAATAAATAGTGCCTGCCGCTGAGGTGTGAGAAACTCCGAGATAGCATAAGTGGTTCCCTTGAATGCGGTCTTCTTGTTCCAAACTGAAGATTTCATAGAAATATCAGCAAATCGCACAAGAATGGGTCTATTACGACCGTCTGAAAGCTTGCCGAGCCTGTGACAGACCTTAAAGGATCCAGTTGAGACCCCTGGGATCTTCAGTTGCTCGGTGATAATGGAGGCAATTCTAGCTCCAATATTTTCGTGTGCTTCTTCGGGAACACCATTAAATAGGAGAAATTTTCTTCGATGCCGCATTTCAGCTATGTCCTGAGACTTACTGAGGATCTTGATTTGCTCCCTTAGCAACTTCAGCAATAATATTTTCTTCTGTTTCCGCGATTATTACTCATTGAAATAAAACAATTCGGGAACTAAAATGATTTAATATACGCGATATAATCCGTTAAATTGTTTTATTTCAACTTCAGCAATGTTAAGGTTCGCCCTTTGAAGGCAGCAAATTCCTCACTCATATTATTAAGAGTTACCTTTGCTGGGGGGGCTCTGCTCAGCTTGGACTCGAACTCGGAGAACATCTTCAGTACCGTGGTTTCCAGGTTTTTCTGCGACTCAGCGATATCCAGATAGTTAGCCATTGTGTTGTTGACTTTGAGGTTATGTATAATAAGTGTCAGACCCAGCAGGATTGAACAGTGAAATTGACTGATAATTAGTGCATGTACAGTGCTGCAAATATTTGTCCAGCAAATTTAGAAGTACAATTTAATTTGGAAGTGGTCAAAAACTTGGTAATGTAACTATTTTGTATTTATTTTAATATAAACTCTAAGACAGATGTGTTACTTTTTTTATGCCTACCGCCCAAAAAAAGCCATTGACGATACGTCAAGGTGATTGTTACCACAACTGCATACACTCGCCAAGACTGGCCAAGATGCGCGTACCGTACTCTACGCGCAATGTACCTCAGTTTTAAAGTAACGTAAACGGCGTCTCGCTAGGTCTCCGCAAAGAGGACCTGTATAAGTAAACGATTAGAGAGAGAAAGGGTTGTCACATCTGGTCTTGCGTATGGGATAAAATAGACGTTTCACTTTCCACGGAACCCGGATTGTACACTCTAGGGAGACATTTTTCAACTACCTTTTCTTACTTATATCGCGCAATTATTATTTTTCAGAGTGTGTTTGCATTGTGAGTACCCTTTCTGTCTCAACTCGACCTAGTAATTGGCCAAGTTGAGACAAAAAGGATACTCACATTTTTTTTACATAAGAAAGAGGTTGTCTTATCTACTTGCACCACAATCATTTCTCTACGCTCAGCTACAGACGTATCGAGTTAACGATTGACTGAATTTGTGAGGAGTCATTGCATTTCCTCACAATTTAGTGAGCTTTCCTTCAAAATGAATAAATTTGTTATATGTAAGATAGGCAAGTATTTGACTTCAATTTCCCTTGTTAGTAAGCGACGATGAAGCTGACGACGGCGCATGCTTACCTATATAGCGTCTATTCAGTCTCTTCTTGAAGAGATTCAAGTTATATTGTTTGGGAAAAGATATGTTGTAGGAGTTCCACTCTTTAGCCGTCCTAACGTGGTATGTGGAAGCAAATTGCTTTGTTCGAGTCGTTGTTATATCAACAACATAAGGATGAAATCCAAATCTACGTCTAGTCACATAGTGACGGAAAATTAGTTCATGCAGTCCCGCCGCACAATCTCCGAAATGTATCCTGTAAAATACCGCAAGGCAGGCGACCATCCTACGGTGTACGGTACATCTACAATAGACAGTTATAACAGTGTTCAAGTAACCAGTCTATCTCAGATACCTATCTTTTTCGCAGAGAGAATTAGTTTTTTTACCTATTTATTTATAACGTGTCGAGAGAGAAAGGGTTGTCCGATCTGCGCTCAGCGCAATTACTCTACGCTCAGTGTTGGGGTGACTCAGCCCGACTGTTAATGCATTCCGACTGTAGATATATCGCATTTCGAGAAACGTAATCGAAGCCTCCGATGACGGGCACATCCATCATTTCGATATTTCTCTTTCGTCTCTTTTAATGGAACACCTATTTGTAAATGCAAATTGACGCTTGTTTAGCTTCCATTATGGCGGAGATGCAAATGTTTTACTTGTACATCGGTCTTCTAGTTTCTCGTACATAAATCAAATGTGACAGGTTTGTACAGTGTAAGGTACAAAACAAGGGGGCCGCGATTTAAGGTTGATTCGCAAGCTATTAATTTGTACCAACAATGAAATGGGGACGAAGCTTAGAAGTGTGTATGACGGTACCACGCTTGTTATATAATTCATTACAGAGTATGCATATTATCGTTTTGAGTTTCCACATATTAATTATTTAAACGGATTAAATTCCTATACAGACAATGCTCAACCTTTCTCTACTTTTTTCTGCTTATCAGGAGTGCACAAATTTCAGTATCTTCTTTCTAGAATTTAGTGTGACGACTCTCATCCTAAATATATCACATATTTAAACATGGGAAGACAGAATACTTAACGTAGGTCTTATCTTTCTTACCCGATTTCGCCAGAAAGAGCATAATGGATTCAGAGTGTATCTATACGTTTGTATGTCTATTTCTTTAGCACGCGATGCAGCCTGAAGGGCTTGAAGGTAAAAGGAATTTAAGGCTATAATATTTTACAATTGGGTTTCTTTCGGAGAGTTGATACCCTTGTTTGTTGTCAACTTAATAATTAAATGTTTAAAAAAAACATGAAAACCGAACCGATACAGGTTTTAACTTCAACGGTTAGATTTAGTTATCTTGTACCACCAATGGTAATACGAGTATTACTTCATTCAGAAAACAAAGCAATTCCTTACCCAAACCGCGATGCAATCAGTTGAGCGCGCGTCCCACCGACACGACATTAGCGCACTCATGAATACAGGCGGCCATTTTGCGCAGCATCGCGCGCGTTCCTTAACCCATAAAAATATATTAACCCCTATAAATTTAGCATCGTCAGCATTTTATTTTGCTCTTAAGCGATACGCTCTGTACGTCGTAAACAGGGCTCATCAAACGGCGGATTATTGCCGACATGCGCGGTCTAAGTGGAGCTTTCTTTTATCGGTGATACAGGGAGACTTTGGATGGAACGCCGAACTTTGGAGTAATGCGAATTGATGATGCGTTCCCATCTGTCAACGCTGGATGTTAAGTCCGATTCGTGAAACATAAGGCAAAAATAAACTTTGTAAAAAATTAATTTGTATGATCACATTCAACCTAAAATTTTCTTTATTTTTGCTCATAGATTAAATAATTGATATGTTCAGGCGTTACCTACTCTCCAGAAATACATATTAGATCAATGTATACTTCCTTTACTATAAACGGAATAGGAAAGCAAAATAAATGGAGTATAGTTATATACTCTATTTATTGCTCATAGATTAACTGGGAGAAAGATCCCTTAAAGAGGCAAGTTCGCCTTTGAACATGCTTTATGCGTTTCGACACTAATTTCATGTTTTATTAGTGCCAGATCCGGATTACAAATATGTACCTACACTTAATGATGACAAAGATGACATATGATATAATATATACACTAATCAATGTAATGTATTGCTAAATCGCGTGCCGGTGCTGTTAAATAAATAAAAATGTAATAAACGTTTTCGGTGCATTTTCTACGATTTTTGAAATAAAATCAAGGATTAGAGTGAAGAACTGGCACAAGGATATACCATCTCAGCATAAAATACTAATGCATCATAAAAAGGCGTATGATTATTATTGATGAACATAATACAAAGTGAAATTTAAACGGGATACAAAAACAATTTTTCTTTTTGCGCATGACGGGTATCACAACTTGCGCTAATCAGTAACACATTTAACGAACCGTTACCCGCAACTAACAAAGCATAAAGAACATTTTTTTTTTTCTATACTGACAACCCTAGCTAACCAGCACTGTCTTTTTTTCAAACTTTTCACAAGGAGCCGCGTTGAACTTTGGACAACTAAATAAATAAACTGAAACTTAATTAGCACAACCTACAGTGAAAAAGTAAAAGCAAAATAAGATAAGATCATTTATTTATTATTTTATTTCAAAGATCATTTATTTCATGATAAAATTAGAATACAAATTTGCTTACTTACGTCAACATTATTCGAATTTATATCATCACTCATCATCGTCAAAAATCGGGGATTATTGAAATAAATAAGATTTAGCTCAGCGGGAGTAACGTTGCCTGCGAAGCTGAAAGTCCTGGGTTCAAGTCCCAGTAAGGGCAAACATTTGTGTGCTGAGTATGACTATATGTTCCTGGGTCTTGAATATTTTCTATCTACATAACGAAATATATGTATTAAATGTTTCGTCGGTTAGTACTCATAACATAACACAAGCTTTATTGAGGACCATGGCACTAGTTCGATTTGTGTAGAAATTGTCCTGTAATATTTATTTATTTTTATTTACATTTACACGTAGTAATTAAACACCAAGCGTAAGATGGATGCGTTTATTTAGCAATACCTAGATAATTGATAAATCACGCGTCACTTTTACACTGTCATATGTTCCCAGGAAGCGTCGAAACGTGTAATTACCAGTAATCGTACATTTGGTGCAACGATCATGTTATTGCGCTATAGATGTGTATACGACTAAACATAGTTAATATTATCGACAAACCTAATACATCATTTCGGTTGGAATTTGCCACACCTACGGCACTCTAATTTACGATCTAGTGATCTATTAAATGCATATATGTGATACAGATTCGGGCTCAAGACTATTTTTGATTAATAATTTTATCTAACCAAGCCTAACATAGTAACGAAAAAATTAAAACAACGGGTATTTGTAAGGAAATTCTGTGCTAATTGTACTGGTTGTAAGTAGTTAGACGATAATACTGACATCATCTTTAACTATATTTTATTTCCAACGCAGATTTCGTCCAATCAAAAAATATACCACCACAGGTTTCGTCAATAAGCAATGGTTCAAAATATTATCCGCAACACGCATCGTCAAAATAAACGTAGTTAACTCACAACAATACAACAAATTACAGTAATCCATTGTCCTATAAGTACACAGCTTAAACGTTCCAAAGATACCTACTGCATTTCTGCGCTGGATAGCGAAAGAGATACGTTGAACCAGGTATACGAACCTGATCCTGAATCACAGCTCCTGTCTTTCATACTTCATACGTTTTCCAAAGTCTGTATAATAACTTAGCCTCGAAACACCAGGGCCTCGCAGTTTCACCCGCAAGAGGCATACATTTATAAGAATCAGGGATATGTCAAGTAGGCGTGGCACGCGTTTCAGCTACAAGCACTAGGCTACCTTATCAGGCGAAGAGCGGATGCATACCTGTGGCTGTTGCCATGATGACGCCGTTGCATATTGAGCTCCGTGTTTTTGCAAATTAATGCGAGAAAAAGTGATCAATTATGCTGAATTGTGCTGTCCCGGGCAAAATATATTAAAGAGAGACATTTTTTATCACAGGTATTTATATAAATTGTTTTAAGCACGATCATAGAGAACTTAACTAGACTGGACTGAACATTATTTCCATATAATCGAGGTCGTTAGATGAGCCTAGCCGCGTTTACATCATTGCAAAACATTCAACATACCGGTTCAATTTCCACAAATAAGACATTCCCAAGGTGAAGTGTTGTTTGTTTGATAACTATTTGGTAGTTTATCCTCTTAGAACCCACCCTGTATAGACGTTACGAAAGATTTAAAAGCACTCGAAGCTAGAGAGCATCCTATAAAGGTATTTGCATTAAAATTGAAAACTGTTTTTGACATTGTATGCAGCAGATTTCCCGAGGGGTAAACGTTTGTTGAAGATCATGGAGAACTCGTAATATGAAATGAAATAAAGCGGTGCTGCTGCACAATGGCTTTTATCTGCGTTGCTAGATAACTGAATGAATGAGGGTTTTTTGAAATCAGAATTTCACCAGATGGCGTCAGTGTACCGTAAAGTCTATTTAACAGGAAGTATCAATAAAAGGTTAGTATGCCAGTAGCAAAACAATTACCTAAGGCCAGTAGTTAACCAAATTGATATGGTAGACAGAGAATATTATTACATTGATGGTCCGTGGTATTCATTGGGCATAAGTGCACCTATCCCATAGGTAGCCAATGGGAAAAAGAAACGAAAAATGGCGGAAAATCTTAATGTTGTGTTAAATACATAAATATCAGAGAAAATCTTACACAATGTCGATCTAGTCAAAAACTAAGCAAAGCTTGTATTGTGGATGCCAGGTAACGATATACATAATATATAGATAAATTATGATACATATTTAAATACACATAAAGCATCCAAGACCCAAGAACAAACATTCGTGCTTATCACACAAACATTTTCACACATCATTCGAACCCGGGACTAGCTAGCTCGAAGCTTCGTAGACCATCGTGCAACCGACAGAGCACAACGTGTCGTTAACGTGTTAAAATTGTTCTCACACTTGTTAAAACAACAATCTAGCTGGTACCTTTGGATTACACGTCCAGCGTGTCCACCGCTCCACCATCGAGCAATGTGCTATATGCCTCGATTAACACTGCTGTAGAAAAGTGCAAACAGAATGACGACCGGTTTGGCTCAGTGGGAGTAACGTGGCCTGCGAAGCTGACGTCCTGGGTTCAAATCCCGGTAAGGGCAAATATTTGTGTGATGAGCATAAATATTTGTTCCTGAGTCTTAGATGTTTTCTATGTATATAGGTAATATATTTATTAAATGTATCGTCGTCTAGTACCCATAATACAAGCCTTATTGAGCTTACCATGGGACTAGAGCGATTTGTGTGAAATTGTCCCGAATTATTTATTTATTTATTTAATGAGCACTTGTATAATATATGTGCCATAGATGGTGCTAAACTTAACACCTAAGTATCTAAAAATGAAAGTAGGTACGGGGGTCAAAGTTGATGCATAAATTCGAGGAGAGTACGAGTTATTAAAACTTTCACTGGCAGGAAACCGCCTAGGGCGCTCTACTTGTAGACGGGTAGCCGATTCTACGATTCCCGTATGTAGAAGAAAGTGAGTTGAGCTACGTAAAGCTTGGCAGCGAAAATGTTAACATGAAATCAATGGAAAACAAGCATGTTAGTCTGATATTTTAGTTACACGAACGCTTTGATGTTTTGATAAACGGATATGCTAACTTAGTATGTGTAATTTATGCGAAAGATAACATGGAGTTTGAGTTTAATGTTAAAATTTATGTATACGTTTTCATTGACTGACAGTATCTGACTGTCAGTGTATTGTAAAAAAATTGCACCATTTACTTAAAAGATTGGGTCGATTAAAAAAACCGAACATAATTCGAACCGATTCATTTGTGTAACGAAAGTTAATTTACGGTTGCAGGGACTCGCTGGATGTGGGTCGCCTCTATCCGGCCCATGTGGAAGTCTTTAGGAGGCATTTGTCCAGCAGTGGATGTCCTAAGGCTGAAATAATGATGATGATGACATTTTCCAATCATAATTGCTAGTTTAGGATTGCATCCTGCTTCCTAAAATAAAAGGCGTAAAATAACTAATATGAATGAAATTTATAAGAAAAATTTAAATGAAACTCGGGACTTACATACATCGAGTCATGAATCAGAACATAGGTTATTTCATTCCCGGTAACGCGGGAAAAGCAAACGGATAGTCTGACATTTAAATCTGTTCTGCCAAGAGGCTGTTGAGTCCGTATCGTACGTATACAGATAGCGGATACAGATATACGGATAAGCGGATTAAATCATATGTATACGCCATACCGATATCGCCGATTGAAAAGAAAGTGGAGATGACAAGAAGGCTACACAAGATACGCAATTAGATTAGGTATCATTTAAGTAGTTTCATTTAAGTTTTTCTTAAAAATCACTTGAAGAAGGTTTGCGGTTGCTAGAATCGGACTGCATTTTATGTCTTCCAAGCAAATGAACTGTCAAATATATAAAAAGGGAATATGGCAATGTTTTTTATGTGTCACAGACGTCAAGTTGTTAATGTGTCTTAAGAAACAATTTATCTTTACGTGCGTTGGTTTTTTTAAAAATAAAGGTTTAACTTTGTTTGGGAAAACTATATAAAAGTGTTCAGCGAGAACTGCTTTTCCGCATGATCATTAACTTCGATGCTGTAAAGCAACAGCAAGAAGCAATTATCGCTGTAAAACGGCAATTTTTACATTGCATTAAGTCTTTGGCTGGTAAGATTAACCAATCTTAGTACCTTTGAATAACACCAATATGGTTTTTGTTAAAATAATGTTCAAGTGAAGCCATTTAGCTTTTAGCAGCCTCTTAAGAGTCCCCAGTAAGCTCGGTTCTCTATACAAACGTAGTTACGCTCCCATTTTTCTTACTTTTAAGCCTAGATATACCTCATGTCATTGTTTATGTAAAGTTTTGTTACAATCCAATACGTAGTTTTCAAATAAGAAGGAAACTCCGTTTGTATCGGAAGGTGAAATTCGGCCGAGCTTACTGGGGACTCTTAAGTGCAGTGAGAATATATTATGTGGTGTTAGTGACTTATTTATTATTCCTAAGACTATTTAGTGCCCTACATTGCCATATACCAAAGCACAGATAAAACAATTAAAGGGTGGGGTAAAGATATTATAGCCAGACTCTATTAGAAACTATTTTTTCTATTGCATTTCTACCTAAATTTTACACAAATATCTAAAAACAAAGAAAACAGATTACCCGCAAACCGTTCGTTTATGCAGTCCCCAGTCCCTCTGAATGGACCATGAATCGTCATATTAAGGTTGTATTTTATTTCTTTCACGTCACCTAGGGTGAGTGACATCGCCGTATAATATGGTAATACAGGGTTGTGTGATTTGCGCTCATGAGATTCAATTTCACGCTGAGGTATGATTGACGGGGACATTATACAGGTGTTCGGGCCTCCGCGCAATTTACTGTTATAAGTTGGCTTTGGTTCTCCCCGAATCTTTTGTTTCAGTATTGCCTATCAGACATGTATTATTCCAATTGTTTAAGAGCGACAAATGTTCGTCCGCGATACTTCGATTTATTTTTGATGGATTTTCGTTTTTCAACGCAACTTCGTTCGCGGATGACGCTTAAGTCATAAACCTGGGCAAAAAATGTTCTATACCCATTACCAACTACCCGTGTCCCTAAAATGGTTGAAATCCGGCCAGCCGTTTAGAATAACTTCAATTAATTTCGACCGGGCTTCGCCTCCCGCCAACGTGTAGTGACAGCATTTTCAATATTGCATGTAAGTAATTGAAATGACATTTCTTGTTTCTTTTTGGGCGACTTAATATTAAAACTCACAAATGTTTTCTGAAGTAAACTAAACTAGATTTAAATAATGAAGAAGAATGAAATGTTTGTAGCTACTAGTATGATATTATCAGAACTCTGAAAAAAAAACTGATCACAAAATATTATAGCTTATATAACTCCTACAACAGGTAGGTTAGTAGGTAGTTTCTACCTATGCCCCATGTAAATAAACTAAAACTAAACATCTCCCAGACACAGAGAGAGAGAGAGAGAGACAGAGAGAGAAACTCCATGTGGATGGAGGGAGGGCCGCCCCTCCATCCACTTGGAGTTTTATCCAGTGTGCCTGGATAGGACAGTCCAACCTGCCAGCCACAACGCTTAGAGGTGCGTCCACATTTGTATCATTTGCCCGTATCAGATCATCGTCGCGTGGCATGATCGCGTGTCACGATCACGCGTTTGTACGTTGCGCCGATCGGATCGCTCGAAATCCATTTTGCTACGCGTATCACACAGTTATATCGGACCAGTACGGCATAATCGGCGCGCCGACAGTAAGCGTCCAAGCAGCGCGATACGCAGTCATGCCACGGCACGGTGATCGGATACGAGAATGATACAAGTGTGGACGCACCTCAAGATGCCGTTAGCGCTGCCGCGCGCGCGTCGCATCAATGACGCTATACAACTATAGTGAGGATAAACCTGGCGTAAACCCACATCAGTGAGTAAGAATTCATTACAACATTTCGCTCCCATAAGTGTTTTTTTAACACTGGCTAATATGAGGTTGAAATATTCAAGTATTCCGAAGTGAACAAGCAAATTAAAATATTAAACGAAAAACCCGACTGTAGCCTTTGTCACGCCCACAAATAAGACAAACCTAAGGATTATTTTTATGCTAAAAACCATCTAGCCATTTAGACAGCAGAGCGAGCCAAAAAATAAACAAGTTCATACATGCACTCGAAAAATAAAACCCCCGTCCCGAAGCAATTGGGTAAAAACACGTATTTTTCTTCGCTACGTCCTGCACCATCATTACGAAAGCTCATTTATCTGTACACTAGTAAAAAGTTGTCAAATACTCGTAAAAAGTGTCAGAACAGCACGAAGCGTAGTCATTAACAACACAAAGTTCCGTTTCATATTTTGATTTTCGGTGCAATAAATTATTTCTGGAAATTTAAACTTGCTGCATGGCCCGCGGCCGGGAAGATAATAAATGTCCAGCGAACATACGCGGGTTATTACTCGTACAGTCGTCACCGTGCACCGTCCAGTAATGCGCTTTGCAGGCTTTTGTTTTATACCGTGTTTTGTTTCTGGTTATCTTACAAGTGGGTTTTTGTGTTTCTACTTCATCATAATATAGACTTCATTTTCCTTTTGGAATTCCGGAAAAAACGGCAGATTTTTAGAATCGCTTTCCATTTGACGAGTTGTAACTGAACTACGAGTAAAGATTTTACTGGCTTCTCCTTAAAAATAAGACATTATTAAAGGGGTTTCCACTATATGGTACGAATCATATAATGTAAAACTGTTCTCTTCCTAGAATAGTACAAAAAATAATATTATCTAAGTGAGTTAGTATTATTAGTACGGTTAACAGATGCTTTTAATTATATTTAGTTTAGGGTTAGATGTCTAGTTACAAAACTATTATTATGACTAAGGATCGCGTTAGTGTTAGTAGCTGCATGTAGGGGCCGATACTTAATAGGGTATGTATTTTCCTCAAATAGGCAATGAAATGACGTGATTACGTGCGTTAAAACAGGCTTCAAAGTATCCCGTTTCAGGCGGAACAACATGAGAGTACTGTAAAGGAATTTCATACAAAATTGAAGGCCTAGGCCGGGAAGTATTTTTTTTTTAATTTTAATGTAAACATGGCGTCTGTGTCATGAACAGGCTACACAGCTGAATTATTATTATTTTTTTTAGTTACTGAATGGTTATTGGACCAAAAATATCCGCGTATAGAATACGAATCTGTATGGTTCATATGTTGATGAATAAATTTAAAATATAGTCTATACGTAAGTCACCAGAGCAAATAGACAATATTTAAAATCCTCTGCATTTATTTTATTTATTACAGAAATTAAGATTCTTATTATGAAGGTTGTGTATAACGGCCCTAATAGGGTCTACTCGAACACTACACTCGCGAAATATGGACGACTTCTGTAAAACAAAACAAACATTATTTGACTGAAGGGAAAATTTAAAACACTTTGTTGTGTAGTTTTTTGAGTGTTGTATTTTTTTATTTCATTGCATATGTTTGAGAAAAGCACTATACATGCCTCTGGCCGTGAAAAGTGCTTGCCGGCTTCGTATCACTATGCGGCCTCCCTACGGTCGGCCGACTATACCTACTCACCCGGCAAGCCCTTGTTTCCCGGCGTCTGCAGTAATGTACTATTCAGTACTGAGACTATTTTACTCGGGAACGGATAAGAGATATAATATTAATAATCTTCCAATATATCCATAGTCACTTGAATTTGGAAAACAATTCAAAATTGAAGTCAACGGAATTAAAAAGGGATGTCATCATATCATATCTTTTACAATAAATTACTTATATATAAAGATAATATATTAAACAAACGTGAGTTAATTACACGTGCAGTCGTCACAGCAACGCATTTTTCAGGCTTTTGTTTCATGTTCTGTTTTGGTTTTGGTTATCTTAGAAGTGGTTTTTTTGTGTTTTTCTATTTCATCACTAACCGACTTCTTTTTAATTTAAGAGATATTTAAAAAAAATGCAGATTTTTGGGATCACGTCACTTTCCATTTGACGACACTATTTTACCATACCCTTGAAATTCCTCACGACGTTTTCCTTCAACGAGTGGCTAGTTATCTAAACTATTATAAAGTTCCAAAAATTTTATGTTTGTACTTTGAAGATATTTTCAAAAGAAATATTGAAACGATATGGAGGTCACTGAAACGAAAAATTTTTGTTTGGACTTTTTGTATGTTTGTACAATTTTGTGTCGTTGTGGCTTGATCACGCCAAATCAGCTAAACGGATTTCAACTATTTTTGGCACACGGATAGCTCGTTATAGGATACTTTTTACCTAATTACGCTGTCGAAATAGAGAGGTGAACGAAGAACTTAGAAGGTGCTTCTTGTATTCCATAACTTCGTTTATTTCTTTACTTTATACTAGTGACTCTGCTGTAGGCTGTAGGCCTCGAAAGTCTTTCAACCCCCAGAGATTAGATGAGATTACTTTATTTCATAATATAAATTACCTTCTAGTTAATTTCAAAAGTCAAAAGTCAAAAATGTTTATTTGTCCAACATAGGTAAGAATAGCTGTTACATCATTTTTGTACCACTATGTGGTGCCGTCGGGCATACAAATAAAATCACATATTTAATGTACATGCACATGCAACACGGATTATTTAAACATTGAACTCAATACATAAACAAGAAAACACAAAAAAAGGAAATGGATGGATTACTTATGTAATTCATTAGGTATGTCAATTTCAAAAGATCCATCCATCAGAAGAAATTCTCTTATCGAATAATAGGGTTTTCCTATAAGAAACTCTTTTAAAGCTCTTTTAAAATCAATGTCACTTTCCCTTCTGGTTAGAATTGTTAGTAATAATTTGTTGAATATTTTGTGTGCCATTCCAAGAATACTATTTTGCAGCAATGCTGTGTTACTTGGGTGCGCTTTTATTTTGTTTTGAAGCCGTTGACTTTTGAACTTATTAAATAGGTTTGGGTTAGTAATCACAAATATTGATATTTCATACATATATACAAGGTAGTGTTAGTATTCTTAGTTTTATAAAATATGGCTTGCATGAGTCAGTTGGCTTAAAACCACACATTGACCTAACGCACTTCTTTTGAGAAATGAAAGCATTATCTCTATTTGGTGAACTTCCCCAGAACATAATTCCATAACTTACAGTGGAAGTATGATAAGCTATCAATACAGATGAGTGATTAGCAATTTTTCTCAGATTGTACAAAACATATAAGAAACTACTCAGTTTCTTACATATAAGGTCAATCTGGTTGTTCCACGTCAACTTATTATCTACGTTAAGCCCAAAGAACTTCGTTACGTCGGTTTCAGTTACATTATGTCCTTTATAAGCTATACTTAACTTAATCGGTTTGAGCCTTTGTCTAAATGTCATAATATTAGTTTTGCCTATATTTATTTTTAAATTGTTATTCGTTAACCATTTTATAATTGTTTCTAATGTGTTGTTAGTGTCAGATTCGTATGTTTCTATATTCTGTCCTGTAAATATGACTGTGCTGTCATCAGCAAATAAAACCATCGGGTACATTATGGCCTTAGGAATATCGTTAATATATATTAAAAACAATAATGGGCCTGATATACTTCCTTGGGGCACACCGTAACGAATCTCTCTGAGACATGATGAGTAAATTTCTTCAGTTTTTGTTTTTCGAGACAGTCTTTTAATTTGTGTAAGTTGTTTTCGATTAATCATATAGGATTCGATTAAATTAAGTATGTTGCCGCGAATTCCGTACGCAAATAATTTGTCAAAGAGAATATTATGATCTACAAAGTCAAATGCCTTTGACATGTCCATGTATAGAGCACACACTGGTATTTTTTTGTCCAAACTTGTTATTACTTTTTGAAGTAAATCAAATATTGCCAGATTGATTGACTTTTTCTTGCGGAATCCTTTTTGTTCCTGCGCGAATAAATTGCTTTCTTCAAAATAATTGTATAAACTATTATATGTATATCACTTTATCAATTATTTTAGAGAAAACAGAAATTAATGCAATGGGACGGTAGTTATTCCTGTTACGCGTGTCATCTTTCTTAAAAAGAGGTATAACTATGGAAACTTTAAGTTTAGCGGGAAATACTCCATGTTCAATGCACAAGTTTATAATGTAACTGATTGTAGGGGAAATAATATCAGATACCCTTTTCAGAACTTTTGTATGTACACCATCAATACCAGGGCTGTTGGTGTTTTTTAGAGAATTCATTATTAAAGAAAAGCTTCCACTGAAATTAAAATGGCACCTGTATTTAACTTTTGGAACACGCTTCTTTTTAACCGACTTTCAGAAAAAGGAGGAGGTTTTCAATTCGTTGGAATGTTGTTTTTTTTTTTAAGTAAGGTTGTTTTAAAATTTATCTTTCAAGCGTATTGTTACTATCGTAACAGAACAGAGTCTGTTCTGCAATAAGAACTCATTGCAAATATACCGCCATTTACACTTCGTTTCTTCATGAAACTACGAGGTTTTTAAACATACTTAACTTCATCCACACTTCAATAACATATGCGATGACATGAATATTACGGCACTATACTTTAATAAAAATAATATAATAAGCAAGGTGGAACTTTAGAATACCCTCCTTTGGAAAATACTCTACTTTGGATGCAAATCTCCGTAAAAAGTTGCGTTGCTAGTTGTTTGAAAGTCATCAAGGATGAAAATCTATTATAATATCATATAATATGAAGAGATAGTCAATTGAAACATAGACTAGGCTGAAACAAAATAATCATTGTTTGTGCCTGGATCTTTGCCTGAATATTGACTATGAATACCTACACTTATAGCAATCGAAATACTGATTCAATATTAGTATGGTTATTAAATTATATAGTTATTACAAGAAAATTTACAATTGACTGTGTGTATTAATAAAAGGTAAAAAAAAATAGTCACAAGTTCTCTTATAATGACACTCCTCAAAAGTAGGGTTTTTTTTAATTACTACCAATTAACAACTATCTATACTTACAACTAGAAATAATACAACTCTGAAATGAAAAAAATAACTTTATTTCTTACACAATATTTATTTAAGATAAATAACACAATTTATTAATCTATAATTTAAGTAAAATCTCTTCTTAAGATTTTGTTGAGGGTATAGCTTAAGTATTCATTTCCAAAATTGGAAAAAGGATTGAAGCTTCCCTTCAACAAAACAGTATTATGAGCGAATACAATTAATTACAAATCTGAGACTGGTTATCATTGTAGGCGAACGCACTCTAACATTTACCTTTTACTGTTTTACTAACTTATCATTTCTTAACAATTCAAAGACTGAGTGATGAATAAAATTTTGCAAAATACTGCCACAAAATAGCAATAATGCAAAAAAAAACAAATTGTGATTGAGTCCCGTTTTGTAGTATATAAATGTAGTTATTTACTATCATAGTATAGAAAAAATAAACATTCCGTCGAATTGAGAACCTCCTCCTTTTTTTGAAAGTCGGTTAAAAAATATAAAAATAAAATATACTTAACGCAATGACGCCCTGTTTAACTACTAATAAACATCAGTGTAACCCTATCTCCACTTACTTCTGTCCTTAATTGGTATAGCCACAGGTTTTCAATGGGATTTAAATCTGGTGATCTAGTAGGCCACGAATCGATATTTATATTATAACGCCGGCGAAAACACTCACTCGCACTTTGGGAATGATGTATAAGACAATTATCCTGCACAAATGAAACTATGGGTAATTCATCCTCTGGATACACATTTCGAATCATGGTCTCCTCCAGCACATTGACGTAATCAGCAATTAGCCCGACTGGGCACTCTGACGAGTTCTCCCGGGTCAGCCCCGCTCATCCAACGCAACATATTCACTGTAATGCGACCAGATTGCACATTGGGCACTACGTGATCGTTATTATAACACGTAATATTTCGACACCACAAGCTAAAACGTCCGTGTTGACTAGTGAAACGTTTTTTCGTCAGTGAAAATGACATTACTTCAATAGGCATTTAACTATTCTCGAGCAAACTTTAGTCTCGCTTCTTTGAGCTGTGGAGTCAGAAAGGGTTTGACTGCATGCTTGCGAGGATGTAAACCCTCACTGTGTGGAGAACACGGCGAACAGTGTCCACTCCTATGTTAAATAAACGGGTGTAATGGGTTTCTTCATATTCCTGGACCATGCTTTGACGCCGCTGTGCGCTTATTAGTCGAGGTCTACCGATCCTTTGGCGGTGCAGATCCTATATGATCCTTCCTCTGTGAATTGTCGCACCCATAACACAACTGTTTTCCTCTGTAACAATTTTCAGAAATGTATAATCATTATTAAATTAGCATACAGATAAAACTAATATAAAAAATCTAGAAAGAAATGTAAACAATAATACTTACGCTAACACCGGTTTCAGTGGCAATTTCTGTCAAATGTTTGCCTTGACTATGCAAAGTAATTATTTGTAACATTGTGGCTAAGTCAATATTGCAACAAGAACCCATTATTATTATTATTACAAAATAAAAGTACTAAATACATACTAAAACTCAATCAAAAATCAATCAAACGGACGGCAGCCGCGAGAGAACGAACGAACAGTTTCTTTGTATAAAACTATTACGGTATAACGGGTTGGCTTAAAGTAATGAGAATGTTTTTAAATAAGACTGGCAGCATGAAAAAAAAACATAATAAAGAAACAATTACACCAATATCTGTCAAAAACGTCTGTTGCTCTAAATATCAACCGAATAATTATCATATTTAGTAAAAAAATGTCTGTAAGGCAAGTTCTTCGTGAACGTGTCTATCGGTTGCTTGGACAAAGGAAAAAATCAGACGTAATCGCTCACTTCAAAAATGAAAAAGTTCCCATTTCGAATATTTACCGTTTGATCAAACGATGGGAACTTGGTGTTGGCACTAAGGATTTACCAAAAACTGGTAGACCTCCTATCATTAATGCATCAAATCAAAAAAAAGTGGCTAAATTTGCACAAAACAAGGTTGGCGTGTCGCAAAATAAATTAGCCGTGAAATATAAGGTTTCCCGTGGCTGTATCAGAAATATTTTGAAAAAATACAACATCGAATATTTCAAGAGAGAAAAAGCACCAAAGTGCACCGAAAAACAACTCGAGGAAATCCCAAAAAAAATGCAGAAAGTTGCGGCGAAAGTACTTAAGTGAAAACACTTCAATAGTTATGGATGACGAAAAATACTTTACATTCACGAATGATAACATGCCTGGAAACGACGGGTATTACACAGCCAATAAAAAATGCGTTCCTGAAAATGTAAATTTTAAATGCAAACTTAAGTTTGAGAAAAAAATCCTCGTCTGGGTCGTGATTTCGGAAAAAGGGATTTCGAGGGCAGTGATCAGAGACTCGTCGGGTCCAGCAATAAACGCTGAAGTGTATCAACGTGAGTGCTTGCCCATCGTTCGCCAATTTGTTAATAAGCACCATTCTGATGGTAAATACATCTTTTGGCCCGATCTAGCTAGCTCTCACTATGCTACGAGCACAAAGAACTGGTTGAAAGGCCATGGCGTACATTTCGTACCAAAGGACGCCAACCCTCCGAACGTCCCTAAAGCTAGACCGATCGAAGATTTTTGGGCAATCTTGAGTAGACACGTGTATAGTGATGGGTGGGAAGCAAAATCACCGCAACAATTGAGACGGAGGATACAAAGTCAATTAAAAAAAATTGACATGAATGTCGTCCAAAGTATGATGCGAACGGTGAAAAGCAAGCTACGGAAGATCGAAGATGCGGGGCCTTTTGCTATATTGTAATATTTACTTAAACCATAAAATACGATTGAATTTACCATAATAAAATCCATAGACCTGTAGCAGTTGAGTTTACATTTATATTTTTGAAAATAAAAATTCTCATTACTTTAAGCCAACCCGTTATTCATAATCTTAAGTCTACCCTCTAAGTATGGGCGGTTATTTTTATATTATTTTTGCACTATTCAACAACTATTCAACATGTGTTATAAATATTTATTTGTTTAAATAAAAATGTTTTGTTTAAGCAGCTGTTAAATAATCTCAGTAAAAAATAAACTTAAAAAAACTATTAACACTATAAACGCATGCCTTGCAAACGTAGGTGATTAGTGATTACAAATACGGTTATAAATTTCATCCATGTCGAATATGGATTGATGGCTAAGGGGTATTATATATTATATTTAATTGAAGGTGCATTAAAAAATACTGGATTCTGAAAATACGTTCCATAATGTAAATTGAATATTTGAGTGACTTGCCGTGTGTGTTTGGCAATCGTAAGTTCAACCGAGATTTTTTTTTTATATTTTGATGTTATCAACGCCATCTAGTAAGATCTTATGAAACCAATGTGGTTACCGGATAGATGGCGTCTCGTTTCGCTGCAAAGCAAACTTTCTGACAAATGTCCATGCAAGTATGCTGTCCAGTGTACCAGTAAGGAATACAACAGGTTTTCTTTACTGAACATTTTAGTAACTGAGCAGTGTGATCAGAAAGGGCAAGTTCTAATACCTGGGTCTTAGCGCCTCGTACATTATGGATAATGTTATCTATACAGGTGCCTCTGCTAAGTCTAGTCGGCTGGGATACTCCTAGTTAGAGGTTATATCCAAATAGTAGATCTTTGAAATGAGTCGAATGTGTAGTAGTTTTGAGGATATCAATGTTGAAATGACCACACAATATGACCTTTTTATTTTTGTAACAAGTTCGAGCCAAAATATCATTAAGTTTGTTTAAAAACAATGCAATTGTAGCGGAATATTTTTTTTGCACTCTATATATACAAATAATAATTAAATTATGCTCAGTTAATTCCACTCCTGTACATTCAATGACATTTGGTATATAGACGATGGTGACCTCGTTTAGGATAGTAAACTTATGAACATTTCGAACAAGTATACAGGAGCCACCATTTCTGTTATCTCTTGTAAAGTATGTGGCTAGTGTATAGTTCGGCATGATTAAATGTACCTCATCGCCTTTCTTCATATTGTGTTCGGTAATACAGACAACATCAATCGGTTTTCCCGATTCCATTAACTCCTGTTGATGAATACATAAGATATTTGCCTTATTAATTATGCCATTTATGTTTTGATGTAGAACAAATATGTCGTTATAGACTATTAGATCATTATAAACATTATTTACTATTATTACCTTATTCCTAAAAAAATGCTACTGTTATAAAATGCCTCATTTACATGTCTTAATATAGTGTTTACACATAGTGCCAATTTGTACTTGCCTCTATAATTTAGGCGATTGCCATCATTTTGGTAATCTGTCATTCCTAGATAGATACTGAGTTTCGAGCCATACATGTGACCAATTGGAGAACTTTTTATGGAAGCACGAACGGTTGTCAAATCCTTATTTTGACAAATGCTTGCTTCGTCAATTGCTTATTTCGTTAAATGCTAGTTTGTCTAATCTTCTGTTCGTCAATCCCTTGTATTGTCCAGTCCTTGAATCGTAATAAATTTGTTCCGTCACATACTTGTTTTGTCTCATTCTAGTTACGTCCAATCTTTATTTAATCGGATCCTTGTTTCGTCAAATCATTGTCTCGTCTAATGCTTAGTGAGTCAAATAATTTTCTCGTCAAAACGTTATTTTGTAAATAACGCATTTTAGTCAGGCAACGGTACTATCAAAAAGTAAAACATTACTACAAAAAAACATAAGTTAAAATTAAGAAGTAAGTATTCTAAAACAAGCTAAATAAATAAGTAAATATAATTTGTGTGATGTGTATAAAATGAGCAACGGATATACATATACAACATACGTATACATTTAACTATTTAATAATGTATGGAAAATACTAAGCATAATTAACGAATGTACCATTTATTTATGCCTATTACAAATTATAACTATATTAATTATAGAAAACACGATGTCTCACAATAGTTTTAATGAAGTTTCAAATTATTATTTCTGTATTAATTTTAAAGATAAAGAATAACACTATTTATAAATACCTTACCTACTTAGTAACCCATAATTAAAAATTGTATTGTCTACTAAATCTTTACATCTTTACTACATTAAAAGAAAAATATAAATGCAGTATCGTAATGTCCGCTAAATGTCATTGCGTTTATGTCATCTATGTTTTTTAAGCGTTACTTAGTCGCTTATACGGATAAGAACATCTTACAATTAGATTATTAAAGTAGTTATGGCATCCAGTTCAGCGGGGCAAAATGAATTTACTTTCATTGAAAGCAAAAGGGGGAAGCCAAAATTATTAAGAGCGGGTCATCAATACAATTTAAACATAAAAAATACCAACGGATCTATGATATGAAGATGTGTTAAAAGGGATATATGTAATGGTAAGTGCATTTGGTCATTCTGTACAATTCCTTTATATAAATAAACTTTGACTACCTACCTACTAAGTATTAATGTGGTATTGTTTCAGGCTCGATCACAATAAACTCTAAATCCGACACCATCATCCGAGAAAGCCAGCATATCTGCGTGCCGGATTTTCACAAATTAAAGTTGAAGTTTGCCTCGAGACATGTAAAAAACGGGTTGTCACGGAATTCAAATCTGTATCCAAAATTTAAGAGGAGTGTTTTGAAGAGGTGGATACGTCAGATACGGATGGACCAGATGTCCCTGATTTACGATCTAAATCAAATGCTCTTTACAATAGAAAAAAATCTGCTTTCAAAGCACCCAGTAGATTTGATTCTGTAGACAATGTAAAGTTCCCTGAAATCTTGACAGATAATTTTATGCCGTATGAAAGTACTGAAGGAAACGATTTTTTTATATTCGGCACCAGTCTGGGGCTTGATATAATGCAAAGGACAGATTTGGTTCTTGGGGGTGGCACGTTTTCAACAGTGCCACGACCATTCTATCAACTATACTCGTTACATATTGACACAGGAAGCACAAAAGAATCTGCTTATATAATCCAGGTCTTGTTTTGCTTGCTAACAAACAAACACCAATCGACTTACCAAAAACTATTTACTGTTCTCAAGGAACAACTGCAGCTCAACATTTCATTTTTTAAATGCGACTACGAAATAGCCGTCATAAATGCAGTGAAAGAAGTTTTTCCAAATGTTTAAGTAAAAGGTTGCTTTTTTCTTTTGAAACAAGCCTTATTCAAAACAGCAAAAGAATTAGGAATGCTGGAACCAATAAACAAAAAGGACTGTCAAAACCAAGACAATCAAAAGAACAAGTCGCTGAAAAAACTCGTGCATATGACATCTAACGTGGTTAACCATTGTACAAAATACACCAGAATGCAATGAAAGTGAAAAATTTATATAGTATTTTAACGACCAATGGATCAAAAAAATTAATGCCGATATGTGGTGTTGTGCTTAAAAACGACATCGTACTACAAATGCCATCGAAAGATGGCATCGTATTTCAAAACGTAAAATATCGGCAGAAAAAGGCAATTTATTTTACTACGTGAAAACTTTAAAGAGTGAAGAAATACATTATAATAAAAAGTATCAAAAAGAAGAGGTTGGTTCAGCATCAACAAAAAAAGGAGAATCAGTGATATACTAAAAGATAACAAAATTGAAAAAATTATCCAGGATTTGCAAACTGAAAAAATTACAGTTGAAACCTGTTTGATGAAATTGTATTGGGTTAAATGATTCACTACTTACCTACTTTGTTTGTTAAAAAAATAGTCTTGCTGATAATAATGACAAAAAAAATTGTAAGAATTATAAAAGTTTTGTGTGTATATGTACACTTAAAATTGATAAAACACGATCGATACGAAACCTGAATTTGGATCACTAAGCATTAGACGAGACAATGATCCGACTAAATAAATATTGGACGTAACTAGAATGAGACAAAACAATTATGTGACGGAACAAATTTATTACGATTCAAGGACTGGACAATACAAGGGATTGGCGAACAGAAGATTAGACAAAACTAGCATTTAACGAAATAAGCAATTGACGAAGCAAGCATTTGTCGAAATAAGGATTTGACAACCGTTCGTGCTTCCAATTTAAGGAAAATATCATATCTCTGACATTTTGAAAAAAATCCAAATTCATTCTCAAAATCTCCATTCAACAGTACAGTATGGCTCCTTGTATACAAAGCATACCTACTAACTGTCTTTAATATCATACATATTTTTGACTTGGAATTACTTTTGTCGTCACCTAACATAACCTTGCAGTTAAACTTGTGCCAACAATTTCTGAATAGCGCAATCGTAGCCCCCACTATCTTGTTTGTAACAAAGGTGTATGAGAAAATAATGTTTGAATGAAGAGCTATTGTTATGGCAGCATCTCACAAAGAAATCTCCAGACAAAGTACTTGAAGCAAGCGTTTGTTCAACTTAATACAAAATTACCGGCACGTGAAGTGATTTTGTTTCGTTTTCTTTAAGCAAAAGCTGAACAAAACGAAGCAGTTTAGAGCAAGGAAAGGAGAATCTAAGCAATTTATATAGTTTAATAAAACAGACGTCTTTAAAAATGTTTGCCGTGAAAATATGCAACTAAAGACCAAGCACCCAAATGTTCCAGAAAGAAAATAATGACAAAAAATGTTAAATATACATACATACATACAATCATGCCTTTTTTCCATTACGGGGCAAGTAGAGACTACCTACTTCCACTTGCTACGGTCCTTGCATACAACTGCCGCTTCGTCAACATTCATTAATCTTTTCATTTTGTGCTGTCACAACCCTTTCGCTTTGTCTCATTCACACGCAGAATATCAATATTTTTCGCATCCATCATCTGACATACTTCATCTATTTTATCATTCATTCCTCCCCTTACATTTAACGTAGCAAAGCGGCTCTCCATAGCCCACTCTTCGCTCTCGTTGGGACCGAGACGTGATGGAATGCGAACCACATCGCCGCCATTTGCGTTCCCACGAGCAGCTAGGTATAAAATATTCGAACCCAGCAGAACCCCGCATACCAGGTAAGAGTTTAGCCTTATTCTGGGGTCACCAGTCCCAGGGCAATTCGGTATGCTAACGACTAGACTCGCCTCTAGTCACGCATCCATCGGCACGGCATACCTTGGATTGGCGGAATAGGAGGAAGGATAACAGGGTAAAGAAAGGAATTGTACGAATTTAGACAAGATAAAGGATTAAAGGATGATGATGATGATGATGATGATGATCCTCCCAGACATATCCGTCGACGGCGACACCCTGACAGATTTCTTTTAGTCCTGTTGTTCTTTGCGTGCGTGAGCGCGAATGTGACTTGCAAATTCAAATTTGGTTTTAAAGGTACTGCAGCATCTAGCACAGTAAAGCTCTCCATTGGAATTGTAAGTATAGTCTTGGGTTAAGTTTTGCGAATTTGGTGTTTGGCGTCAAGATCTTCGAGACGGGTGCGTTCAAAATTATTAAGACCCGTATTGACAGCAGTTCGCCAGTCCGATCTCTGAACAGCAAGCTCCTCCCACGATTCACATGATATTCCTGTTGCGGCTAGATGGCGCTTCAGGACGTCTTTATAGCGCAAGTATTGACCGCCAGCTTTACGTTTACCCGAGGCTAGCTCTGATTAAAAAACTTATTTAGGTAGTCGGCATGGTTCCATACGCACAAGGTGTCCACACCAACGCAATTGGCCTTTCATGAGTAGACATTCCATGCCCACGAGTTTAGTCCAACGTAGAACCTCCGAGTTCGGAACATAATGATCCTGCCATGTTAACCGAAGAATCGCTCGGAGACACTTTAAATAAAAGGGTTAAAGGATACTATTGTCCCGGAAGACAATGTATGAGCCTGTAGCAGCTCGGGAAGCCGGGATCGCATACCCGTATACCATAACAAAAATGCCGGAAAGGCAACTTCGTATTTGTAATCCCTGACTATGTTATGTTAAAAATGTAGGTACTATTATAAAGTTGTAAGTTTGAAGGTCACTGATTCGAAAAATATGTGTTTAGGTTTTTTGAATGTTTATACGTGTCGTTGTGGCTTCTTCACGTCAAAACAGCTAAACGGTTTTCAACTATTTTTGGTACAGGGATAGCCTGGCATCCAAAATTTCTCTTCACCACGACACATAAGAACATATAAAAAATTAAAATAAAATACTTTTGTATTCAGTGACCTTCAAATAGTCCGTATCACTTATTAGGGTTCCGTAGCCAAAATCGGAATCCTTATATGTCCGTCGGTCCGTCCGTCCACCATCAATGTGTGTCACATATTTCGACAGTACATGCTTTTAAAATCATTTTGAGGTTGGGTTTTTTTATTGAGTGGATATTTTCGGAAATAATAGCTCCGAAAGTTGCATAAATTGTGTGTCCCCCTCCCCTCTATTTTCTAAACCTTACGTCCAAAAAATATAAAAAAAATCTCAAAAATAAAGCTTAGTAAGTAAATACTTTCAAAGAAAATTGTATTAATCATGATCAAATATACTGTTTTTGAGTTATTGCCGAAAACGAAGATTCTCAACAAAAGGACGTAAGTGCTCTGGAGATACACTCTTTTGCTAGTGCACTTTTTCATATCGTATTTTTTTCCATCTGCAGTGCATTTTTTCGTATGGACGGCTGCAGAACCCTACACTGAACATGCTCTTGACCGGTTTTTTAATACCCAGATATTTCAATACACAGATATTTCATTTTAAGAACATTATAATAGTAATAATACAGACAAAAACATTTTTTCCTTTTATTTTTACCTGAGCTTAAGGCTAAGCTGAAGGCACAACCGCCTTATAAATTGCATGTTAGAATGAGTATGGGATATGTTATATTGGGATCTCCTTCGGTATCCCTAATATCGTTGATTTATCCTAATGGATCGTTTCTCATAACGCATTTATTTCAGAAACCGTACATTTTTCAGTATTTTTTAAAAGATCATCGTATAGATTAGGTTAGGTTACTTTTATAACAATCCTGAAAAGTTTATAGTTTCGTAAAAATGCGTTATGACAAACGATACATTAGGACAAATGACGTTCAGAGTTCCGATATAGATCCTTTATGTTGTTATGCTAATCTCCCCCCAACACGACACGCGACACACTTCACACAATGCCCCTATCATATTGCTACCGTTATCCATGGCGACGATCTCGCCTTAGCAGTTTATAATGAGGTCTCCCGGCCACACGCCCCTCGAGACGCACTCACGGCTCGGCATCTTGTCGTTATTAGTCAACTAATGCATTCTGTTCCCATGACGTCAAATAATGTCATGTCAACGACGGTAGCGTATATAATGATGCTTTCCGAGGACTTATAGAGAATTCGCTGTACATTATTTTTCTGTAATTTTTACAACGTTTTAGTTAGGTATCTGCACTTCATTATATTTGTTGCTCAAACGTTTTCACCAATTTCTACGTGTTGGATTTTTTTATGACATTGGAGGCAAACGAGCAGACGGATCGCCTAATGGTAAGCGATCACCTTCGCCTATAGACACTTGCATCACCAGAGGAGTCACAAGTCAGGTGGGAGTACGCTCTTTTTTTGAAGGTTTGAAGGTCGCATCGGTCCGGAAATACTGCAGGCGACAATTTATTCCACAGGTCAGTTGTGCGAGGCAGGATTTTTTTGGAAAAACGCACAGCTGTGGACTGCCAACCATCTAAGTGGTGAGGGTGGAAATATGGTCGCGTAGGACGATGGCGGAAAGATGCAGCTGGGATCACCGCGAACAATTCCTCGGAGCACTCCCCTGGTCCCCGCCCTGGTCGAATCTGGATTGACTTTTAATGACTTAACGAAGTTCCCCACGAGTTTAACTTAAAAATGTTTGACTTATAATGAAATTTCCCAGGATCTGTAAGTAATTTTGCTGTACTATTTCCGCACTTTCACTTTTGTACTGTTTTACAACGTTTTGTTTTATAAATTGAACATTTTAAACGGATTGTATCAGGTACATCGGACATTTAAATGAGGAGATGAATCTCTCATGACCCAATATCATTCATTTAAACCGTTTTATTAAAATGAGTGATAATCAGAAGCAGATACAGAAGTGAAAATAACGTTTTATTTAATTTAACTTCGCATATTTATTCTTCAAATTGCTTTTCGCCCATTTCCATTCAGATCAACTTGATATTGGGCATATTATGTATGACACGAAGACAATGCAATAAATATTAACGAAGTCATTGTTCTCATTGTTCTCTGGCCCGTATTTTTTTTATTTTAGCAGCACGAATAAGAAACTATATATTAAAGAAATATTGTCAGCAAAGAGTATTGTTGTAGAAATAAATAATAAAGCTTGTTTTAAATATTGTTGATTAATATATGCTCGAGTATGTGGGCACAATTGTGTCTAAATTAAGGTTAAAACAAAATAGGGATGATAATTAAACTTTAATAATCAGTCCGTAATGTAGATTAATAAATATAAAATATTGATGACGTATTTTTCTTTTTTTACGTAATCAAAAAATGAGGGTTTTGCATTAAGTCAAAACATCGCGTGACGTCACTACTAGGTACCTAGGAGTGACGTCACGAGCCCCCACTCGAACTTAAATGCGATTTATCTGAGTATTTTTTTTAATAGTTTTGAAAAAGCATGAAATACGTATCCAATATTTTTTTATTATGACGACTGACGGACTAATTAGATTTTTGATTTTTATGCCCTGTCATCATGCCTATTGCAGAAAATGAATAGGTACTACCAAAATAAAGAATTGCGTGCTATAATTTAATTTAATTCGTCATTAAATACAAATAACGTTTTTATTCTTAATTTTCTTCGAATTATACCTTTTATCATATCTTGATTAAGGAAAGCCAAGAAATTACCAAATTTTCCACTCTTCGCACAGGAATAAACGCATAAAGGAACAGGAAAGGTCTTTCCGTATTTGATTATCCACTCCCGCCCACTGCGGTTCTAATTAAGTTTTACCTCGGGTTTTTTACCTCAATTTATGAGCTACACGCTACGTTTTCAGTTATATCATTGTAGCCCCCGATTAAAAAAAGCAGATTTTCACACATTATTAAACCGGTTCAGCTCAGCGGGAGTAAAGTTGCCAGCAAATCTAATGCTCCTGGGTTCGAATCCCGGTAACCGCAAATATTTGTGTGATGAGCGTAAATATGATATGCAATAAATGATTATGATTATGATTATGATTATGATTATGATTATGATTATGATTATGATTATGATTATGATTATGATTATGATTATGATATTTATTCCCGAGCCTTGATGATGAAATATATCGTCGAGTTCGAATCGTGTAAAAATTGTCTCGAAACATTTATTTATCAATTATTTATTTATTAAAATGTTATTGAGGTTAGATGTGATCCCTGTTTTTAATCATAATTTATAAAATCTATAAACCTTGTACTTTGTTGGTGTGTCGAATAAATAAATAAATAAATAAATAAAAAACAATACTGAACTTTATTGCGCATAAACATGATTTATTTAATGTATAAATTCACATTGTAGACCCTAAATACCAGTGTACAGTGCCTTGTGTAGTTATGTCATACCGTTGCTTAAAAAAATAATATTGTAAAATTATCTAACCTAAGATAACAATACTAAATTTGGCCCAGCGCTATATTAAATTAACCCCTCGCCAGACACCACGACTCTGCAACAGGTTTCCTACAAAGCCCTAGTTATACTCGTATCTGCGGTATATGCTTCCGTAGTTCCCAATATCTATTGTGAAGTTCGCAGCAACAATTGAGTCTGCCCCGATGTCGCGCCTTCAATCGGATCCCGATTTTATTACCGGCATAAAACATATTCTACACCTACACGTGTATACAACGACGGATCATGTTGGAGATATTCGTATTTCCATCTAAGCTGGTTGCATTTCAATATTATGTTAGAGTGTTTCCATGTTGTGGATAATGCTTCGGTAAATGTTCATAATTTTAAAGTGCAAGTTTAATACGTTCTATTATAAGTTTTTGTGTTTTAATTAGACATCAAATTGAATAAAGTTTCGGTATAGGTAAATTTATGTAATATGGTTGCAAGATTTACTCAATTTCTTTTTCAGGTTTTCATGTTATACCTACCTAATTTCTATGTCATCACTATTCTTGGGTCGGAAAAACATGTCTTTCTTCTTCCATTCTTTCCTAGCACGTATCATCTCATCACTTAATTCCATCTTTTCCATATCATCATTCACATATTAGCTGCACTAGCTGCAGTCCCGCCACTACGTGCACTTCAGCTCGTTTGTGGTGCGCGTGCCACGGCCGCTGCAGGACACCATCGCAAGTGCAGACTTCTGGCCGAAGGGTGTAGTGTTTCGGCAGTTCCGGGGCAATCTGCCGAATCCTACACCAGATCAGACGACGCAACGGAGCCACGGAGTTACGTCGCCAAAATCAAACTAGTTTTAAGTTTTTCTATTTGTTTTTTTTTTGTAGTTCACAGTACCTTGGTTTTTACTGTAATGCTGTGTAACTTTTTTGAATAATAAATAATTATACATAAATTTTTTCATTGGTCTTTCTCCTCTTCTACAGCCCTCCACTCTATTCCTCAACGCTTATCTTGCTACGTTGCTCTCGTCTCTTCGCATACTTGTGTAGGTAGGTATAGTTTATACAATGCCTACGCACTAGCATTGATTAATTCCCTATGCAAACTTTCACCTCTCTTTTCAACCCCTTAAGAGATGATTTCCAAGATGAAAACTAAGTATTATCAGTCCTTGCCAGGGTTTTAAGCTATCTCCATAACAAATCTTATCCAACGCAACAGACAGACAGAGCTACAATACAATACAAATACTCTTTATTACACACCTCTCATACTCAGAAATACAGAACATGACAGTAACATTCGAATAAGCAGGTAAACGACAGACAGTCTTATCGCTAAATAGCGATCTCTTCTAGACAACCTTTGGATAGCGGATTGTTTAAAACACGCGACGGTGAGAAACATGAAGCAAAAAAAACTCATATAGACACAACTTACAACCAACTTCTACACTCCCACAGTACACATGTACATGCAATAAACATATACATATTTATTTATTATTTATTACAAGTTACTTTCAGTTTAGTCTAGTCTTGTCTACTAAGATGGTGAGAAACATGAAGCAAAAAAAACTCATATAGAAACAACTTACAACCAGCTTCTACACTCCCACAGTACACATGTACATGCAATAAACATATACATATTCATTTATTATTTATAACAAGTTACTTTCAGTTTAGTCTATTCTTGTCTACTAAGATGGTGAGAAACATGAAGCAAAAAAAACTCATATAGACACAACTTACAACCTACTTCTACACTCCCACAATACACATGTACATGCAATAAACATATACATATTTATTTATTATTTATTACAAGTTACTTTCAGTTTAGTCTAGTCTTGTCTACTAAGATGATAAGATCATCTTAGTACGGATAGTATGGATTAGGAAAATATTCGAATGTTTATTGTTTTGACAGGTTTTTCTCAGTTATAAACATTGCACTCCATCAGTCGTTTGCACTGAAAGCTGCGAAAAAGGTTTTCAATATTGAAAATATTGTTCATTCTTTGTATTGTTTGTTTTACTCGTAAGCCTCTGTAGTTCAAAGAAACATTTGACATTCGCTAAAGCCTTTTATTTCAGTCGGTTAAAGACCTTTGATATTTTTGGACGAGTTGGTGTTCCACGTTTGCTGGCATAACAATATGGTTCAGTAGGCTTACGAATAAATTGTTTTTCGTTTGGGGAAATGTCTATTATTATAATAGAGTGATCAATTTGCATCACAGATTGGGCGGTCACGGCGACTTGTATGCCCCAGTTAACAGTAACATGTACAGAATATATTACGTCAATTCTGAAACATTTTCTTTCACACGTTACATAAGTAGTAAAAACATATCTAATATTCTTTGTCTATAAAAGTATTTAACGAAATATTAACAAAGAAGGATATGATAGGACTCTTAGAACCGATGGCCGCTGGGGCAGAAAGGTTCTCGAGTGGCGACCGCGTACAGAATGACGCATCGTGGTGAGGCCTCCAACAAGATAGACCGATGATCTGGTGAAGATCGCGGGAAACCGTTGGATGAGGGAGACGCGCGGCCGGTCGTTGTGGAGATCCTTGAGGAAGGCCTTTGTCCAGCAGTGGACGTATCCTTGGGCTGGTTTGATGATGATGATGAATCATATGAGGGGATCCACAGAAGAACCAAGGTCGTCGACATATAGATATAGAGTTTCTACACTTGAGTGGCAGTGGGCAAGGCACATTGGTCGTAGAAGCCTTTCCTCTGGGCGTAGCTACTTTCATATCAGTCGTATTAAAGATACGGGGCCGCCGGGCGGCAGTGTGCCCCGCGTTAGGGGGCCCGAAAATCTTGACTCCTCATTTGGGCCAATTAGCAAATTTGGTACAGGGCCCGTCTAAGGCACGTTACGCCACTGCCGCTGAGGTACAATGGTTTTCGAGTAGCGACCCAGTATAGGATAGATAGATAGGTAAAAACTTTATTGATCCACAACAATAACAACAGAAAATAAATCAAATTTATAAGCTATAATATTATAATATACACTTGTAATATAGAAAAAGCACTAAAGATAAAATCTTATCGAGAGTAATGTGTCGTGGTATGAAATAGGCGCTGACTCAGCATGATGCTACGGAGAACGCAGCGCTGATCTTCCGTCAGAGACCGTTTACTAAAAAAAAACTGATACTAAAATAGGACGACGTAGCGTGGCAAGACCCCAACAAGATTAATTGACGATCTGATCAAGATCCCGGGAAACTGTTGGATGAGGACAGTGCATGACCAGTCGAGGTGAAGTTTCTTGGCAGAATTCTTTTTCCAGCAGTAAACGTATTTATGACAAAAAAAAATGGTTGTCTGTAAAGTTGGTTTACGGGCGATAGTTTTACATGGTAACGTCATAAGAAAATATTGATTATAACCAGCGGTCATCTGTACTATTATACAGTTGTAAAAATGACGCGAAAATCACGCAAAATAGGCTAAACAAATTTCCACAAGTTTTGGTACACAGGTAGCTGGGTATCTCCAGATGGTTATAGGATACTTTTTACCCGACTACGCTGAAGAAAAAATGACTCGTTATGATTTTTTCTCCTCCTCGAACGAAGTAGCGGGCATCTTCTAGTTCAATATAATTATGTCAAAGGGGTGCTGACATGCAGTGAATGTGGCCGCACGCATACCGCTAAAATCGGCTATCTCAGTCACCAAGAGAGCTCATCAGCGTGGCTCTCATAGGTAGGAAGCAAGTAGTCACTGGCGCATTTAATTATCCCAAGATATTTATGAATGCGTTAATTACTTAGCTATTAGCAGCTGACTGTAGCTACTTGTACATGCGCTTTCTATGCGGTTCGAGCAATTTTAATTACCAATATTGCAACGTATAATTAATTTATCCCGCAGATCTAATTAAGACACGCCTCGGGCAGTTTGGAAGGTTGACACATTTTTAATATATTGTGACTTAGTTTCTGCAATTTATTCCCACGAAATTTAATTTTTTCAGCTCCGTAATGTGGCTTTATCATAAAAGATATTTAGTGATTTAATTTTACGAAATGCACATATTCAACGCTTGTTGGTTTTTTAATGTAAAAAAAAATCTACCTAACAAGCAAATATATAGCTTGTGTACTAGACACTGGAGACTCTATTTAGAAATTTGAATAGGAAACATGCATGAAATTTTTTATCGCTTTTTGACTTAATATCCAAATACCGTAAAAACTATTTCAAAATGTGAAATTAAAATTAAAATCGGTGAAGACATACGCATAATATAGGCATTTTAAACTAGTAATTAGACAGAGAGGTCCGATATGCACTGTTACGTCACAGTGCACTTCGGCCATGTAAACCCCGTTTTGCTAGAAAGAGATAGGATTAAATGTTTGATGGCTTATATCTTGGTTATTTTTATAGATATTCGAAAGAATATTTTTGTCTATTGTTTGTTACATGAATGAGCTTTTTAATAAAGCAAAAAATAAAATTCATGAATATTCCTTATTGGATTGACAGGGGTCTTACACTGCAAACTTAACAAAGGCACCTTTTTATAGATAAAAAAACACGATATTTTCTGTATGCATATGATTATTTACAAGCTTTATATTAAGGTCCACATGTAACTAACTAAGGAAGCTTCCTTCCGAACTATGTAAACAAATCTTGCAAGTTATATTTGAACCACTTCCCGGTATCTGATTCAGCTAAAATGTCAAAACATACTTATGTAAGTTCGGTGACAATAGAAGATTATGGTACTATAAAGCTGATCTGTGATGGTTCCGGGTGGTGCTCATAGGAACTGCATAATAAAATAACGCAATTCTACCAAGTTTCGGCTCTATAGAATAGTCTCGAAAAGTACAGTCAGCAATAAATCTTGTCACAAAAATGAAAATTTTGACAGAAACTTATTAAGCTTTCCCATCTAAACATCAACTCTTATTTCGTAAAGAATTGTACCAAAATTCATATTCCTGTCTTCCATACTTTAGATTTTGCGTTTTCTGGCAATAGTTATGTCAGTAACAGAACCATTTTATATATATGTTATACATAACTGCAGAATATAGTAAAATTTCACTCGAGTCAATATCCCAATTTACTTAAGTTCCAATCCACTGAGAATATTGCTTGTAACAACAGTATATTGTGTTTAATTAACCGCAGCTGCGACGGCTATGCAAATGCCGGCTGTTCGACGACGATCACAAGCGGACCCTCTCGCTGTCCCGTCGATACCGAGACACTAACTAAGTAACTATAACAGCGCTATGATATGGCTATGACCCAAAGTGCCAGTCACTTATCCATGTCGAAGTCCTTGAGATCTTTCTAGAATTCGTCACTCTGGCCATATCTAGAGCGCCCGACTGGTCGACCGTCCCCTTACACGCTCATTTCGCGGCACGATCCATTCTATCCACATGCCCAAGCTAGCGGAGTAAAGACGCCCTTGTCTCTTCTATAATATTAGCCCACTACACTGAGATACAGAATAATTAAAAGTACAAGTACAAAAGACACTCTCTTCTGATCTTAGCGAAAGCCGCGCGTACCCGCGTGAGAGCGAGAGAGCAAACCGCGCGACCGAGATAACGACCAATTCAGCAACCATTGCCGCTCAAAATATGAACGTTTGTTTATTACACACGATACTCATCAATATACACAGACCTCAGGACTCAGGTCATCGTCACACACTTTTTTGCTGCGCGACGTAATCGCTGAATGCGCCGACACCGAGAGGGGCTGTTGATGTACTAAATCACGAGGTAATGTACGAGTATACGTATATACACATGGTCTATAGTCCTGTTGTCTGACCAATGGCTATTCGATGGCGATCACACGAGGACCGTGTTACCGCCGTCCCATCGATGCTGATACTGCAGCCTATACGCCTGAATTCAACAAGGTATTGTGATATCTCCAATTGAGCATAATCTCTATCATATCGATGACATATCACGGCCATGTAACGGAAATATATAGATTATTGCTGTTCAAGATACATCAAATGACATTAGACTGTACTTAATATATGTTGTTCGGGACTGTCATTTTCACTTGAGCAATATGATTTAGAATTGAACGCCGATCAAAAATAGAGTATTTCTATAACAAAGAAATGTCTCAACGTTAACTTTGATAGCGTAGGTACATCACATACACATATCTTGGACTCGGTAATACCTCGATCATATCTTAGGCAAATTTGCCACATGGGATTAAACTTCTGTGTACTTCAGCCGAAGCTAATACCAATTCACAGGATCTATTGCCATAACTGACAAAATCTAATTTTGGTAATGTAGGTATTATAAAATAATAAATAAAATATTATGTATACATATTGGGCAAAATAAACTTGTCGTACCCGAAGGGAAAGTACCTTTATATATAATGAAAATAATATTTAAATGGAAATAATCTTTTGTTTTAGGGATTCATGCTCTGAAATTATCGCGGCTGTTGAACTGATTTTAACAAAATAAGAAATATAATACCCAATTTCATTTGCAATTTTCTACTTACGAGAAGAGAGCAAAGATGAGATAGAAAGAAGATGCCCGCTACTTCGTACGTGGAGGAGAAAAAAGTCATAACCATCGGTTTATTTTCAGCGGAGTCGGCTAAAAATGATTCTATAACCATACTAGAAGGTGCCCGTAACTTCGGTCGTGGAGGAAAGTCATAACCCCTCTCTTTTTCGTCAGCGTAGTTGGGTAGAAAGTATCCATAACCATTTGGAGATATCTAACTACCCGTGTACCAAAAATATTTAAAATCCGTTTAGCGTGATGAAGCCACAGCGACATATACAAAAATACATAAAAATATTTTTACATTTAGTGACCTCCAAATACTCCGTTACAATCAGTTTATGGAAAATATCTTCAATATGCAGACCTTTCATTATTACCATTTTATACCTAAAACACACGAATTTGACTCTCACGCAAAATTCACAGACGACCTATATTACGATATTACTATATTCTGCATAAACTAGGACTATATTGGCTTACTGCAGGAGTCATGAAATCTATATAGAGTTAATCACCAATATTGATTATTAGCAGCAATATAATTACCTTTCAGAGCGTGCAACATCCTATATTGGGATATTGGGATCAAAGCTATAACTTAGCCCATATTGGCCTTGTCCAGTTGAGTAATCTGTGATTAATCTTCATCATAGCACAATTTTAGGGGACATGACATATATTCTGATTCGGCAAGTGACAGCTGTAACTTTCATCAAAACGTTTACTATCCTCTGACGATAAAAGTGGAGTGTTATACGTGTGTATATGTCTGTGGCATCGTAGTGCCTAAACGGATAAATAAATAAATAATAAATAAATATCATGGACAATCTTACACAAATCGACCTAGTCCCAAAATAAGCAAAGCTTGTACTATGGGTAGTAGGCGACGATATACATAAGATATAGATAAATTATAATACTTAAATACATAGAAAACATCCAAGACCCAGAAACAAATATTCGTGCTCATCACACAAACACTTGCCCTGGCCGGGATTCGAACCCGGGACCGCCAGCTTCGCAGGCCGTTGTACAACCCACTGAGCCAAACGTGTCGTCAAATGAATCAATTTTAATTTATTTGCTTGGACTTGGCAGAGTGTTGTGAGGTAGGATTGAAAAAAATCGGTCAAAGATCATTAAAACAAGAGGACTATCAATCGCCTTACTTTGGATCGTGCGCCGACATCAAGAGGATATCCAGGCTAAAACTAGATGGCGCTTTAAAACTTAACATTTAACGATGTATAGTATAGTAAGAATTAGTTCGTCAACAGCTTATAATAAATAAATCGTAACATTTAAATACAGTGTCATTGTAAATAACAATTCTTATACATAGATGGCTCTGTAAATATCAGGAAAGGGCCTTTTGGATACCGATTGACAGTCCTCTTGCTTTAATAGTCCTTTAAATCGGTTCAGCCGTTTTAAGATCATCAGCTTTTTGTCACTGAATTGTTCATATTTGCTTGGAGCATATTAACTATGTTCAATAGTACAGTAAAATAGTTACTCACCACATCAATCTCCCTTATTACTACCAATTAAGGTTGCAGATCACTCAAAATAGAGAATACCCAGCGCCTGTCCCCTATTTGTCTACACCGTGTAATGAGTTATTTTGGCCACATCGCACGAAAGTGATAGAGGCCGAAGGCCCGAAGAGATGGCTGGACCAGATCTCCGAACAGATGGAGTTACCAGTCAGCGCCGCTTTGCACCAGGTGACAGACCGCATCAGTTGGAGGCAAACAAGTGAGAGTCATAAAAGGAGTCACAATCCTCAGCAATGGGGGAACGTTAAGAAGAAGAAGGTTGAAGATGCAAACTAAATAATGGGACTGTACGAGTATAGGGCACTATTAGGGTTGCCATCCATCCGGGTTTCCTCGGATTTGTCCTAGTTTGTAGGCTGTCCGGGGGCCGTCCGGGCGGTTATTTAAAAAGCCCGGGTAAAACCCGGATTATTTTTGTGTAAGGGAAAACCTTATTAATTGAACTGAATAAATGTAACATGTCTGGGGAAAAATCCGATTTCCTCGGAATATTCAGGATTTTTGAAGTTTTTGTCCGGGTTCCGGTATAATCTAGAAGGCAGCCCTAGGCACTAGGGTACTAATGTTTACCTTATAGGCACTTTATATTGTCGCGGATTATTCACACTTTTGAATAACGCGAGATTTTTTGTTTACTTTTATTTTGCAGCATTTCGACGCTTATGACGCAACGCTTGTATAATATAGATAAATAAAAATATCACCCGTCTGATTTATGGTCAGTACACAGTGGTATATGTATAGACACTCAATACCTTACCCCACTTATTCCACACTCCTTTGACACGAATGCAAAGTACATATTGAGCTCGACTGTACATCTCAAATTCAATTTCAAGCCACTTACGGTGTAAGAAGCACCTTCTAGGCGAGGTCAGGGCAGCCGGTCTCATTGTGCCCCGTCTAATAGGTTTACTGAACTCTGGTAGCCTAGTTTACTATGCTCTGACGTACAGTACCCACTTAGTAGCTTGTTGCTGTCATGATTGTTAGACGATGCTTTTTAAACTAAGGTATAATGACTTTTACTCTCTTTTATGTAGATATAACATAAAAAGAGATAGATAGGTTATATGGACTCCGAAAACTTTTAGTAACCGTTTGTATACTCAATCTATACAGTATATACAATTAATCTTATTTTGGCGTCGGTGCCATATAAAGAATGTGTAAAATATTGAAAATTGACGATTTTAGTAAGTTGTGACACGATGGCACCGACTCCAAAATAACATTAATTGTATATACTGTATAGATTGAGTATACAAACGGTTACTTGTAAGTAATTTGAAGAAACTGAATTATGGCGTTATTTTTTACTTTTTAGTTTTTTTTGGAGTCGGTTTTATTTTTTTGTTTAAAAGTTTATTTTATTGAGTACAAAGTGCAAAATCTCATTATGCATGACGGCATTTTTGTTTATTTGACGCATAATCCAATATAATATATAACAAAGTACTCTGTACGCAACACTGAGTTAAGGTTTTCCAATTGGCGTAGTTTTGGTGTGCCATTTTTAACCGACTTCCAAAAAAAGACGATTCGAACAAGCCCAAACACGGCTAGGATACATCATTTTATTACATAGATCTGGTGCCTACCTTCCGGCTCCATCATCAAATCAATTCGATGGTACCATTCTCATCAGGAACATTTAAATTTGTGACTATGAAGTTGCTTAGCTAAATTAATCAAGATATTTTGTCGCCACCCGTAAATCATTTATCATTGAGGAGTTCCGATTGCATTCTGTGGTCTTCTGCATCAGTTCCACTGTACCAATTTACACTTTCTGAATGCAAATGCTTATTATTTTTCTTATAATACCAAAATCGCTATATGTATGCCTACAATATTTGAGGAGTTCCTTCAATTTCTCATGGATTCCACCATCAGATCTTCACCAAAATTAAATGGGACCAACTAGAAAGTACCTTCTATAAAACTAAAAAAATTTTTTGAAATCGGTCAAATAGTCTTTGAGTAATCGGTGAACATCCATAAAAAAAAAACATTCCGTCGAATTGAGAACCTCCTCCTTTTTTTGGAAGTCGGTTAAAAAGTATCTAAAAGCATTTATGATTAGTAGTGTTCTTACAATATTATCCGATCCATTTTTACACGAGGATAATCGTTTAGGTAACCTCTTTTTACCCGACTGCGCAACGCAAAGGAGTGGTAATATGTTTATCAGTCTATGTATGTATGTATGTACATATGTATGTATGTATTGTATGTATGTTTGTTCCTATCTGGCACTCTAGAGACCAAACGCATGAACCGATTTTGACGATTCTTACGTCAATCGATTTGTCTTAACTGTCCGAATGTCATTGAAGACATAAAAATGATGAAAACTCAAAATGGCGATAATGAGACGCTATATTGTGAAAAAGAAAAAAATGAAAATCGATGTACTATATCGAGTGGGGTATCAATGAATAGGGATTTAAAAATCATTATGAGGTTTTTTGTATCATTTTTAATTTGAAATTACCAGTTTGGAACTAAAACGATTTAAAGTTGGTTAGCAAGCCGTTCTCACTAAATTTTCATTTAATTGTATCGTAATAAATCTGTCCAAGCTTCTTAATAACCCCCACGATGAAGATTGCGAAATTTACTGACTTTTATAATTTTAACTAAAAAAAACAAAAACCCCGACTGCGTAAAAAACTAAAAAGAAAAAAATAAGTCCAGTACCCTAGAATTTGTTAAGTAATAATGGATATGTTTCATGATTCATGATCAACACTCACAATATAACAAATAATAAATTCTAATATGGAACAAAGCGATTTTAATCAGTCGGGACCCATTGTTGGGGAGATTTGCGTCGATCTAGATTTCTTATGGGTATATCCTGAAGTCTGTCATGAAATTAATGTAAGACTGTTACAGAAGAGCCTACCTGATGAAGCCTACGTACGAGATCGTTTTCAAGCCACTTACGGAGTAAGAAGCACACCTACTAGTTGAGGCATGAGGTCAAGGTAACCCGTCTCATTGTACCTCATCTAATTGGTTTACTAAACTCTGGAACCTTAGTTTACTATGCTCTGTCGTACAGCATCCACTTTTTAGCTAATTGCGGTTTCGGGTTTGCCATTTTGGCTACGGAACCATAAAAACTTACAAAATGCCCTTCTTGCATTATAGTGCAAGGAGAATTGATATGGGACTTGTGTCATTAAGCTAAAATTGAAGGTCAAATTGTGTGTACCAACACGTTACTACTACATCTGCATACAAGAAGGGCCTGTCTTAAGGTTTTAGGGTTCCGTACCCAAAGTTTAAAACGGGACCTTATTACTAAGACTCCGCTGTCAGTATGTCTGTCTATCAGTCAGTCTGTCACCAGGCTGTATCTCATGAACTGTGATAGCTCGGCAGTTGAAAGTTTCACAGATGATGTATTTCTGTTGTCGCTACAACAACAAACACTAAAACCAGTTTAATTTTATGTCTGTCTATCTATGTCTGTAACCAATATAAAATGATCGAACACCGCGTACATTTTGCTTAGGAGTAGGGCTCTACTAACACTGCATTTTCATAATACGGCCGTTTGTAGCGTATATTTTGTACGGAACCCTCGGTGCGCGAGTCCGACTCGCACTTGGCCGATGTTTTACCTATGCAGACTGCATGTACTATGAGTACAAGCGTGCAGCTTCAGTTGATAAATGTGATACACGTTAATAAAGAGGGGCTCGGCCGGCTTTGGCGCAAATGGGCCCGCGAATTCGGTTAATTAATAAAGATTTCAGGCCCATCAGCCGGCTGTTCGTCTGCATCATAAACATGAGCTGCGTTTAAAAATATTGTGTTTTCGATTATTTATTGCGAATTAAATTGGTAACATTGAGTTAAAAGATGTGCATTAATTTTTTGTCAATTTTTTTAGAACCTTGTTCTAAAAAAATAAATGATTTCGAAATGTTTTTTTTTTAATTCATATTTATATTTTTTCTCGATAGAATGCGTTATGTGAAATCAGAATCAAATTTTCCCCCAAGTTTCTATTTTCACCTATCGCCTTTTGTTTATCTGAAAGGGAACTTAATCGACAACCCTTCTTATCGCCTTAACCGTTTAAAGATCATCCCATTTTTTAGGTGTGGAATTATTTTTGGACATCATTTTTAAAAGACCCAACGTAACATTTAACAACCCTTGTATAAACACATTTTAGATTTTTTACTTTATAATAGATTAGTAGTGTTAATTAAAAAGTTTGCGGTCTATATCATGTTTTCGTTTTACTAATATAAGTAAATATATCAAAGTAAAAATTAATTCATACAAGGGAACTGTACGAATGTCACGACGAGTGCTTAAAAACAATATTGAAAAAAAAAAACATTGTAAAATGACAAACTTATAACATCCCTCTTTTCGGTAAACGTACCAATGTTTGGCACCTGACTCCAAGAAATGGAAACATTAAGTGTCTTAGAGGTGTGAACTTAGAATCTACAAATAGTTTTATTTCAATGTAAAATGAAACTATTTGTAGATTCTAAGTTCATCAATCTACAAATAGTTTTATGTCAATGTAAAATGAAACTATTTGTAGATTCTAAGTTCACACCTCTAAGACACTTAATGTTTCCATTTCTTGGCGTCAGGTGCCAAACATTGGTACGTTTACCGAAAAGAGGGATGTTATAAGTTTGATGTGTATCTATGTGTAGATAAATTGTGTTTTCATATATAAGGAGCTCTTTAGAAAGTTACTTTGTGATTGGTGAAAGTACTGCCAAGTGCCGGGTTTCATTACGGAAGACATTTACATGTTATTCATTAGGGGCCGACAATGAATAAATGCATAAAGAAACACTAGTCGGTTCTTACCCGCTTTTAGTTTGAATTTGGAATCTAGCGTAGAGCACTAGCGTCGGGTTGTAACAGCGACACAGACGGCCTATCCTAATGACTTATATAGGTTTAGCTCTGTGTTGTCTGGTTCGCTATTAGTCCGTTTCCCCGGTCGTCTATTTCTTCGTCCGTATATTCTTGCGTTCGTCCGTTTCCCCTATTATCTGTTTCCTCGTTTGTTCGTTTCTCCATTAGTCTGTTTTCTCGGTCGTAGTCTCTGTTCTTCTGTTTCCCCGTTCGTTTATTCCTATATTCGTTCGTTTCCACATTTGGCTGCTTACCCTTCCATCTGTTCCTGCGTTTGTCCGTTCGCATGTTCCCCTATTCATCTGTTTCCCCATTCAACCGTTTCCCCGTTCGTCCGTTTCCCTGGTAGTCTATTTCCCTGTTTCCCCGTGTTTCTATGATTTAGGTACACAGTGTCCTTCTTAATTTTGCAATTGGTGAAAGAACTGAGGAGACGTCTCAGGTACAATGGCCGGCCTGTAGTGAGATATTTTAGACCCTAGCAGATCTCTGGCTTATACCATTTACCACGCGCCAACGCAACGTATGGCCGCCATTGTAATTTATACTAAAAATACGATTTGGTTTAAACTACCCAACTTCCAGCGCGACTTAACAATGATATATTAGAGAGGGTAATTTATTTCTCTGGCTATTTACCAAACAAAAGTTTTAAAGCTCACAAAGGCTGGTCCTTAGGTATGTTTTATTAATGAGATCCCTTTTATGGTATTTGTTTCGGTTTTATTACTTTCGGAGTGATTTGTTTGTAAGGGCCTACCTACACAAATTAGACTCCAAGTACCCATTTTTTTTCAATAATATTTAAGTATTTCCGCGTTGTTCTTTCTATAGAAAAGTAATCCTTGAAACGATAAAATAACTCTCGACACAATTAGACAAAAGAAGAAGGTCATGGAGTATAGAAAATGTAGGGAGAACAATTTCAAATAAGAAAAGGTGTCCAGCGCAAAGCAGTAAATAATAGTTCCAAATGCGTCCCGAAAAGCGTCAAGTTCATCAAGTCAAGTTGGCGTTACTTTGCGGAATTCCATTTAAGATTAATGGACTTATAGTTCCTTTGCTTTTCTGCGAAATTTTGTATTGCTTAAGCTCTGGTTTCCTAGGATAGCGGTGCTGTCATATAGCGCCCGTCTCCATACTTCGTACTAGTGCGAAGTAAGTACGAAGTATGGAGACGGCCGCTATGTGACGGCACCGCTATCCTAGGAAACCCGAGCTTTAGGTGTGAGCATTCGGCGTCCACCCGTCTTTTCAGGTGGACACCAGACCGTCAACATCTACTGCATCTCTCGATGATATTTTGTAGAGAGGCGAAACACTTGTCAAGGAATAAACTGTCTGATGGTGGTTTGTTATATTTGCTTACGTGTGAAAAGTACACGAAAATATGTAAAATTTCCCCACCACTGGACACAAGCCTACCCAAAAGAACCTTCGCCGGTCTTGCGCTGGCGCCACGAGATCGTCAGTCAAAAGATTAGAGTGACCAACTCACTGGTTTTGGTGCGTGATCATTCAAGATCTGGTCGGCCTTGCAAGGCATGCCGCCATCAGTTCTACGAACAATATTGAACAATCTTTAGCCAGTTTTGAATGGTCTCTGTTAAAAGTACATTTTTGTGACAGGATTTGTGAGCAGATTGCACTTTTCTATATATATCCGTCAACTACTCATTGAGGCGATTCTAAAGAGCCTTAACTTGGTAGGATTGTGTTATTTTATTACAGAGTTCCTATGGGGTCTCCTTTGGAATCCCTTATGTCGTTTGTCCTAATGTATCGTTTGTCAAATGTATTATTTGCCATAACGCATTTTTTTTTAGAAACCGTAAAGTGTGCAGGATTTTTTAAAAGATCATCGTATAGATTAGGTTAGGTTTGTTTTATAACAACCCTGAAAAATATACGGTTTCTGAAAAAAAATGCGTTATGGCAAATGATACATTAGGACGAATGACGTTAGGGATTCCGATATAGATCCGTTTCTATGACCGTCTTCCGGTTCCATCATCAGACCAGCTTGATGGTTTCATAATATTGCATTGTATTAGTCTTGTGATCGGCGTCAGCTCCTTGATAAGATCACACATACATCCAGGTAGAACTAGGTACGAAACTGTCGAAATGTTTAGATTTTAAGATATAGTATCGGACCTTTATTTAGCGCCCATGCCTATCTGTTTTAGTAATTCAGAAAATCAATTTTTCCTGATTACATCGCACGAAAATGGTAAAAGATTTGTGATGGAATATTTTTCTTTATTTTGGATGTTCTAAATATCTCATTAAGATTGGGACTTAATATGGCGGCATCGCTTTTCTGCAATTTCGCAAACCAGTGGTCGTACAAATGAACAATTACTGAGAGCCTGTGACAGCGTGTCAAATTGATTCCGACTGGGAATTTTCTTTGCCTTTGATTTTGTGGTTCGGTAAATTTAATTCTTATACTTGATATAGACAGGAAAATTTAAAAACATCGATGGCTGACGAAGCTTTTCCTATCAGAGATGTGAATTATTTGAAACACATATATTTCAAATACAAATATAAAATGCTAAATACCTATTTAATAAATACTTTTTTCAAAAACCATTTAGTATTTTATTTGAAATATTGAAAATACACTTATTTTCTATTTCATCAACTGACTCCCCAATAAATAGGTGGTTCTCGATTCGGTTGTATTTTTTTTATGTTTTTCTCAGAACTCCGTCATTTGAAATGAAAAAAAAATCTTTTTCACTTCTCTTGCTCAAAAAGTTTGTCATTTAGCTTCGCGAAGCTAGACTAAAATAGTACATTTAGCCCCTAAGGCTTAAAAGAAAGCCATATAATTCCATACAAATTTCTAATGAACTGAAAAAAAAATATTGCGGCTAGCTTATTATTTACGAATAATTAAAAACAAACCAACCTGATCAGATTGGCCAAATTTCTGATCGAATTGCCGAAACTGTACTTTTAATTTTTTCATGACATTTACAATTCTATTAAGCAGTCGAAGTGAAAAGCAGAGTGTTTAACACGTGGCTAAAAGCCATTATGACACTCAGATATACTTGTCCTCGCTCACTTCATGAGCTCGTTCAAATAATCACTTCGTGTCAAAATGGCTTATTTTAGCCCCTCGTCAAACAATCTACTATTTTTGTTTGAAAGGAGGTACACCCAGATTAGTCCTATTCCTATTTAATTTTAGTGAAGATCTGATGATGATCACGAGGAATTGAAGGAACTTCTCAAATATTGCAGGCTTTTCAAATATGGCGATTTTGGTATTTTAAGAAACATAATAAGCATTTGCATTCGTTAGGTGTAAATTGGTGAAGTGGAACTGATGAAGAAGACCACAGAAGGGCACTGGAACTCCTAAACGATAAGTGATTTACGGGTGCCGACGAGATATATCTCGATTAGAGTAGCTAAGCTATTTCATAATCGCAAATTTAAATAGTCCTGAGGTACCATTGAATTGATTTGATGATGCAGCCGGAAGGTAGGCACCGGATCTCTTTAATAAAGTAATGTATCCTAGCCGTGTTTGGGCTTGTTCGAATAGTCACAAGATATACTTTTAAGTCACAAGATTTATTTTTCTGTTACTAACGCATTATGGAATGTTATTCTAAAACAAATAAATGATTTCATTAAGTCACGATTAACTAAAAAGTGTAAAATAAATTAAATTTTTAACAAAAAAATTAAACGACTTCGAAAAGAAAACACTAAAAAATAAAAAAATAACTGCGTAATTCAGTTACTTCAATTTACTTACAAGTGATCGTTTTACTACTAGAAGGTGTCCGTAACTTCGTTCGTGGAGAAAAAAAAGTCATAACCCCTCATGTTTTCTTCATTGTAGTCGGGTCAAAAGTATCCTGTAACCATTTGAGAATACCCAGGTACCCGTATACCAAAAATAGTAGAAATTGTTTTAACCCGATTTGGCGTGATGATATCACAACCACACATACAAACATACGAAAAATCCAAAAAAATATTGTACGAGGTTAGGGTCGATACAGACGGACAGCATTTGAACTGCAACCTAGCTGCAAAATGGCAGTTCAAGTTGGTATAACTGCATCCAAACTGCAAACCGACTGTGCAGTCCGCTTGCATTTGCCGTGCAGTCCTGTCAACCGCACACCGGCTGCAAGCTGGCTGCGTGGTCGTAATGCAGTTACATTGCTGTCCGTCTGTATCGGCCCTTAGTAGCCCTGAAATAATCCATTACAATTATTTTTTCGAAAATATCTTCAATGTTCATTGTACATTACATTTTTACAACTTTATTATGGTATAGATGACATGTTAGTTTCATCCAATCATCAATCATCCTGACTAGAGCAACCAAATATTCAAACACTCTTGAGCAAATTGAACTTCGACCATAAAAAGTGATTATAATTTATAACTCCAGACAATAAAGTTGTATAGCCAGATAGCCACTCACTTACTTTCTCGTTAAAAAGAAGGATTCCATTTTTAATAAATACACCTATTTTTCAGAGAGCAAGTTAGCACGTAGTTTATTGAGGTGCAATATATTTTTATATTGTACGGTGGCTCTACGAAATAGTACGTCCATATATGAACGTTGGCTATAATATTACAGAAATTCATCATAACAGAAGCTAATCAGTCTGAAACGCAATATATGAGAAAAAGTCATAACCCTTCTTTGTTTCTTCATTGTAGTTGTGGTAAAAAATGTTTTATAACCCTCTATAAATACCCCGCTACCCGTGTACCAAAAATAGTTAGAATCTGTTGAGTGGTTTTGCCGTAATAAAGCCACAACGACACATACAAACATCATTAAATGTATAAAAAAAAAATCGCATCAGTGACCTCCAAATACACACAATGTTTTTTTTAAACATCTTCAATGTACAGACATTTAATTTTACAACTGTATAGATTATAGAAGTGAGTACGGACGGAGAAAAGCCATGTAAATTAATTTGGTTAATACTTGTCTGTTGGCAGTGTCTTCTAGGGTCTTATTTAATTTGATTGAATAAGGTAGCTAGCTGCCTATAGCCGTCAAGTGAGTAACAAAGGTGTTATTCTAGTGGAATGCTCCAGTATACGTCTTTCAGCTGATAACGAAATTAAATGAAATGAAATATGTGTTGTTTGCAATAGTGAAAATAATATTTAAAACCTAACATTTGGAATCATACATCTAGACTTAAATAAGTCATACAAATATTTAAGTGTTTTATATATAATTAAAAAATAAAGTGCTAAGGAAACAAGTAACCTGCAATTTTGGGTGTGCTATTCATGGGATATATCAAAGTACTTTTTTATGTTGTTTCAGTTATTTATTGCACGCACAAATACAGGAACTGTTTGTACGCTCATCACGCAACTACTGAATCGAATTCCATGTCGGTACTTATAAATAGATTTTGAACCAGGTTAACATTGAAATAAAACAATTTAACGGATTATATCGCGTATATTATCTCATTTTTGTTCCCGACGTTTCGGAAGCTTTCCAGCTTTCCATGGTCACGGGAGGACTGAGAAAAGATGTATTTTCCTCTGTCAAAGTTACAATTTGTGCAAACTACCTATTTTTTTGAAAAAACACAAATAAACGTGTACATACATGCCAGATGGGCCTAAGCTGTAAAGACAGTTACACATGTGCCAGAAGGGCTTAATTATTTTATTCTAATAATTTACCAAGCAGCATTTCACAAATGAGGCGTACTGAGGAGAAAAGAAACGCTGCAAAGAAAAACTCCCAGGCTGCGTCATTACTAATTATAATATTTAAAAAACAGAGACTATTAAACTACTTTCAAACAGATAAGATATTTTACACCGTTCGGAAATTAAGGTTTTGCAGTCCTGTGTCTCGCTTGTTTCAATGAGTAATAATCGCGGAAACAGAAGAAAATATTATAACCAGGTTAACAGTTAAGGTTCTGACCGCAAAAAAGAAAAGGCATGTGTTTTCTATTACTTTCGCAGTAAGTAAGCGAACGGAGTCACGGTCGCGACTATACATAATAGATATAGTGTATAAACAATTTCGCGTATCCCAAAGGCGGAGATTGTCATTTCTCCACGTAACAATATCCTTTGTCGGAAGCGAGAAAAGTAATCTCGGCTTTAAACTGCCTTAAAAACTGCGGGGGAACAGTGGCTAAAGGAAATTATTTATTTAAAGGGTTTTGACTGAATGGATCCTTTGATTGCGCCTGCCAACGTATCTGCATCTCAAAGGAGACTCTTTTTAATTAGCTGACAATTCTAAAGTCTCCTGCGCATATAAATGAAGGAAGATTAGCACGGGCTTACGGACAGTTCACTTTCCATTTTTCCTTTGGCGGAGATTTGAGGGTTCCACTTTATTTGGGACTTAATTGTTCGAAATGGAGATGGCTCTTTTCCGCACCTTGATGAAACTTCAAGTTTTATACGGATTCTTGGACAATGTTTGCATTTGTTTTGTAGAAGGAATCTTGTCAAGGAGTACGCATTCTTTGTCTAGTTTATTTTCCAGGAACTCGCCTAGCGGCACTCTGCTCGTAGACGGGTAATGTGGAATTACCTAGGTGTTTCAACCGCTCTCAGTTTCCTGTGAAGAAGTGAGCCGCAATAACCTTAGTAAATTAAAATTGTATCGCAAGCAGAGTAGTAATCCTATTTCGTAATCGTTATACAAATTTTTTACGCTCATTATCTCTCATTGCTTCAAAATATGCGACAAGTAGCTGAGAGCGGTTAAAACGCCCGTTAAACTACGCAGACGCGTAGCGCGCAGATACCATGCGTTTCCCCGTATATAGAGGAGAGTGCGTAGCGCTACAAAAAGCTTGACAGCGAAAGTGTGAAGCAAGGAGGGATAATGAGGCCATTTTTTATAACCATTCAACTGGGTAGGTCTGGCTAGGCCTCGTTACCCGTAATCGTATTCAGTGGGGAGGGGGCACAAACCCACTAACGTGAATGTCATCCGCGGCCACTTGAAGTAGAGTAGGGAGTAGGGGGGGTAAGCAAATCACAGGGACTATACGTACGTATAGGTACGAGTAAAAAGTTAACTAATGCGCCTCTTGCCTGCAGTCTACAGAATTGATAGGCAACTTATGTTATTTGTACTACGTACTAGAGGGCATAAGGTTTTTTTTACCTCTATCATGTTATGTTAGTTATTAAAGGCAAAATATGCTTGTCTATGTCAGCCATTTTACTGTCCTATCTATCTGCCATGAAGAACAGGTAATGTTAAAATTAGGGCTTAAGCAGCCAAGTTCAAAGGGGCAACAGATTGCCATGAACCAATACTAGTTACGTCAGTAACTGAAAATTTTACACTTATAGCAACCGTTAAATTAGAATTTCTAAAACTGTGTTTTAAATCGAGTAGTTAAGGTTAATGTTCCTATGCTTGACACCCTAATTCCAGTAATTGACATCGTTTGTCACGTCTATTTCTACGCATTAAGGTTGCAGGTGCCAGCTAATTTGATAATGTGGGAATTTTACCTTGTATCCCGTTCTGTGAATTGACACAAATATTTTATAAGTTTATGTATTACATTTTCTAGGCAAGTATATTGTAAACCTACGTACGGAAAAAATACATGGGCATTACATTCCCACGAATACGAACAAATGAATAATTCGCTATCAACTTGTATTAAACTTACCAGACACAAAGTTGGTAATGATAAACAAACTAAATCTTAAACTAAGGACACTATTCACCACAGACTGGTTAGTAGGAACAAAAAAGGACTGGCGATAACTTAATCCTCTAATAATCAACTTTCACAATAGGGGCTCAAGTTGTCTACTATAAACCCCTCGTCAGCAAAAGGAGGTAAGTCACATGAATTCAATACAGAGATACGACTCTTTTGTACAAATCCAGTAGGGGATAATTGAAAAGTTTGTCCAGTCCGAACTCCTGTTCATCTGCTGCATTTTTAACATAAAAGTTGCACTTAATTCTAAAACACTGTATACATTGTTAACGAACAAAGTTGAGCGTTCGACACGATGGGAAACCGATGATACTGTTAAGTGTTTGTGCTGAAAATAGTTTTTTTTTTCCACGTCATAAACAGTCTTGCTACTCTTGACAAATCAGATGTAATATTATGACTTATAGCCTAATATTCTTGATTTGATGCATTGTAGTTTATTACAACTTCCTTATTTTTAAATGTTATATAAATTGATAAAATAATTTTATCTCATTTGAATAAACCGTATCGCGAACATTTTTTAACGATCTCAGAGACACCATTAAAGCTATGAAGACATTTTTTCTTAAATCAACTTTAAACTATCATTCTTAGCACTGTAATAGGGATGTAGCCTGACTTGTAAACAATATATAAGAACCTGATTAAACAAGCTAACTAAGGAACTACGTTAAAATTTCCAGTACGATATCTTACGTGTAGCTTTTTTCTGAGCCCTTAACGTTGGATGGCAAAGTACATTTTTAAAGTAGGAAAATATTAACTAATAATACCATTGAATAACCCATAGAGTGGGTAACCTTTGTTATGAAACCGCAAGAAATGCGATAAACGCGAGTTTTAACATGTCTGCAGAACAAAGTTCTTAATTTCCCCATACAAGGTACTAACCGTGTAACATCACTAAGCTAGCCTTAGTATGAAGCGTTTTTTGGGAAAGTCTAAAAAAGAGATTTTAACATAGTTGTATATCGGAGAGTGTTTATTTGATGGAAGTATTTGTTTCACCAATATTTTTATTATCGAAAGGTCGTTCTATAACATACCTACCGCAGAAAAAAGTTGTTAAATAGCCTATTGTTAGGATTCGCAGTCATCAACTCTCGAAACTTTTTATCACAGTTTGATTGCTATTCTTTGTGAGCGGTTAAACATTAATTCTACCTAAACAGTATTAAATAAATAAAACTGTAACGTATCATATAATAAAATTCGTAAGTAAATATTTTTACAACAGGAAAACCCTCCAAAAAGTAGTAAATGAAATATCCCCCTATCTCCACAACTTCTCCGCCATAACGTCTGATCTCGACGAAAATAAAATTTACTACGTGGCTGGAACGAATGTGTTCCGTTGCTCTTGGAAAAAGTTAAAAAGATTACAAAGTTTCTGGTGGCATGCGATCGCGGTGCCCCGAGTCGGCGGACGCGTTATTGTTTATACCACATTAAAGATGGCTGGAAGTGTCCAGATCTGGATCCAGAATTTATAACGGAAAAGTAAAATATCCTTAAATCTGGATTTAAGGAAATTTTTCCGCTAAAAATATGATACACATAAGCATTACGCAGTTTACGTAGCACATCTCTAATGGACAAGAAGCATATAGTCTTGATTATTATTAGCTTATTGCATGTATATCAAAGTTGGTTTAAACTGATACGTAACTTGTGCACTACTCAGGTGCATACCTTGGCACGACTCTGACGCTCAGGTGGAAAGAGGGGAGGGGGGTGAAAGTCACAGAAGTTTCGATTTGTTTTGTATTAAAAGAAATTATTGAAAATTTCTGACTATTTCGTATTCCGGCCGCATTCCTGACAAAGGGGCAAAATTCCTGATGTCTTACCAGACCCTACCCTACGCGGAACCGAAAGTAACGGCTACGTAAGTGACGTATAAATAATAAATAAATATTACGGGACAATTTTACACAAATCGAACTAGTCCCATGGTAAGCTCAATAAGGCTTGTGTTATGGGTACTAGACGACGATATATTTAATAGATTATATTACTTATATACAGAAAACATCCAAGACTCAGGAACAAATATTTATGTTCATTACACAAATATTTGCCCTTACCGGAATTTGAACCCAGGACCTCAGCTTGGCAGGCAACGTTACTCCCACTGAGCTAAACCGGTCGTCAAATCATCATATAAAATAAAGGAGAAGTGCTGTGCGCTGGTGTATCACATTTTGGGAAAGAAAAGCAAACCAGGTTTCATCGTTTGCCACCACACTCTAACCCAGTCTTCTTCCAAAAGTTACGATGTTTATACTCTTTCTCCCAAGTTTTGCAGAATAATCTTACTTTAACAACTAAGGTTTCGTTAAGTTTATACCTCGCCTCTCAATTTCGAGCTAGTTCTATCAATAAAACATGAATTTCCCCCATCTTTCTGAACGTCTTCGCTCCAGTGATATCTAGGATGCTCTGTCAATCTACGACCACTCGATCCCACACCAGATATGATTTTTTCACAGCACCCCACCCTCCTCTCTTCTTCTATCTCTGCTTGTCCAAGCCAGCAAACCATGATTTCTTGGTCTTGTTCTTGTGTAGATTAAGGTATTTCCTGCAAACAAAATGTAAAGTAATATACTTAGTTACTGAATATACCCACTTCAATCTTCAAATTCTTCCGCATCATCCAGATTCCCGTCTTTCCTTGAGTTTTTCATAAATTTGTATTTCGTTATTTAGCAACTACTTGTGACAAGGGATTTAATACGGGTTTTCTTTCCATACAATATTACCCATATTAAATTTCGATACTTACGCCGCTTATTATTTTACATATTTTAATGGGGTAATTTAAAAAAACAATATTATTACCTAAATACCATTAAATCTATTTTTCTTTTAATTTCGTGTGTTTAGAAAAAATAAAATAAATCACTTTAAATAAATCCCGCTGACAGGCCCTGCTTATGACACATACAAACCTAAATCTTCGTTTGCAGTTAGGGAGGTCAATTTGTGTCATAACATTCTCTGGTCCCCAGGTACAATCATAAAATTGATTCGTTCCGCCAATTCCCTCCATAGTTACCTGAGAATAAAATCCAACGACGTTATCCAGCCCGTTAAATCTAATGATTTCTAACCCTCACTAATATCTCCTGATTTAATTCTGGGAAGAAGCAGTATTAACGTCGCCTTGGGGACGACGGCTGTTGTACAGAGATTTGTCTAAGATTTTGTTTTAGTAACCCCCGACTAAGGACTATAAAAACAAGAGGACTATCAATATCCATACAAAAACCGTTCCCAGAAATGTAAAACGATAAAGGTCAGGTCGTGTAAGAACTATTATTTACAACTTTACAAGCATGACACAGTATCTGAATGTTAAGGTCATAGCTCTTAAAACGATAGTTCGATTTTCATTTAGTTTTGTGTTTGGAAGGTGGCTTTACCGTGTTCAGAACCAAGATTAAAAAAATATGTTTACTTTTGTGACAAGTTTTGACTGCCGACTATACTCTTCTTTCAACATCCGTTTTATTGAGACGATTCTACAGAGCCGGAACTCCTAGAGTTCCTATGACCACCATCTGGCTCTATCATCAGATCAGCTCGATGGTGTCATAATGTTATATTGTCACCTAAATTACAAAAATATGTCAAAAAACCAGAAAGTGTGTCAAATTTACTGTACTGTCCATTGAGCTAAAATTACTTGGGGTACAGTAAGTGTCTGGGTGGGCTCGCCCTGCGGGCCCTGCGGGCGTGGGAGCCGGTCGTAACACTCGTAACGCGCCGCACCTTCGGTGCTACGCGGAAGCTCGGCCTGCGGCCTTGCAGACGCTAACGCTTGCCGTCGGGCCTGCGGCCCTCCGTCGAGCTAAAATTACTTAGGGAGTAAGTACTAAATTGCCGTGTTATTATATGTATACATACTATATATGTATGTAATAACACGGCAAGTTAAATAAAAGCTTGTAATAAAAATAAAATCGTCCACTCATAGCGCAACATTTAATACAAACCATGTGAATTACATCGCTGTCACGGTACGCCGACGCTGATCCAAGGTAGCCAAGTTATAGTAATGAGAGTTTAAGGATCTCGCAAAGTAAATGAATACAAATATATTTCGCTATATACATTGTCTCGTTTTATGACAGCTGCAGCTAAATGGGCTAACGGCAATCATCACAAGCAGTTCGCGATTATGAAAAATTTTACCGGATGACCCCACAATTACAAATATAATATTATATAGACTTAAAATAAGACCTGAAATACCTACATGATTTATAAGTTAATAAAAAGTATGATTTGTTCAATAAATTAATTTCATATCTTTCTATCTAACCCCGATAGAAAGATATGAAATCATTGCCTCGACTTAACAGTTAAAGGAATAATATTCATATGTTCAAGTTAAATATCAATTGTATAAAGCCCATAAGGCGATAAATTACATAGTGGAATGATGTATGTAAACTTTCCACAGGTATTGCACAACATTTGCAACTACACCATAACATTGGTAACTTTCCATGAAAACCCAATATGTTGCACAATAATTGATAATTATAATTCTGAGAAATAATAAAATTACCCCCTCCCTAACTGCGGGCTACTGCACCATCGCTGGCACCTCCGCAAGCGCCTACTGGTGCTGGGCGGAAGCGGCTGGCGGTGGCGCAGCCCCCTGGAGCCTTGCCCGCGCCTACTGGCGCACAGCAGGCCCCAGCTCCGGAGCTCTACCACAACGTGCATCAGGCGGGCCCTAGTCCCGGCCCGGCTTCCGCGCTCCTCGCGGGCGCCGCCGGCGAGACCCAGGACCCCAACCAAGCACGAGTCGTCACAATACGACGCACAACGGTCGGCGATGGCACCGAGTACCGTGGTCGAAAAAGCCATTGCGCCAAGAAAGACGCAATCAAAGGCCTCATCGCGGAAGTCGACAAAGGAGAGGCGAATCCAATTAGCAAAAACGCGGGAAGTGCTAGCTGCAGCCAAACTAGTAACGCTTGAAGCGGAGCTAGAAACTAGTGAAGAAGAGGACAACGCAAGTGCCACGACGGAAGTGGATACAAGCCAGCAGGTCGAGACCTGGTTGGACCGGCACCACCTCCCAGCCCTTGATTTGAATCCCCATAATTTTTCTTCTCAGTTACAGTATACCACGGGAGCGCCCGCTTTTACGCAGGCGCCCGGCGCGCATGCGCCGCCCGTCCCTGCGGTCACGATGCCCCCCGCGCCCCCTGCGCCCCTGCGCCGATGTACGCCGTGCCTCTACAAGCGCATGCGCCGCCCGCGCCTGCGCCTACGGCCACGCAGTATCCAGCGCTCCCGCCCACCGTGCTTCAACACGGCAATGCTACGGCAACACGGCGACTCTTGCAGCGCTGGAATATAAAAACCTCCGTGAGTTGCCCAAGCTCACCGACAGCGCGCAAGACATCTGTTCGTTCTCGCTCAAGCTCGGAACGATAATGGCTACGTTACAACTCGTCGATGCCCACGAAAGCAGATATAGCTCAGAAGTCCTGCGATCGCTCCATGATAAGCCATCAGTTAATTTACAATCAAAGTGGTATACCTACTCAGCTGACAAACCGAGGCGCGAAAGCGACGTCATGCTGATGGTAAATTTTATGCGAGAAGAAGCCAGATTACGAGAACCGTACACCGTAATCAGCGATGCAACCCAGGTGCCGCCGCGCCATCAGCCCTTCCAGCAACGAAGCCACTACTACGCGCCCTACGCACCGCGCCCGCCCGGCCAATTTACACGGTACAGTGCGCCACGTACATATCCGCCGCCCGCCGCCGTCACGCAGCCGCGACCCCAGAGGACCCATACCGCCATGGAGAAGAAATGTCCGGTATGTGAAAGTACACAACACAGTGGGGGCGGAGAGTGCGCGAAGTTCATAAATATGTGTTTAGACAAACGGCGGGAGATCGCGAAAACGGCGCAACTGTGTTTTAAGTGCCTGTGTATACGTAAAAAACAACATTTTTGCGAGAAAATGATTTGTTCGGCGCCTAACTGCGGGAAAAATCACCATGTACTTGTGCATAAAGATTTATTTAAATCAGTTACAGAGACAGCTGCATCTGAGTCGGTGTCATGCGCATGGACCCGTAAAGCTCAATCATATTTAAAAATCCTCCCGGTCGAGGTAAGGGGCCCTCTCGGCAGCCGCGGCGCCTGGGCGCTGCTGGACGACGGATCATCCGTCACGCTGATCGACGAAGCCCTAGCCGCGGAGGTGGGAGCGCCCGGCGAAGTCAACCCACTGCACATTGAGGCGCTCACAGAAAAAGGCCTGAAAAATAACACGTCGAGGCGGGTGTGCATAGAACTGGCGGGAGAGGGTAACTCAAGTAAAATTGAAGCGAGAACCGTGAGTAAACTTTCCTTATCTCCGCAACACGTGAGTGAAAGTGTAATTAACGAGTGTGATCACTTAAAAGATATAAAAGATAAGCTCGTGTATCATACCGCCCGCCCGAATAACTTGATAGGTCAAGATAACTGGACGTTATTATTAGCCGAAAATGTAAGAAAAGGACGATGCGATCAACCGATCGCGAGTAAAACGGTACTAGGCTGGACCCTCCACGGGGCTCAAACAAGAGAGCCCGGGCACCGTGTAAACTTCATAAATAATATTAATACTGACGAAAATTTAAATAAAAAACTCGATTATTATTTCAGTATTGATTCGATCGCCATAAACCCCGTTCGCCCCGCTTCGGACCCGGAGGAAAGAGCTACCCGGAAACTGGAGGAAACCGCCCGACGTGTCGGCCCGCAACAGTACGAAGGTGGTCTGTTATGGAAGAACGACCAGGTATGTCTGCCATACAATTATAACTCAGCTCTGAGGAGGCTCCATAGCGTTGAAAAACGTATAGACAAAGATCCCGCGCTCCGCGTCAAGTACGAGAAGGAAATGGACGATTTAATTGAACAAGGTTACGCAGAAATAGCCCCGGCGACGACTACGCCGAATAAGACATTTTTCCGCCCGCATTTTCCCGTAATAAACCCCATGAAACCGGACAAGGTTCGTGTGGTCCATGACGCTGCAGCAGTCGCGAGAGGTACAAGTCTTAATGATAATTTACTCTCTGGTCCGGACCTACTCCAAAACTTACCCGGCGTAATAAGCCGATTCCGAGAACACGCAATAGGAGTTACGGCGGACATAAAACATATGTTCATGAGAGTCGATGTGCGCCGAGAAGATCGCGATGCCTTAAGATACCTCTGGAGAGGGGATAGGAGAGACGAGGCCCCGCCCACCGAATATCGTATGAAAAAATTAATATTCGGAGCTACATGTTCGCCGACATGCGCTATTTATATAAAAAATATGAATGCTATGAGATTTATAGACCAGGAGCCGACCGCTGTACAAGCCATCATAAAAAAACATTATGTTGATGATTATCTAGATTCATTTGAAAACCCACAGAAAGCAATCGAGATGTCCTGCAAAGTACGAGACATACACGCTGAAGGCAACTTCGAGCTACGTGGATGGGTGTCCAACTCGCCCGCCGTGATGGCCGCTTTGGGCTCCGAGCGACTCCCTGCGGACACAACGGTCGCGCTGGACGAAGCCGAAGCCACGCCCACCGAGCGAGTTCTCGGCCTAATATGGAAGCCAGCATCGGATGAATTAACTTTCAACTTGGATCTCGCTCGACTACCTCCTGAATTAATGAAGGACCAACGACCTACAAAAAGGCAAGCCCTCCGAATAGCCATGTCGATATAAGACCCAATAGGATATGCGGCAGTGGTTACAGTGAGAGCTAAGATAATATTACAAGAGGCTACGCGCAGAGGTATCGGCTGGGATCAAAAGCTACCTGATGACCTGGCGGAAAAATGGAAAATTTGGCTGAAAAGGTTAGAATGCCTACGCAACATAGCTATTCCGCGGGCCTATGCCGGCTATTCGGAAGCTATAGAGCTACAACTTCATGTGTTTGTAGATTCATCTGAAGATCTTTCGCGGCGGCATTGTACTGGCGTACAAAAGGTGCATCCGGCGAAATAAAAATAACTCTCATAATGGGAAAAGCAAGAGTTTGCCCGATCAGGGCTCATAGTATACCGCGTCTCGAGCTTATGGGCGCTGTAATCGGCGCTCGAATGGCGGATGCGGTGAAAAAAGAGCATGAAAAGCAACCCGATTCAACAACCTTTTGGACCGACAGCAAAACTGTCCTGCGATGGATACGTAATGGTTCACGCTCATATAAACCGTTCGTAGTACACAGAATATCGGCCATACAAGAACATTCAAAAGTGAATGAATGGAGATATGTACCTACAAAGTTGAATGTGGCCGACGACGCCACTCGAGATGTACCGGCCGACTTCTCATCCAAACACAGATGGTATGAAGGTCCAGATTTCCTGTATCAAGACCCGAGCAAATGGCCTACGGAAAATCTGACCGAGTGTAGCGAGGCCACGCCCACCGGCGAAGAAAAAGTGTGCTACGCCATGAAAACCGACGAATGTGACATTCGCCGCGCCATACCGGCCGCTACGAGATTTTCCAAATGGGAAAAATACGTCAGATCAACGGCACGAGTCCTACAATTTATACAGTTAAGCAGAAAAAAGCACGAAACAATTAATTACAAAAGAACCAAGAAAAATATCGAAGCGGACCCAGATTGGAAGAAAACTCGTAGCCGGGGAAAACCGAGCGCTACGCCGCCTGCTACGAGCTACGAAGATAGCTACAAAATAATTCCCGTAGAGCTGCTACGAAGCGCCGAACATATTATTTGGAAAGCGACACAGCGAGACGTCTTCCTAGATGACCTCGCCCTGGTAAGCAGCGGAAAACCAGTATCAAAAGGAAGCAAGCTGAATAAACTTGCGATACTGGAATCAAATGGAATCATCGTACTCAAAAGTAGAATCGACGCCGCTATCGACGTGAGTTGCAACAAAAATCCTCCCGTGATTGATGGACGACACACTACAGCGAGACTGTACATAGATTACGTACATAGACGACTTCATCACGGCCGCGTCGAACTAGTAATCAACGAAGTGCGACAACGAGTCTGGATTCTACACCTACGACAAACTACGAGACAAGTAATACACGCCTGCCGGCCGTGCACTATAAGAAAAGCTACGCCACCGAGCCCACCCACCGGTAATCATCCGCACACGCGTCTCGCGCATCATAAGAGGCCATTTACATGTGTCGGACATGATTATTTTGGGCCGATAACAATAACTGTCGGACGTACCACACAAAAACGGTACGTTGCATTATTTACGTGTCTAACCACTAGAACTGTGCATTTAGAAATTGCAGGTTCACTCACTAAAAACTCCGCGATCATGGCTCTGAGAAGATTCATTGCGCGCCGAGGATGTCCGACCGAAACCTGGTCTGACAACGGCTCCAATCTGCGAAGCAGCGACAAGGAGCTGAGGCGCGCGCTGACCCCAGGCCTCAATACAGAGGCCACTCACCGAGGCATCAGCTGGCGCTTCATCCCGCCCTCCGCCCCATTCATGGGCGGCTCGTGGGAAAGAATCGTGGGCTTAACCAAGCGAGCCCTGGAAGCAGTGCTGCATGAGCGGCACCCCAGAGAAGAGGTCCTCGCCACTTTCCTCGCCGAAGCGGAGTTCATCGTCAACAACCGATCACTCATACACGTCTCAACCGATCCAGAGGACCCAGAGGCCCTCACTCCAAATCACTTCCTGCTGGGAGGCTCGGCGTGGAACCCCGCGTCAGGCACCTTCACCCAGCAAGACGTCGTCGGACGCGTCACATGGCGCGCCGCCCAACGCCTCGCCGATATGTTCTGGGCGAGATGGGTCCGGGAGTACCTACCATACCTCCAGGACAGATGGCACCCCTCACACAAAGGTGCCGTCATAGCCATCAACGACGTGGTCCTCATAATGGACAACACGTTACCTCGCAACACATGGCCACGAGGAAGAGTCGTCGCTACATACCCAGGGAGCGACGGCATCACCAGAGTCGTCGACGTCGACACAAAGGGTGGCATCCTCCGCCGCCCTACGAAGAAGCTCGTCATATTACCCATGGCGCCCGAGACACCGCGACAGCGCGTCGCCTGCGGCGCCCAAGACAGCGCGCCGCCCACGGCGCCCGTCTCATCACCACGGTCCTGAGCATCGAGCCACAACAACCGACGTCTGCGTGCATCAGGCAACATCAACGGGTCACCGGCACCGGCGAAGTTTCCTATGACTAAGGTCATAGTGGCGGGAGAATGTACCGGATGACCCCACAATTACAAATATAATATTATATAGACTTAAAATAAGACCTGAAATACCTACATGATTTATAAGTTAATAAAAAGTATGATTTGTTCAATAAATTAATTTCATATCTTTCTATCTAACCCCGATAGAAAGATATGAAATCATTGCCTCGACTTAACAGTTAAAGGAATAATATTCATATGTTCAAGTTAAATATCAATTGTATAAAGCCCATAAGGCGATAAATTACATAGTGGAATGATGTATGTAAACTTTCCACAGGTATTGCACAACATTTTCAACTACACCATAACATTGGTAACTTTCCATGAAAACCCAATATGTTGCACAATAATTGATAATTATAATTCTGAGAAATAATAAAATTACCCCCTCCCTAACCAATATACGGCTCGAGTATAAAAGCCAAAGCTAATTCAATTGACAATAACCCCACTATATGTGGCATACAAATGAACACATAAATATAGAAACAGTCCCCATACTATTCATGTAGTCTCTTCGAGGAGGAGAAGGGGTTTACGGTGGTGATAAAGGGAGTACCCAAAGAGCTCACCCAGGAAGAGGTCACAGATGACCTAGTTGAAAAAGGCATTAAGGTAATCACATGTCACAGATTCTGGAACCGTCATCGGGGCAAACTGGACATTGTTATGGTACGGGTTAATCCGGACCCAGCCACCAAAACTGATATTTTTAAAATTAGGGAGATCTGTATGATCTCAGGCTTGCGGATCGAGAAGCCTAGGCCTTCATTATATATTGGCCAATGCCACAACTGCCAGCGATACGGCCACGGCACTAAAGGTTGTAGCGCCCCCGCGAGGTGCATCAAATGTAACGAATCCCACCATACCTCTGAATGTAAAAGAGCCAAGGACGACCCGTCCCCCCCTTACTGCTGTCTCTGCGAGACCTTTGGCCACACAGCCAACTACTTAGGCTGTCCTCATGCACCCAAAAGGCGCAGAAGGCCCATCCCTTCGCGGGTCAATCCAAATTCCAACTCCTACCAACGCACCCACAATGGTGCCACAAACCGCAGCCTGCGGCCCAGCTCCCACCAACAGGTCCCGGATATCCGCAACTTCCCAGCCCTCCAAGACAGCAGGCCTTCCGCCAGACCTTCCATGGGTAGATACCTTCCCTATCACCCAAATACTCAAGTAGGGCACGACTCTATTCCACCCTCTCAAGAATCTCCTCTAGTCTTCACTCAACCGCCTCAAAGCCAAAAGCCCAATTTTCCTTCCCATCCTCAGCCTCTTATGAGCATCCCGACCCACTCCTTTGCCGACATAGTAAAACCTAAGCCGAACCACAGGCCTTCCCACCAACATCCATCCCACCACCAGCCTCACCAGACAAGTCACCACTACCCCCAGCATTCTTTTGTTCACTCCAAAAACCACGGCCAGCCATGCCAGGCCTCCCCTCTCACCGTCAGCCCCGAAGAGTTCCCCGAGCTGTACGAGGCGTACGCTTTACGCGTTCGCCTTGAAGCAGTTGAGGCGGAGCTCAAGGGTGCTGACGGCAGTCAAAAACTAAAAATCCTTAGGGAACACCAGGCCCTGCTGGCCGGGGTCAATTTTTCAAGCCCGAAATGGATTTAACGTCACTTAAGCGAAAACCCACTTCAATCAATATCGCGACCTATAACGCCGACGGACTGGCCGGCCTCAAAGACCAACTCATCCTCTTCCTCCAAGCCAACGATATAGATATTATTTTAGTCCAAGAATCCTTCTACAAGCCGTCTAGCCTTGTATTCAATCTCCCAGGATTCACCATCATTAGAAACGACAGACTGACAGGTGTCAAAGGGGGCACCCTCATCTTTTATAAAAAGGACTTGCATTGTATCAGCCTGGACCCGCCACAACTAGAAAACCTTGAAGTCTCCATATGCCGTTTCACTCCTTTAAACCACGCCCCAATTACTGTTGTCTCAGCTTACCTTCCCCCTAACTCAAACATTCTAGATTCCGACCTTACCAAACTTGCAAAACTAGGCCCCTCTGTAATCATCATGGGCGACTTAAATTCTAAGCACACGGCTTGGAACTGCAGAGTAATAAATTCGAACGGACGCAGGCTGATGCGATACCTCCTTGACGAAACCTCTCCATTTGACTTAATAGCGCCCCTTGAGCCCACGCACTACCCACATCAGCAGGACCTGAACGCCGACATACTTGACGTTGCCCTTCTAAAGAACGTAGGCATGAGGCTACGTTCTATAGAAGTGCAGCAAGACCTAAACTCAGACCACCGACCAGTCATTCTCAGACTCGGTCCCTCCCCCAGTAGTGGCCCCCCGACTACCAAGACCATAGTGGATTGGGAAAAGGTGAGGCAAGGTCTATTAGAGACATCCCCCCTACTCTCCTCACTCCCCGAACAACTACAGACTGACTCACAAACAGATGAGGCCATTGACTGCTTCACTAGATTCATCAGGTCCGTCCAAGGTGGGGCGTCGAAAGAGGTGACGGCTGAAACCGCCCTCCGTAGACCCCTCACCAAGGACCTGCTGGATCTCCTGAAAAGGAAAAATGCTGCCCTCAGAGAATTCTCTTCGTTCCCTTCTCCCGATAACCGGACAGCCCTGCGCGCCTTGCAACGCGAGGCTAAGCGCAGGATTGCCGAGTATCGGGCGAACGAATTTGAGGATCTGATGGGGGAGATCTCGCCCAGTCACCTGGCATACTGGAAGCTAGCGAGATCTCTCAAATCAGATACCTCCTCATTTACAATCCCCCCCCTGAACAGACCGGACCACCAGACACCGGCCCTCGAAGATCACGAGAAAGCCGAATGTCTGTCGCTTACGTTGAGGCGGTCATCAACCACAAAACAGCCCTAGCTCGCGCTGCCCCCCCCCTCGACCCATTCACATTAGAGGACCTTAAGTCCGTCATCAAGAACCTCAGGCTGAGGAAGGCCCCTGGTGAGGATGGAATATCCAACAAAATCCTCAAAATGTTCCCTGACGACCTACTCTCTATCCTACTTTCCATCCTGAATTCCGCTCTCCGCAAATCCCACTTCCCTACCCCGTGGAAAGCAGCCATTGTCATCGGCATTCCCAAACCGGGTAAGCCAAAGTCCGAACCATCCAGCTATCGCCCCATCTCTTTGTTAAGTTCATTGGGCAAACTGTATGAAAAGCTCGTACTGCTTAAAATCCGCAACTTCGCCAACCAAATTCTGATCCAGGAGCAGTTTGGTTTCCGGGCAAAGCACTCTTGTACTCACCAGGTGTACAGAATCGTGGAGCACATTCTTGAGGGCTTCAACCACCATTGCAACTTAAAAACGGGAGCGGTCTTCTTGGATGTAGCGAAGGCATTCGATCGGGTATGGCATGCCGGTCTGGTTTATAAACTATTCCAGATGGGCATGCCGGGAGGTCTTGTACTAATCATACAGGACTTCCTCACCGAGCGAAGCTTCCGCTACCGCCACGAAGGCACGCTCTCAACCCCTCGTCCCATAAGGGCGGGGGTCCCACAAGGATCTGCTTTGTCTCCGATACTGTACACCTTGTTCACCAATGATATCCCGACTCACCCGGGAGCCAAACTGGCCCTCTTTGCTGATGACACGGCCCTCTATGCATCAGGCGCACGACTAGACAGGATCAGGAAAGCCCTCCAAGAAGCCCTAAATGACCTGGGCAGGTGGTTCAGGCTTTGGCGCATATCCGTCAACCCTGAAAAGAGCTCCGCCATTATATTCTCCCCAACCCTCAGAATCCTTGGGACCCGCATCCGACCTCTCCAACTCTATGGTGTAGACTTACCATGGGAAAATCACATCAAATACCTCGGAGTCACCCTGGACCGCAGACTCTCTTTCGAAACGCACTTAAAAATTGTCAGGAACCGGGCAGCTTTTGTCTTGGGAAGGCTGGGCCCCATGCTTAACAGCAAAAGCAAGATGAGCCCCAAGAACAAATTGCTCCTCTATAAGATGTGCGTACGGCCCATCTTATCCTACGCATGCCCGGTATTTACCCACGTAGGTGAAACCGTCCTTAAACCTCTCCAGATTCTGCAGTCCAGGGCTCTCCGCAGAATCACAGACTCCCCATGGTACGTCTCCAATTTGAGCATCCACTACGACACCCACGTGCCCACCCTATACGCTTTCCTTAGGAAAGCCACAGTGCACTTTCTAAAGGACAACACCCCCACCCACCCCAACCCCCTGATCAGAGCTGCTTGTAGCTACCACACCCCCCCCTCCCACCTCTGTCCCCTCCGGTCCGACAGAAAACCTCTCAATAGCCCTCAACAACTCAACCCTGCCAACAACCCCGCCAATTACCCTGGTCCCAGAACCCGCTATACCTTACCACCAAAACTTTGATACAAATATCCCACTATTACATCAGGGCTCCATACCCCTAACCAACTCTTCTCCGCCACCTCTCTCCACCAGCCTGTACCAAGACTCTGAACCCTCAGCAGCACCTGCTCCGACCCTCCCCTCCAAAGGCCCCAACCGGAAAACTTGGAGAGGCTTAGCCAATCAATTCCGGCGTCCAAAGGACGTACTAAATGACCCGGATGACGACATCACCAGTACCATTAAAGAATGGGACCTGGTGATGGAGTCACTCCGGGCCAATCAGAAGAAAAAGGGCGGCCGAAGGAGGGGCAGACCCCCCGAGGGTTTTTTTCGCGCATAGGCCGGTCTACGAAAACCGGTACCAAGACCGTGACGCTCTCGCAGAGCGCGACCGTCGTCTGGCTGGGTTATCCCAGCCACCCTGACCCCCCCAACCCCAACTCCTCACACCCTATCCCACACCATAATAATAATTTTCAATAATTTTCATTTTTACTATTATGATCATTATCATCACTAGTATAATTTATATAATTATACACCTATCATATCTCTCCCACACACACACACACACTAACAGTCACACACATTACCTAGCTGGTCATGGACGCCTCACGTCACAGCACAAACACCACCATTCTATGGCGGAATCTGGAGGTTCTCTTGAGTAACCCCGTTCCAGCCCGTCCGATCGCCAGTACAGCCGCATGGCTCTGGCCAAATGCCAATTGTGTCAAAAAAAAAAAAAATACTATTCATGTCGTTACTACAAGTTATCGGTACTACTTACTAGCCTTTGGAAATACTTACAAGAAATAATCGTCAAGTGAATTAGCTTCAGTCAGATAGATATCATAGTTAAAATAGGAAGCCTAAGTATTGGTTTAGGAACGGGATTTCGATATAAACTGTGACTTTTTATTCTCTACTTCACCTACACTGCTCTTAAAGCTATCGAAAGGGGTTCAGACTGCTTTTACAGTCCTCAGTCTGCACAAAAATATCCTACTAATATTATAAATTAAAAGGTGCCCGTTACTGTACATGTGTCGATATGAATGTATATCAAAACCAACTAAGTCCCAGTGACGTGCGGTCACACACAAAGGCACTGCCTACCCTGAACGACCATGGCTCCATATAGGCACAAGGGCACTGCCTACCCTGAACGACCATGGCTCCATATAGGCACAAAGGCACTGCCTACTCTGAGCAACCATAGCACCGTATAGGCACAAAGGCACTACCTACCCTGAACGACCATGGGTCCACAAATGCACTGCGTACTCTGAACAACCATAGCTCTGTGTAGGCACAAAGAAATTGCCTACCCTGATAGACCTTGGCTCTATATAGGCACAAAGGCACTGCCTACCCTGAACGACCGTGGCTCCATCTAGGCAAAGGCACTGCCTACCCTGAACCATATGGCATATAGGCACAGATAAACTGCCAACCCTGAACGATCATACGTGGACTTATGTCACTTTAATATGCGTCTACCTACATACATGTCGTCACTACTTTGAAAAAAATCTAATTTTGCTTTAAGTTAAAACACAGTAAGTGTACATGGCCCTAGCATACACTCGGTCGTTTTTCTTGAAGTTGTTTAAAGACAAGAATTTTTTTCAAAGTAGTGACGATATAATGTACATTTTGTTTGTATTTTCTACGCAGTTGTACCTATCTTGTAAGGTCAACCGGGACAAATGTAACTAAGGAGCAAATGCGTCTTGACAATAATATAAAAACGCATCATTTTGTAACTATCCCTGCTCTCTTCTTTGATACGTATACGGCCTAATTTTAGGCAGAGAGGATATGCGTAGTTTCTTACACAGAGTCATTTGCCCAACAGTCGCATTTGTCCCGGTTGAACTTAGTAGATACTGATAGTAATTCGTCTATTTATAATATTATCACAATCATAGTCTCTTACTAAAGGCGGGAAATAATGAGTCATTGTGTACTAAAATTTACATACAAAACAGGGTGAGTGTATTATTTGGTTGTACCAGGCCAAAAAGACGAATCTTTATACAAGTTTTATAGGAAATTACGTCTTTTTGGTATTGGGCGAGTGTATTGGTCGGCAAAGCCTTATCCGACGGATACCGTTCACTAACAAGGGTTGCCCTGTAAGTCGGGTTCAAAGATGACACCCACGTCATGCCTTTTCTTGAAGGTTTGCCTGTACCTGAGCTATAAGTAAATGAGAACAGTAGTTTCACTATAATATTTTCTTCTGCTTCCGCGATTATTACGCATTTAAATAAAACAATTTAACGGATTAACTCAAATGAGATAATATACGTGATATTATCCGTTAACTTGTCCTTTTTAAATGAGTAGTTTCACTATTGACATTGGACGGTAACAAAGTAGGCAATAGACTTTTTTTTCACTATGCAGCCAAATGGGCCTTAATCACGCGTAACGTTCCTTCGAAACTATGGACGTAAAGCGACGTCCAAAACGTCGAATAATTACTAACCCATGGTAATTAAATTAATCATTTTTATATAAAAAAAGAAGAGAGAACTTTGCCCAGCAGTAGGACGCTTCAACAGGATGATAAAAATAATCTTCTATACCGGGTGTAATCGTTAAGTATGACCAGGCAATTATTCCGTAACTATTACAGATATCAAAAGCGTTTAGCTAATCGGTAAAATGACTGACACATATAGGAATTGAGTGGGTGAGACAAAAGATATACTTAAGGGGGACCGTCAAAATATGATACATCCAAACAGTAAAGGAAGTTTAGGTAACATCTTCTTTCCGTCTGAAGACGGGTCGGGCAGCTAGTATATACATACATATATATGCGATTAGGGCATCATGTTGTGATGTGAAAATGAATCCTTACCGTCAAGCGAAAATTACCTTAGAAGATCTCTAATCTTCCGATCAACAAGGTTAATGTTCCAGTGCCCGATACTGTCCCATTAGTTGGCATTGTCAACTTTAATTTGTAGCAATAGAGGTGCCATAACAGCGTGTCAATTATTGGATTGAAAGCTATCAAGCATTGGGACTTTATTTTTTCGCAGATTTGCTTAAGAAAAGATTATTTATGTCCATTTTAACGGCACAGCCGTTCCAGTAAAATCGACATTCGTGTCGGAGTTCCTAGACCAGGCAGTTATTCTTGAGTGCGATATTAAAGTTCACTCTCAACCTTAGACATTCGGCCAGCGAAATATGATGTGGGCACGTTAGTGTAGAGGGTGAGTCATCAACATTTTCTATGTAGTTTTGTTGTTGCAAGTTGGTTTCTCGGTTAAAAAGCAGTTTTTATAAAGACTGCTACGGTAATACATTGTTTTAAAGCGTTTCATGTGACTTGTTACGGAGAAATGAGTCGGTTAACTGTTGATCAAGACCGCTCTGCAAAGAATGTAACGACTAAGGAGAGAGAGTATATATACCTTAGTGCCGAAGAAGGGCATTTTAAAAGAATTTTGTAATCGTCTACTTAATCGAGTGTGAAATAAATCAGCCTGTTGAATTATATAACACCATACGTCAACTGTGTCTTTGTGTGATTTGTCTACCGTCAATCACCTCTAATTTCTGATCTGTCAACTGGAAGAAATTATTTTAAGAGATAAGTCCACCTATGTATATATATTATTTAGAGTTCATTTGTAATTATCCGGTTTCATTTGCAATAAAGTGTTTACATACAGGCTTTTTAAAAGGTTTTTACTTAGTTCCTAATAATGAAGATGGTTTTAAGATCACTGTTTGGTTTATACGCTATGACCTGTCGTATCCACGGGGTCCCGCGGCCGTCTCTGCTTTCAAAATGCTTGTTTGTTGCGAATTAAGTAAACATTGAGCTATATTATATACATCAATACATTAATCCCTTTCATCATTTCAACCCGGAAACATCAACAACGGGTCGGTTTTTGAAAATGGAGCGTTCGAAAGTCTCGTTCATATTGTTAATATTATGAACCATAAGCTATTAAGTATTACATATAAGACGATAATAATATAAGTTTGTACTAACCTAATATGGATGTTTTATGTGTCCGAAATAAAGATTTTATTATTATTATTACCAAGGACTATTAAAACAAGAGGACTGACACTTGCCATACTTTGCAACGTGTTCCGATCGCAAGGAGATATTCTGGCAAAAACTAGATGGCGCCATAAAAATAAACATTTACCTATGTTATAATTGAATAAAGAAACATAGTATAGTGACAATTAGTTCGCACATAGCTAATAATAAATAAATCGTAACATTAAATAACTGTGTCACGCTTGTAAAGTTGAATAATTGTAAAAAATATTTTTTATACATAGATGGCGTTGTACATATCGGGAAACGGCTTTTTGTATGGAGATGGTCAGTCATCTTGTTTTAATGGTCCTTTGTATTACGTTTTTAGGCTGTAGAAGAACGGAATTTCACAAGAATTAAATACAATTCCGAAGATACGAGTGGACACAATTACGCTTTACTTTTATTCCTTTAAAATGTTGTCAGAAATAGTATTTTTGTGAAAAGCTTTTATTGTGGACTGTACTGTTCTTTAAACATTCATTAACTACTCATCAAGACAATTCTAAAGAGCCCAAACTCGGCATGATTGCGTTATTTTATTACAGAGTTCCTATGATCATCATCCGGCCCAATCATCAGATCAGGTCGATGGTATCATAATATTGCATTGTCACCTAACTTGAAATAAAAAGTAAATAAAAGTTTGTAATAAAACAATCAAGTTAGTCGATATCGGTTTATAATTTATCTCCTTTAAGTACTAGAAAAAATTAAACAAAAATCATAACTTTATTTTTTCTTGCTGTTTTAGGGTCCCATACCCACAAAGGGTACCAACAGAACCCTATTAAGAGCCTCCGCTGTGTGTCCATCCATCTGTCACTCTGTCTGTCGGTCACTTAAAATTGAGTGTATGTATTAGCCGCTAATAATAAATCATTAACATGTTAATAATTAAATGGCGTCTCCATTCAAGATACATGTCTTTTAAGGCGTTTTTGGTGTAATGTTTTAAGTCGTAGTAAAACGTACACTTGACACTTTCACAAATTGTATATTATATAATATTACGTATATAGTCGCTATATCAACAAGTAATAACAATTAAATAAAGTTAAAAATTAAAGGACCAGAAAAGCAACTTGTTTTTTTTCGATGTTTTTTGCATACAATAAATGGTACGGAACCCTTCATGCTGGATTCCGTCTCGCACTTGCCTCGAATAAGAAAACATACCCCTAATCAGAGGAGATAGACAAACGGACTAAATATATATGCACGTGAAACTAAATCAAATTTTGAAATTTCAATCCCATTATTATTTAACTAGCTATTGCCTCCGACTTCGTCCGCGTTAAGACGCAATTTATAGCCTATGCGTGTATTCTGATGCCTAAACAACATTACTGGAAAGTATCGTTGATATCCGTTCAGTAGCTTTTTTAAAATTAAGAGGAACGTAAGTTCATGCAAACGGCTCAAACTTTCACGTTCATAATACTGGGATATTAGGATGCTTACAATCCCATGTCACCTATTATCAAAAACATTTTATTATGTGTCGAGTTAGTTCACAAGTCGGTTGAAACAGACATAATTTAAACATCGTGTTGTGAACTAGTCTGACGCACCGTCAGGATTACCGTAATGGATTAGTTCGATTCGGCAACAAACACGGTTGCAAAGTTTCCCCCTGTGGAAAATACAGGGTGGAGTTTGGGCCATTTTAAATCACGGTTTGGACAGTTTTGATTAAGGTTTCCTTTAACATTCAATAAGACTAAGTGAGTATCCAATTAGTTTTCACAATTGGTAAATAATGTCTTCATGTAAGTAATGTAATGCTCTGGTATTTATTACACAAATACAAAATATGTACGAATGGCGAACTTAATACCAAATAGTCAACTAATGGCAACAAGAGATGCATTAATGGTGCATTAGTAGTGTCTGATAAAACTTATCGTATTTCATTTAATCGACAAACGTTTGTGAACTGCCTAGAATGCTTTATTTCATACAATGTTCATTTCTTCGACAACTGTTTCCCCTAAAACCATAAATTTTTCATGATTTTTGAAAAGTAGTAGAAGCCGTTAAGTTAGGTTAGGTGTGTTTTATAACAATAATAAATATTTTTATGAAATGATATGTCGACGAAATGAATTTATCGATGAAACGTTTCTCGATCAAACAAGGTACAACCAAAACTTAACTAATAAAACTAACTAACTATTTTAAGACTAAGTAATACATTTTTAAAGATAACTGTTTCAACTTGAAGATCGACCGTGATATATCTAGATATATCACGGTCGATGAAGATGTTTAGGTATGATCCAGATCATTCAACGTACTTAATTCCTATAAAAGTCACAGCGAGATCTTTTCACGTAAATTTAAATAATGAAAATGAAACCTTAAACCTTTACGCTAATTATTAATCTTGAGTTTCCATTTCAAAATTACAAATAACAATAAATCGAGCGAAATTTTTGTCATGCATATCGTACGATAGGTCAAGAAATTGGTCACCCTACCAGTTTTCTACTCTTATCTCATGTGTATTAAGGCTCGTAAGTGGTAGACCAATTTCTTGGCCGACCGTGCTTATGGTAAGTATGCAAGTATGGGAAAGACTAAACTTTTACCGAAAATGCTGTTAAAGAGTTTGAAATGAAAGATTCGACCTTCCCGCCACTTTCGTCTTACCCTCACTTACCTTAAAAAAAAATTACTACACCCATGGAGTAGTTCGTGGATTGAGTCACCCTGTATACCTACTTATATAGAGAGAGGTAGGGCGCATGGGTAATATCAAATGAAATATAAATAAAATGCCTCCCGGAATGTCTCGGAGACGACATTTATTAGTTTGTTTGCGTTGAAAGTTGGCGCTCTGTCAGCTACCTGCCCGCAGCGACCATGACTGCGGTTTACTATTCGATAAGGGTTGTACAGTAAGGGAAACTGAAACACACACCTTTTTAGTCCTTATTGTCATTGCGACAAGAGCGAAGAAGGTACATATTGCAAGTTCCCTTACTGTACGTAGAAAACCACACGAGTTTTTTATGGATATTATTTAAGACAAATACATCTAAGACTTGACAGCCTGTTTGTCACCTCTATTGCTATGAATTAAGTTTGAAGGTGTCAAAAAATAGGACAGTGTTGGGCAACTGGGACATTTACTTCACAGCACTGCATTGTACACATTATTAATATCTTATGATATTAAAATACGACCAATGCTGATCACGGCTTTTCCTAATAAGCTCCACCACGGACTACTCGATAGTATCGTACTGATTTTTTTTTGTGCCCATCGTTATTATCAGCATCATTTTTTTTAATGGCGCACCCGCTAATGGGGCCATGGTGTCCCGGACCTTTAGGAGGCGTGTGCGGAGCCGAAACCAACGTGTCCTTTCGACAAATTAATGAAATGTAGGGCCACACCGGGCGGGTGCTGTCCCTGCCCGTATCATGAGACTCAGCATCATACGAGTCTTATTATTGCCCGAACGAGCTCAATGCGCGAAGATCTCTATTTCAGCTTTGGCACGCTTGGGAAAAAATGATTTCGTATGTCCGGTGGATGTCCATCTGGTTGTTCTCCTCTACAAGTCGTATTTCTCGTGAAATTTTGTGTTCAGGTTCGATAATCTTATGGATTTTGTTTTAGATTCTTTTTTTGGATTTTTTTCAAAATGACGGAGATAATGCCTGAAAAGCTCTCGAGGTCTACACATCACAGAGCCACAAGTCACTAAAAAGACGTGTTGGACATAGGTATTTCCTAAAGAGCGCCATAGAGTGAACTATCCCGCGACCATCTCCGACAGCAGCAGCCCGGTCTTGCCTCCCGGAATGTCTCGGAGACGACTATTTTTGGTTAAACAACTACGAACTTTGCTTAAAATTTTTTTCATCATTATTTTAGACACCGCGTCAAATATCACCACCACAATTTCGCATAATGTAGTCAATGTAAACACGGTTAATCAGCATCGCAAAGACTTCAAGATTCAACTCCACAAGAATTCACAGTGAATGGTGAGTGTCGGTTGTTGGTAACCGCGGGTGCTAGTGAGCCGACGCCGAATAAATGGCCAGCCCCACACAAAGTATGTTACACTATACAGATACCACTATTATCTACGACATTGGCACAAAAAACACAAAAAAATATTAATAAGCTGCGGCTTCTTACACTAAACTCCCTATTTTTAACTGTACGGCGAAGAAACTACATTGAACTACTAATAACAGCGTTCTAATAACCTATCCATCGAATTATTTCATTATTGTCAAGACAACTTTAAAGATCACGTACCACAATTTCATATAATGTGGTTTATGTAAATACAGTTAATCTGTGTGGAAACAGACATTAAGATTCAATTCCACGAGCATTCACCATTGCCATTTACGATTGCCGAGTGCCGGTTGTTGATTACCGCGGACGCTAGTGAGCCGACACAAAACAAATGGCTGCACCACACAAAGTATTTCACGGTGCGGGGAACCGCGAAGGTTGTACTGTTTGCACTGTGTCGCTGCAACTTTGTGATCAATTGATATCGGTACGGCTCCTGGAATCTTGTTATTTTAACTCGCTTTTGTTTCGTGCAGTGTCAAATTCGGAACAAACAAAGTTGTTTACGTATTGGGCGTGATTGATGATTCAAGCATCGAATTATACGGTCGCTGGTGTCTAGTCTGGTAGTCTGTCAGGTTAGCTATACCTACACATATATTGGGTATAAACTGAAGTAATGATGATTTTGAAAGCCTAATTAAAGCGGCCTCGGCAAACATAAACAAGTACGTATTGTTTTAAAACTAAGTTAGAAACAACAATTCTCGGCGTAGATAAGGTTGGCTGTTTTCTCGGCGTACTCTGGGTTTACGAGTGCGGTACATAGCTAGTCGGTTGCTGCTTTTAGCGGGCCCGCGACGGGCACCGGCGCCCACATAAATTCACATTTATCGTTCTACCTGCCGAACTTTCTGGACGCCACTCACCTCGCTCCCCTAAGGAAACCCTATTTTATATAACTTCTTTATTCCGTTCAATGGATTTGGGGTTTCCGTCTACCACCGAAAGTTAATTATACATGAACACAGATGTTTATTTTTGCGGAAATAAGTATGAATTTGTTTGTGTTCCTTTGTTAAATTGTGTGGAAATTATAGCCATTTCATGTTTCCCGCGATTCCTTGAAATACGGCGGAGTACCGCCGAATTCTGTACTTACATCGCGCACAATAACAAAGAAATATTAGATTTTCATTGTTAAGCAGCAAGAATAAAAACTTTATTAAAAACAAGAGAAGAGAAAACAGCGGCCACCTCAACATGTCTGCGTCTAATGAACTAGGTTGAATTTTAATGCTTCTTCGTGAACTTTGAGATTTTTCTTTCAGTTTTAATCTTGTTGAAACTCAAGAGATTAAGGTCAGTGAGCTAATCGGTAACGACGTGCGTAACTCGTGTGAGAAAACTGTTGAAACTCAGTTTAAAAGAAAAGTACCGTGTATGGTGAGCGACGCGCTTTATTTCAAAGCAATAAAACGCGTCATATAATTATATTTCACTGTCCTAAACCTAAATGCATTAAAATAATACGTGATTTGCAATATTTCCTTCCAAATCAAATCATATCAAATCAAATTGATTAATTTGCAATATAGTAACTGGATGTTACAGCAACTTATAACATCCTATATTACTGTAACCATTTGATCTGATTAGTAGTTAGATACCTATTTGCGTGCAAGCGTGCCTTGGCCGTACGGGTCTAAGGAGACAAAATTTTCAAAATATTTTTAACACACACAACACATAGTGAATGAAGGTTTCATATTACAATATGAAGTTATGTATTCCAATCTAAAGAAAAACTAAATGTAAAAAATCACTTGTTGCTTCTAGACTTACATGAAAAGAAAACATTTTTTCAGCACATATTTACTTCAACACTTTCATCCGGCCGCGGCCTGTACAAAAAAATCGGCCAAGTGCGAGTGGGACTCGTGAGCCGAGGGTTCGCTACAAAGTAGGTATGCAAATAGTTCGACAATCATGGGACTCGGGGTGTCAAAACTTACGTTACAGACAGCTGTATCTATGAGAATCCGTGTTAGCAGAGCCCTTTTTTTCTGAGCTTCAAGGGATTTTAGACGTTTTGATTTGATATTAATTTCAGCTTGATACCCCCCCCTCCCACCTCACGATTTCCTGAGAAAAAGGGACTGACATACGAATAGACGGACAACAAAATGTGTATTACTGTAAGGGTTCCATTATTTTTCCTTTTGAGGTGCGGAACCCAAAAAACGAAATAAAATTCAGTAGAAAAAGCTTATTTCATTGAAAGCAGTTAAACAACAAAGGTCCCGACAAGGTTTCGACACTTAATAAAGGGGATTGAACTTTCCCTCTGATAGGTTTTTCATGTAATATATACAGGAGATGCATAATTCAGAGATAAATGTAAATGTTTGCTGGCCGTGATTCACGCACGAAGCCGATCTACCGTTACATGAGACGTTGTTTTATGTATGAGGCCTTTTCAATTCATTTGGGCAATACTCCTGCACCTTTGTCCTTTCCGGGTCAGTTATTTATTGCCAGTCAATTGCACTAAATCTGACGAAAGTATACAGATGAAAAGGTGTTAGTCGTTTTGAATTGCCGCCGTAAGGCGTAAACGGCGATCACTTGGTGAATTTAGCTTCGGCCATCTTCGGCCAAAGGGAACATTACATTAGGAGTGTTCCACACCGTTAACTTTTGGTATGCAGACGCACTGATCAGTGGTAGTCCACATTTTACCTTAAATTCTAAGGGTTTAACCAGACTGCATTGCAATTTCAAGTAATAGGGAACTGTGTGGTGACGTGCAGTTAGCTGGCAGATGAATGGCAGTTTTCATACAAGTTGCAGTTAAATAGCAGTCTGTTCCAATCTTAAAATAAAACGATTGAATCTTATTCTGCATTGTACGGAAACTATGCCTAAATAGTAAAGGTGTAGGCCATAAGTACTGTGAGGGATGTATAGCCCAGACGTAGTAATAAATAAAGTGGTAAAGTGTAGTTTTAGAACTTGTCTATTCAAGCGCTGCTGACAAACTAAGGTCCTACTGACATAAATCTCGTACAAGACAGCTGTCGTTCTTAATTTAAATAAATTTAAATTCATACTACTTTTACATACGGCCTGACTGTCTCGTATTCATCGTAAAGGATTAACACCTTCACAGTACCTAGGGAGCAAACCGAACATGATAATCAAATATTTTGCCGCTACATAAGGCATATGAATATATGATTATAGGTTAACTTTACCGCGTTATAAACGTACTTGATAAGTCGACTAATTATGCGTGGAGGGTTGAGTCGAATCCGTCACACTACACTGCAAGGTCACACTAGTCTAGATATTCTTCGAGATGAGTAATTTTTTTGGGATAAAAGTATCCACTATTATTTTCTAACTTATAATATCTTTAAACATAAAAACCATAGCGATTCATGGATCTGTGGCCCAGTGATAAAAAGTACAAACTAACAACCCGACAAACACATTTTTGCATTGATAATAAGAGTAAGTATTACAAGACGCCACTTATAAGGAAATCGCGTGACATAATTGAGTAAGCGGCATTTGCAGCTGCCAAACATTTGGGGATAAGATAATCGCCGCAGATCGCTGTCCCTCCCGCGTCGGGAACAATGCGCTGCCGAAAGGCTGCTCTGTTGACATTTTAATTAACAGGACCCGTGGATCCACCATTCAATTAGTAATTAGGATCAAATAGACTAGTATTTTTATTTGAGTTCATCCGTGTGGCAAAAGTTTTTAGTGTCTTCGAGAATAGTGAATTTTTTGGGATAAAAGTACCAACTTATACCATTTCTAAGCAAAAAACCATCTCGATCCATGAATCTGTGGTTCAGTGCAAAAAAGACAAACAAACAATCCGACAAACACATTTTTGCATTGATAAAAACAGTAAGTATTAAGAAACCACTTAGTAGGAAATTGCGTGGCATAATTGAGTAAGCGGCGGCGTTCGCAGCTGCCAAACGTTTGGGGATAAGATAATCGCCGCAGACCGCTATCCCGTCCGCGTCGGGAACAATGCACTGCGGAATGCCCGCTCTATTGTTTTTCTAATGAACTGAAATCGCTATGTAGCCCTACTATTCAATAAGACATATCTTCATTTTTCATTTAAGCGTCATCTCTTTCACTTCCTAGTAAGAATATGACTTTATTCTTATAATATGACCTTAATCTTCAACAACGGAAACTCGTAAGCGTCAATTATCTTAAAAGTTTTACCTTTGTTAAACTTTGTTTTAGATTTTCAACTGCAAAAGCCACAACTTCTTATGGTAACGAACTACTGGAGTGTCCTACAGCCACTATAAATAACCCGCGCACTACGTTGCCCATGATCGTAGCCCTCCGTACTAGAACGGCGAGACTCACGTAACTTTCCCACTAACATACGTCATTTTGTCGCAACGCGCCGGGTCCTCTTCACGTTAATTAGAAAGTCAACACCACGAGACCATTCCCCAGTGCATTGTTCTGGTAACCCTTTCGAGTTTCCTCATTCCTTGAGGACAGGTTGACAATCAATTCAGAATATAATTAATCCAAAATTCCCGTTTAAAATAGATCAGAAATGTGTTTGAGTCAAGTTACTTTACTTTGATACTGCGGCAATCGAAAGTCCTTTATGATAAAATTTGCACGACACACGCATATATAAATTATAATAATTAACTTTCTTAATCTTTTCTTCATTCTTGTAAAGGGATTCCCCACGCTGCATTTTCTAGTAAGTAGTCGGCACTCAAGAACTCTAACCACCGCTAATGAAAAAGGCCATACGAGGCCCCACTAGGTACCTCTTTAAACTATCAACGCTCTGAGCTATGTTGACGACCTTGGTTTTTCTGAGGATCTACTAAATGACATCCATTATGAACCATAGTTGGAATCAGATCCCAATTATTTTCTGAATTGATTAACAAATGATCAATGAAATAAGGAAACTCAAAAGGGTTCTGCAACGTGGAATGGCCTCATTGTGAGGACTGATGACTTTCTCATTTATATTATGTTTTTTTAGCAGTTTTTTTTTCAGGCCCTGTTCATGCCTACTAGCGTTAATCGTATCATATATTCTCTGTATGGTGCATCCGACTCTTTAGCCGTTAGCGCCGCCTAGTGCAGAACTATGAAGTTACTTTCACCCCGAGCAGATACCTTTACAGGTACCATTGCTCGGCGAGAGGTGGCGCTATTATCAAGACTGTACTTTTTGTTTTTTCAAATATCATGATAATAATCACAATTTTTGCAATTTATTAGTGGATCACTCCACTAGCGTTATTATTATAAACAAAGATCAGAAACAAATGAAAAAAATTTTCGACGATACTGGACTTGAACCAGTGCCTTGAGCCAGACCGGGGCAGCACGCTCTACCATCTGAGCTAATTGTCCACACCAGCAGTCGACGAATTCACCTCTCGCCGAGCAATGGTACCTGTAAAGGTATCTGCTCGGGGTGAAAGTAACTTCATAGTTCTGCACTAGGCGGCGCTAACGGCTAAAGAGTCGGATGCACCATACAGAGATCCATAAGCAAGAACAGATGACAAAATTAGTCGACTGCTGGTGTGGACTGTTAGCTCAGATGGTAGAGCGTGCTGCCCCGGTCTGGCTCAAGGCACTGGTTCAAGTCCAGTATCGTCGAAAAAATTTTTCATTTGTTTCTGATCTTTGTTTATAATAATAACGGTAGTGGAGTGATCCACTAATAAATTGCAAAAATTGTGATTATTATCATGATATTTGTAAAACAAAAAGTACAGTCTTGATAATAGCGCCACCTCTCGCCGAGCAATGGTACCTGTAAAGGTATCTGCTCGGGGTGAAAGTAACTTCATAGTTCTGCACTAGGCGGCGCTAACGGCGAAAGAGTCGGATGCACCATACAGAGATCCATAAGCAAGAACAGATGACAAAATTCGTCGACTGCTGGTGTGGACGATTAGCTCAGATGGTAGAGCGTGCTGCCCCGGTCTGGCTCAAGGCACTGGTTCAAGTCCAGTATCGTCGAATAATTTTTTCATTTGTTTCTGATCTTTGTTTATAATAATAACGCTAGTGGAGTGATCCACTAATAAATTGCAAAAATTGTGATTATTATCATGATATTTGTAAAACAAAAAGTACAGTCTTGATAATAGCGCCACCTCTCGCCGAGCAATGGTACCTGTAAAGGTATCTGCTCGGGGTGAAAGTAACTTCATAGTTCTGCACTAGGCGGCGCTAACGGCTAAAGAGTCTGATGCACCATACAGAGATCCATAAGCAAGAACAGATGACAAAATTCGTCGACTGCTGGTGTGGACGATTAGCTCAGATGGTAGAGCGTGCTGCCCCGGTCTGGCTCAAGGCACTGGTTCAAGTCCAGTATCGTCGAAAAAAATTTTTTCATTTGTTTCTGATCTTTGTTTATAATAATAACGCTAGTGGAGTGATCCACTAATAAATTGCAAAAATTGTGATTATTATCATGATATTTGTAAAACAAAAAGTATGTATCATATATTGTTCTAAGGGCGGTGTTCCCTCTAATGAACTTTGCACTCGCAATTCGTTCTCGGTGAAAAATTCCGAGGACCGAGCCACTGCTTGGAAAAAATCACCTGTTACACTAAAAGATATACAAACATACAAACAAAGAGTACGTAAACTTATTGGTACAAAGACTGGTGAGACTAAGCTTCGTTCGGCTAAGATTACATATTTTTAAGGTTAGGAGGAAAAAAGAGATCCATAGAAGAACATATGTAATCGACAGGGCAAGTATATATTCCTCGAAGAACCAACAGACGCTGAGGCCGAAGAATTCTTCATTGGCGACTAAGCACTGGAATTACTGATTAGGCGCCCTACAAACGACGACACGCTCACTTGGTTGCACAACGACCTACGAAGCTGGCGGTCCCGGGTTCGAATCCCGGCCAGGGCAAGTGTTTGTGGGGTGGGTACAAATGTTTGCTCCTGGGTGTTTTCTATTTAGTAAAGTATTATAAGTTATCTATATAGTATGTAAATCGTCGCCTAGTACCCATACTTTATATCTATACAGTACAAGCTTTGCTTAGCTTGGGACTAGGTCGATTTGAGTAATATTGTCCCTACAAAAATAAATTTTCTTACAAAACAACACATATTCCTTTTAAGAGCTTTAGCTGTGGTAATATCATGAAATTTTGCATTGTGGCAGCTTAACTACCGATAACGCAAATAAAGTACAAATCCCACAAATAGATATTTCTCACAATAATAAAAAAAAAAAAAAAAAATTGCGACGTAGCCAGTTAATTAGGTTAAACACTTTTAACAAAAACTCGTCAGTGAAATTGCAATAAGCGTTCCATCAGTCGTTATTTAAGTTAGATATAAAATATTCAAAGCTAAAGTGGAAAATCCGCAAGGTCTGCACAAATATTTCCAATTTGGGTCATCGAAGCGGCGCATGATTCATGGCAATTGCATCGTAATTGAAAAAAATATGTTATTGCTGTTTGACGCATTGCTGGCGCCCGCCTCTGCCGATTGAATTTATGAGTTTTGATTTTTATCTATTACTAGAAGGTGGGCACATCGATCGCGCAGTAGAAAAAAATCGTACTGCCTGTTTTTTGCTTCAGCGTATCTAGTGGGGTAACAAGTGAGTATCATCGGATGTTTTGCTATCTTTGTACCAAAAATTAATGAAATCCGTCTAGCCGTAGTTTTTTACGCCAACGTCTACTTTATTTCTTTTGTCATTACTTTCTATTTCTGTGCTATAGTAAACTGTGTAACTACTGTGTACTGTTCCAAAGAATCAAAACTATTTACGAAACAATACAATCTCCAGACAACAAGTCAGCACGGTGGTTAATGAATTCGGTCTCCGCATAATGTAGCAGCGAATTGATTCGCATGTTTTTCTGGAAACTGGTGGGAGTTGCAGCTAGAACAAAAAAGATCAAATTTTGTGCGTTAACAGCGAGATAATTTTAGCCTGACGATAAACAGCGACATCCCTCGGGAAACTCTGCAATTCTTCAAACACGAAGTTATATTTCACTCGATTATAATGACACTAGGCATACACTAAGCCTGGCATGGTGACAGAAGGCAGAAATTACACCAAAGCGACTAAGGAACAATCATGGCCAATGTCTCTTCTATATATTTTACAAAAAAAACTAATCTATTTACGAAACAATACATACAACTCTTCAGCACCAATGCAACAAGTCAGCATGGCGATTAATAAATTCGTTCTCCACATAATGTGGCACCGAATTGATTCTTACATTTTTCCGGAAACAGGCGGGAGCCGAAGGTGGATAGGCCAAAAATAATAGTATAAGCTTTTATTTAACCTCAATTACGGATAATTCTATATATTACAGGTTTTTTTTTTATAATCGCAAAAGAATAAAAACACCGTCCCGATGATGATTGAAAATGTTAAAACGCGGTTCCAAATTATCATAAGATGCAATAATAATGACCAGAGGCAGATACAAAACTAAGACAACTTAAGTTTAACCACGGCCAAAGTCTCTTGTCATTACCTTCTATATATTTTCCGAAGAAACTATTGAAACAATACAACCTCCAGACAACAAGTCAGCACGGTTAATAAATTCGTTCTCCGCATAATATAGCACCGAATTGATTCGTACGTTTTCCGGAAACCGGCGGGCGCCGAAGCTGGATAGAACAAAAACGATCCTTTGTTGTAGAACAGTTGAGCTCGGAAGCATTCCAGTTAACTACGCAGTCTGTTTTTAAATGACTTAAACAGCTGGCTTTCTAGATTTGGCCGTGTTTATAGGCTTTTATTTAACTTTCCATATTTGTAAACGTGAAATGGCTTAATAAAATAATGATCTTGATTCTGTAAGTAGGCCGCAAGGGCACTTTTGCAAGTCTGACTCTACGACATTTCCCAAAAGGAGACTACTGTTGCGAAGAAAACCTATTTAAACTCAGCAGTCAGTAATTTTTTCTAAACAACGCAATTATTTTTTAGTATAATATTTAATTAATTGACTATTACAATGTTTGTACTTAACTTTTCCTAAGTATATGTTTTAAGTATAATCTCAATGCGTAGTTCTCCATAAAAACATATAAAAACTTATAAAAGTAAAATAGAATAGAAGATTAAAATGTGAAATGTGTTTTTTTTTAACAATTTACATACGTTTGTTGGGTGCTGAACACTGGGTTTTTGTAGATACGGCCGTTTGTAGCGTATATTTGGTACGAAACCCTCGGTGCTTGAGTCCGACTCGTACTTTGGCCGGTTTTCTTCATGCTGATCAGAAACACTAAAAATAATCAAGAATGTTCATTTCAAAATCACATGGGACGATTGTAGGTAGGTACGGTCAAAAGCAAACATTAATAAACACCACAAAATGCCTTAAATATATATCTAAACCTTATTATTTACCATGACAGTAAAGTTGGTGTATACATGCAGGTACCCTTGACTGTACATACAGGTACCTAGAGTAACTGAACATGACAATATGCTGCTAAATTGTTACTTATATAGAATCTGAACTGAAAATATAGTATAACTGATCATAAATAATAAGTAATCCTACATACAACACGCTTATTTCTCATTAACAATATTGAGTGATACTTTAGAAATCTATTTTAGTTTAGTCTAGACAGAGTATTAAGTTTTACGTGAAATAACATTTGTATAGTCTTCACCTTCTCCAAATCCTTATATATTCAAATATATAACTATATACTTGTATAACGGTTAAGTCCTAAGTAAAATACCTACAAACATTATAATTCGAAAATTGAACCACTAAAAATATAAATAAGGTATATATCTTTCACGTGCCACACATGATCAAGAGATTTATTGAATGAAAAGTTTTTTTCAATAAAATCCTTATGCTTTCTAGAACTTTTTTAGATCTCGCATCTAAATACCTCATAAAATAAAGTTTTGAAATAAACAATTTAACGGATTATATCGCGTATATTCCGAAACGTCGGGAACTAAAATGAGATAATATACGCGATATAATCCGTTAAATTGTTTTATTTCAATGAGTAATAATTGCGGAAGCAGAAGAAAATATTCAATTAAGTTTTACCGAGATAATTAGTGGGAGAATTTTTTTTTTAATAAATTATATTAATGTCAGTCATATGGGTAATTTATGTTAAAGTGTTGCCAGTTGTGTCAGGAAAACTGTTGGACGAGGGCAGCGAACGATCGGTCGTTGTTGAGATCCTTGGGAGAGGCCTTTGTTAAGCAGTGGACATATTTATGTTGGGATTGATATCATAATGACGATTGTCAGTCAGAGAAGTGGTCGCAAGACATGAAACAGAAGACACAGAAGTGGACACAGAAACCCTGGAACCCGGGGGTTCATCAATTGCATAACGAACTTTTGGTATGGTAGGTACTATTGGTATCCGAATCAACTGTCATAGCCCATACAAAATCATGATTCAGATTCCGAGCGTCAAACGCGTTAGGCAATAGGGGGGCCAGTCTGAAAGTTCTGAAGACATAAAATCTACATTGAACGTCTCCAGATTGAAATGTTGTGATGGTGATATCCAGGGAGCAAACCTTTAACGCAAGCTATGTCATGATGACGCACATTTTCAATCTGTATATACAGATAATTCAATCGGAGCCAAGAAATCCGTTATTGTTTTCATTATTTATTCTCGCATTTTCTTTTTCTACTTATGACAAAGAACGATAATATCCCGAAACGTCGGGAACTCAAATGAGATAATACACGCGATATAATCCGTTAAATTGTTTTATTTAAATAAGTAATAAATACAATGTTTGTACTTAACTTTTCCTAAGTATATGTTTTAAGTATAATCTCAATGCGTAGTTCTCCATAAAAACATATAAAAACTTATAAAAGTAAAATAGAATAGAAGATTAAAATGTGAAATGTGTTTTTTTTTAACAATTTACATACGTTTGTTGGGTGCTGAACACTGGGTTTTTGTAGATACGGCCGTTTGTAGCGTATATTTGGTACGAAACCCTCGGTGCTTGAGTCCGACTCGTACTTTGGCCGGTTTTCTTCATGCTGATCAGAAACACTAAAAATAATCAAGAATGTTCATTTCAAAATCACATGGGACGATTGTAGGTAGGTACGGTCAAAAGCAAACATTAATAAACACCACAAAATGCCTTAAATATATATCTAAACCTTATTATTTACCATGACAGTAAAGTTGGTGTATACATGCAGGTACCCTTGACTGTACATACAGGTACCTAGAGTAACTGAACATGACAATATGCTGCTAAATTGTTACTTATATAGAATCTGAACTGAAAATATAGTATAACTGATCATAAATAATAAGTAATCCTACATACAACACGCTTATTTCTCATTAACAATATTGAGTGATACTTTAGAAATCTATTTTAGTTTAGTCTAGACAGAGTATTAAGTTTTACGTGAAATAACATTTGTATAGTCTTCACCTTCTCCAAATCCTTATATATTCAAATATATAACTATATACTTGTATAACGGTTAAGTCCTAAGTAAAATACCTACAAACATTATAATTCGAAAATTGAACCACTAAAAATATAAATAAGGTATATATCTTTCACGTGCCACACATGATCAAGAGATTTATTGAATGAAAAGTTTTTTTCAATAAAATCCTTATGCTTTCTAGAACTTTTTTAGATCTCGCATCTAAATACCTCATAAAATAAAGTTTTGAAATAAACAATTTAACGGATTATATCGCGTATATTCCGAAACGTCGGGAACTAAAATGAGATAATATACGCGATATAATCCGTTAAATTGTTTTATTTCAATGAGTAATAATTGCGGAAGCAGAAGAAAATATTCAATTAAGTTTTACCGAGATAATTAGTGGGAGAATTTTTTTTTTAATAAATTATATTAATGTCAGTCATATGGGTAATTTATGTTAAAGTGTTGCCAGTTGTGTCAGGAAAACTGTTGGACGAGGGCAGCGAACGATCGGTCGTTGTTGAGATCCTTGGGAGAGGCCTTTGTTAAGCAGTGGACATATTTATGTTGGGATTGATATCATAATGACGATTGTCAGTCAGAGAAGTGGTCGCAAGACATGAAACAGAAGACACAGAAGTGGACACAGAAACCCTGGAACCCGGGGGTTCATCAATTGCATAACGAACTTTTGGTATGGTAGGTACTATTGGTATCCGAATCAACTGTCATAGCCCATACAAAATCATGATTCAGATTCCGAGCGTCAAACGCGTTAGGCAATAGGGGGGCCAGTCTGAAAGTTCTGAAGACATAAAATCTACATTGAACGTCTCCAGATTGAAATGTTGTGATGGTGATATCCAGGGAGCAAACCTTTAACGCAAGCTATGTCATGATGACGCACATTTTCAATCTGTATATACAGATAATTCAATCGGAGCCAAGAAATCCGTTATTGTTTTCATTATTTATTCTCGCATTTTCTTTTTCTACTTATGACAAAGAACGATAATATCCCGAAACGTCGGGAACTCAAATGAGATAATACACGCGATATAATCCGTTAAATTTATTTATTTAAACGACAGTGTCAATTCGTAGTATTTTTTTCTCGTTTCAACTATGTCTTAGTTAACCAACATATTATTTTATTTAGTTAAGTTATTAAGTATGTTATAAAAAAATTACACTTGAATTATCACTTACATTAATTATAATGTTATATTTCCGACACGATTGTCAAATTGTTATGGAATAAACTATCTATTTATCTATCTATTCATATATGTTAGTAAGCTAAAAGTATTTTCTTCTGTTTACGCATTTATTACTTATTTAAATAAAACAATTTAACGGATTATATCGCGTATATTATCTCATTTGAATTCCCAAAGTTTTGGAAGCTTTTTAGCTTTCCAAGTTCAGGGTTGACTGAAAAAAGTTAAAATGCTTGTTATTTGGTAACGACTATTCTATGTAACATCTAGACCAGCGGGCCTGATGGTCACGTTTATCACGCGATAAATGATATGGTGATGCGTCTGTCACTCTCGCACTCACATACTTGTCAAAAGGTGACGGCAGCCATGTCATTTATTTGTCGCGTGACAAACGCAACAATCACTGGTCTAGATACTACATAGAATAGGTCTAGATATTACATAGAATAGGTCTAGATATTACTTAGAATAGGTCTAGATATTACATAGAATAGGTCTAGATATTACATAGAATAGGTCTAGATATTACATAGAATAGGTCTAGATATTACATAGAGTAAGTCTAGATATTACATAGAATAGGTCTAGATATTACATGGGGTCGGCAACCTGCGGCTCGCGAGCCACATGCGGCTCTTTGGATTAGAAGCTGCGGCCCTATAGATTAATTAAATGAATAGGAAAAGTACTATTTATTGTAAGAAAGAGTTTTTTTATACAATAGAATAGAATAAAGCTTTATTCAGGATAACACATCATAACAAATTTAACATGACAAAATAGACAATACAATGTGAACGAGGGATGTGAACCTAAAATGGTCTCCACTCAGCAATGCCGTCGGCTTGGCTAAGTATACCACTGCCAACGGCGCTGGTTTTCTGAAGCCAGCGGGTCGGTTGTGCAGGATAGCATACTGTGCGACTTGTGAATGCGAGCTCAAGTAAAAATATATATCTTATATGCATACATATATATGGATTAAATTTTATAAGTATAATATAAAGGTAAATAGTATTATAGACGATTACTTATAATTACAACGTCGGTAGGCGGCTGATCTGTGACGGTACATTTATTGCTCTTTAAAAACTGAAATTTTATAAATTTGGCCCTCCCGACTCAAAAGGTTTCCGACCCCTGATGTACACGGAATCATTTATTTTATTTATTTATTTACTAAAATCTATTACACATTATAACAGTATTAACTGAGGCACTGTGAAATTCAAATTAACTTCAAGGCATATACATAACATAAAAAAACCGGCTAAGTGCGAGTCAGACTCGCGCATCGAGGGTTCCGTACAAATTTTTACTTACCCTAACTTTATTACCCGGTACCGGTTGAGTTAAGTTTGCACCTGATATCTATAGCATTGCATACAAATCAGGTGCAAACTTAAGGCAACCGGGTTGCTCAAATAGGTTTTTTGCGAATTAAAAAAAATAGCTAGTTAGAGACATGGCTATAATTTTCGTGTAATATTTATGTTTATTGATACAAATTCTGAAAATTTTAATTTTTTTTTTTTTTTTCACATTTTCCTTAATAAAACAAAAACTAATCACAATAAAGAAAATTAAAAAAAAATTCAAAAATGTACAGATGGAGCCCTTTCATACGATACTAATCGCAGTACTAATCGAATGGGGTCTAGCTACTGAGCTAGACTTTTAATTATTACCCCCCCCCCCCCCCCCCCCCCCACCCCTCATATTCGTCACTTTTTTAGAAAATAAAAATATGTTTTTAAATATTTCCTGTGCAATACATGTGGGCTGACCATGTTTATAAACATTCCAAATTTCAAATAGTTAGCATAAGTAGTTTTTGAGATATGGCGCTTTAATAGTCAGACAGACAGACAGACAGACAGACGGACAGTCAGACAGACGGACAGACAGACAGACGGACAGACAGACAGACAGACAGAGTCGCACCATAAGGGTTCCTTTTGTACCTTTTTATATTAATAAAATTTACAAAGAAGCAGAAGACGGATGCTCATCCATTCATATCATCCGTCCATCATGGCTTGTCATCACTTGCCTGTTGTCGGCATCATAAGTTTACTCCCTAGTGATGATCAGTGATCAGATGAAAGTCGTGTAAAGATTTTTTCCTAATGGGGTGAAGCGCGATACGACGAACCAAGGCAACACGAAGATATAAGTCTCGCAGATTTAGATTCTCGTCTTGTCTCGTCGGTGAAAAATGCGTAGATAGTTTTGGGTGGAGTTTTCTAGAAATGGCGTGTTGGTCCAGGTTTAGTTTCACAATCCAGATTCGTGCACATGAAAGGTAAACGATAAAAAAAGCCACAGACTAGACAGGGCACATCTAAAAAAAGCTGTTATATTTCAAACGCCAGAGAAAGACATTGATTCACGCTCCTGTTTTTTGTCAGGTGTTCAGCATCGCCTTCGTTGGACACAAGGAGGATTATAATGGTGTAAAATTATTATATAAGAAAAAATAGAGTAACTAATGGATTTTTTATCCAAATTTCCTATCGTGCTTATGAAATATTACGATATTATGCAAACATTCGATGTTTCTATGCTTTAGCGGGCAAAAATAAAGTATTGACGAAAAGGCTTTGCAGGCCATAAATATCACAAAAACATGCGTTGACAGCTGCCAGCGGCATTATTAACTTCTGTCGGTTCGATAAAAGTTGTCGGTGCAACCCGCATATGTTTCATGAGTGTTAATTTACGGTTTGAACATTTGCTGTCACTACATACTGAAACTAAAACTAAAAATTCAATTATATATTTCTAAAAAGGGCCCCAGTGGCATGGTGCCTAAGATTTTGGCGCTGAGCGAGGAAGCTGCCAGCCCATTGGTAGCCTGAGGTGTCAACGAGCCGTTTTGATAGCTCTTTGAAAAGAAGCGGGCGCATGGACCCCACAGACCCAGGGTCACGACTTTTTGTTATGCCGAGGAATAAATGTTTCTTTTTTTCTTTTATTTCTTCCTTCAATAGTATAAATTTTCTGTAACCGTAAGCAAGCAAGTGCAAACCTATCTACTTTGCCCCAATATTGACTCGTAAAGTATGACCTATGACATTAAATCCGCTAAGTTTTTCTTTTGTGCATAACGATTGAATAAATCAATAAAATTTATCATTATAAAAAGCATTAATTGCGATGTTCAAGTAGACAGTAAGACGTTAATTTTAATTAGGTTATTACATTTCAGTGCGTTAGTTTAAGCGCGTGTCAGTCCTTGCCGCTTTATTTGTGTCCCAATCCGAACCAAACGCAATTCTTTATCATATTTATTCAGATGTGTAAGTAACCTTATGAAATCGAGAGTTAACAAGAGTAACACCCTTCAGCGCGAGTTTTCCCCGATAATAGGTATTTGCACACGACAGCAGGTCGGTCGGGAGTGACGCTCGCTGTTGACAGCGGCACTCCTCCCGCGAACACGCCACTCGCCTCACAGCGAGCTGAGCAAACACCGTCCCAGGATCGAACTACGGATGAAGTTGTTTCGTGTGTTGCAAAAATGTGTAACGTTATACAATTTAGGCCACGTAAGTTTACGCGTGACGCAGTAGATCTCCGAGTACGTGGAGACCAGTTAAAGGAAAAGAGCATAATTCTAATGGCGATCAATGGAATCCTATGGAAGCAAGATATCCTTTAAAAAAATAAGACCGCTGTTAATCCTTTCAGGCATGAAGGAACGACCACAGAGACAGAGAAGTTTACACCTCAACCACAACCCTTGGACACCTAAAAACAATTGCGAAGATAGCATATGCTACGAGTACTCGTATTGGCAGCTTACTTGCATGAGGCTAATATTAATGTATATTATTTATGATAAGTTAGTCGTAGATATGCAAGTATATGTATTAGTATTCTACAGGATTCACATTCATTTCGCCATCTTCATTCTGACATCACGGTACTCGGCGTGGATTTGGGTTCCACCTTCATGATAGCAAGGTGCCACTTATTTATAAGTAGCTCTTCGTCGTGTGATCATAAATAAATGTTTGCCTATGCTTGAAAAAAAAAATACTGATGTTTAAACTTCGAAGGTAATTAATGGATCGAGTATATTATGTACAGATAAGCAGGTAATTACCTAATACTGACGAAAGAATGAGAAACTTCTACAGAAACGAATTTAGAGTAAGTCTAAAGTAAACACTTTCCCAGAACCCGTAATGTAAATACTGATCAATTTATCTCTCAAAGTAGCTGAACCGGGAAGCAGAAAAACTAACCGAGATTTTAACTCCAGAGCAAAACGTTGAAGGCAATAAAAATGTTGTATGTACATGCGCAAACAGGCAATCAGTTCAGTAGCATTTGCGAGCTACGCAAATACTCCGAACCAAGTGCTTGTCAAAGACTGCTCCAATTCTTTTTTTATATATTTCATATAGATGCTTTAACATAGATAATAGATATTTATGTAATTATATGCTTAATGACACATTTTAAGGGTCATTGGGCATTTTGTTCGGACGTATGACCCACGGCGAACACAAACGAAATAGGGCTAGGTATGTAGGTAAATGTATCTGCTACTTAGTAGCATGAGTCGCATTCTTGTAAACCGTACGGGAGAATTAAGAAAAAATATTAAAACCATTTCTTATCATTATACCATTTTTGCAAATAATTAAGTCAGAACTATTGGAACAGACCTTTTTTATATATATATACATGGTTTTTATTGTCCGCGTTTTTGGCGAGGTGGATTCTGCCAGTGTCTATGTTTAGACTTTTAACGTTTTACAGAGAATTGTACATGAACCACACCTTTGTACAATGCTGAAAGTAAAAACATTAATTAATAGTATCACTACATCGTACACATACTGTTGAATAACTTTTTTCTGCCGGTTGATACATAAAAAAATACATATTTAGAAAAGTGAGATTAAATTGTCTATTTTAAAACTAGTTTGGTCTCTGTACGCGAAAGTTCAGAAAGCGGGTCAAAAACGCCCAATGACCCTTACACAGACACCTTATTTTGACGTTTTGGTGAGGAAAATGTTGTTTATTCCACGGAAAGTACGCATGGCCATTAAAATAAGTCGTCATTCGAATGTTAACCATGATAGTGGATAGTCGGTGCCTCTCTGTTGGAAAACAGTGTTAGGTGCTACGTCGGATAGTGTGAACGGAGCTTCGAGAAGTTAGGCTTTCAGAGCCGTTTAGTACCAGAAGAGCAGCAACCGCTTGTGCTTATGAAGTCCTCGGCATTAACCGAGACATGTCCAGCAGTACTGGGCTTAAACGACGCGAGTAACTGCAATTGGAAATGCGTTACTGGAGCAAGAAGCTGCGTATATTATGGACTCAGCGCCGTACTAATATATTTATTCTCTAGGAGCTCAAGGTCAAGCAAAGGCTTCGGGAATTATTCACTCAATACTGAGTTACTTCTAATTCCGTCACGTTATGTGTAAGGATCCGGCCACGACAACGCGCGACCAGCGACGCGACAAGCAAATTCGTAATACATTGCGTGTGATGCCAACTAACTGCTGTATGGTAAGCGCCTTGACCGTGCAATGAATAGCGAATTCGCTCACCAGGAACGTACATGCATACATCGGCACAAACTTTCTCGTTTATAATATTATTATGAAGGATTATTAGGATAGAAATTTTGGAAATGAGCTTTTCAAGCGTGACACAGTTTGCAATGTTACGAATTATTTATTATTTAGCTCTTTACGTCCGAATTGTTACTGTCCTATGTTTCTTTGCTCAATTATGATATCGTTAAATGTTTAGTTTTAAAGCGCCATCTAGTTTTTTATACTGGATAGCCCCTACCAGTTGGCGCACGATCAAAGTATAGCAATTGACAGTCTTCTCGTTTTGATGGTCCTTGATACATACTCTCCAAAACCTCCAAACAGACCTTTCGTTATACCTCCTCAAAAGCCTTTTGATATATGCCCTCGTTAATTCACAACATAAAAATAAACATTAATATATATTATCCATTTACACGGCACGTAACGCCACAATATATTTATCTTTTGTGTTTTCCGATCCCAGAGATACGTATTCCCGTCGGAGCATATCGGCAACCGGCTTAGTTTAAATTGAAACAAATTGACAGGGAAGAAAGCCTTACCTTCCGTATACAAGTTACATTCGTTTGTACAGAATGGGCATCTATTTTTTATCGGTGATATTGGGATCCTGAAGATTTCCAATTATAGGCAATCATAACAAACCAACGATCGACGATGATTGTAGCGTCCAACCTAGAAGGTGCTCGCAACTTCGTTCGCGGAAGAGTGAAAAGTCATAACCCTCTTTTTTACTTCAGACAGAGCAACGGATATACTTGTGTTTTTACGGTTCCGTACCTCAAAAGTAAAAAACGGAACCCGTAGAGAATCACTTTGTTGTCAGTCTGTCTGTAAACCCCCTTTTTCTCAGGAATGCTTGGGGTGTTAGCAAGTTAAAATTAACATCAAATGCGTTAAACATTCTGCGGTCCCTTGAAGCTGTCAAAAGAAACAAGCTTCTAAGTCAAAGCAACAAATTTTTAGGTTACAGCCATTAAAAATGGTGTTTCCAACAAATTATCGTCCATTGCCTTCCAAAATTATAGGGTACTAGCTTCTGCCCGCGACTTCGTCCGCCTTAAATTCGTTTATCGCGGATAAGGGTATTTTTCAGGGATAAAAAATAGCCTATGTCCTTCCCCGGGACTAAAACTATCTCCATACCAAATTTCATCCAAATCGGTTCAGCGGTTTAAGCGTGAAGAGGTAACAGACAGACAGACAAACAGACAGACAGACAGACAGACAGACAGACAGACACACTTTCGCATTTATAATATTAGTATGGATTTCAAGTTGACCTAGTAACTTGAAATTTGTTATGAAAGTAGCTCTTATACGACAAACCAGGAAATAAATCTAAAAAGCTTATTTTTTATGTCTGTCTATGTCGGTAACCAATATAAAATCCCCACGCGGCGTACATTTTGCTTAGGAGTAGGAGTCCGACTCGCACTTGGCTGTTATTTTGCATATATATATAGAATAGAGGCTGGAAAATATATAGGTTTCTTTTATCCCGCAAAAATGCAGTTCCCGTGGGAAATAATATAGTAAGCTACATGAGCAAAGCCTCGGGAAAACCCTAGTCGTAGATTAATTTAAAAAAATCCCCCTTGATGTGTTCCTTATAAACAGTTATTGGTTCTCTTCATCTGTTTGACTACAAGTACAATTTTCCCGAAGTCAATGTCCCTCTTTTTAACGTAATTACTAAGTTTTTCCAAAATACTTTATTATAGACTTTTGGAAACCTATGTTCATTTTTGTTGCCGTTTCCTTATAAGTAGTAAACGATTCAATCAATCCTAATAAGAACTTTCATTATTCTAAAACTTCAGTAGCCTTCGATAATTGGCCAAATATGCCGTCTCGGGGCCAAATAACTTTTTCTCCTTTCGGACCAATTAATTTTAGATATTATTACGCTCAAATAATCTTTTTTTGCCCTCAAAGGGTCTAGATTGGCCAATTAAAACTTTAAGCTTATTACTCGGGCGCCGTTTTTGAATACGTTTAATTAATTTACCCTCACTTCGCCTCAGTTTCCTTCCAGCTATCAGGAGCGAAGTAATCAAAAATCACTTTTAGAGGGATTATATTCATTTTATAAATCTATTCAAAGCTAACTTTATTATTCACTGGTCGGGGGTGTTTTTTTCTACCGGAATTTATTTCGACAGTTGCTTTGCGCAGCATATTAAAATTATTAAATATCAGACTCCATAACATTAATCTCAACCGTACTTTTTTAACGATAGATGGTCCCTGGTGTCTAGTAATTTAATGACAATAATGACATTGCATGCGTTCCGAAATAGGCGAAAAAATATTTAAGATTTTAGTATATATTTTTAAATTCTTTGTGTATGGAGCACAGTATACTAGGTGTTCGAAGGACTGATCACATCAGAAATACCGACCTGCGCTCCAGAACTGGTATCGCAGACGTGGATGCTAAAACCGCCAGACTTAAATGGGATCGGGTTGGGCATGTCTACCGTTATGAATCCAGATCGGTGGGCCAAGGTAACTACTGAATGGATCGCCCAGGATGGCTACCGGAACCGAGGCAGACCGAAAAAGAGATGGCAGGACGATTTGGACACATTTTGCAAAGGCTGTCGGGAGAGTGCATACGCACTGGATAGAGATGCATGGCGGAAAAGAGGAGAGGCCTTTGCCCATTTGCTTCTTATTTTGCGTTGTAGTCCATTGAGAACCAAATACACGTATGAATTACAATTATATGTTACGCATTATTTCCACAAGTTCTACGTTGAAAATAACATTATATTGTGTTTAAATTAGTCGGTGAAGAATTAGCAAAAATAAATATTACATAGTTGAATTAAAAACAAGTATATATAAAAATAGCAAACAGCGTAATATACATACCTTCTGCTATTTTTTTTATCCAACTCAGTATTATTAGAAAAGCTTATTAACAACCATTTTGTTCCTAACATCTCTAGATTGATTGATTAAAGAGATGAATCCATTAAAGTAATCATTAAAGTATTTTTATAAAAATCTAGCTCGCTATAAGCATGTGGTTATAGTACGACTAGTCGGACAGATTACTCGGCAAGCGCGCCACGGCGGCCAATATCCGGCCGAAGTGGGTAGGAAATCAACTCCGGCCGCCGATGCGGTGGGAAATATACTCATTTGGAACTGATAGCGATAACTGCCACGTGGGCCACCACGAGTTATGCGGCTTCATTAGACAGATATATTGTTGCTATATTGGAGAATCTATCTTGGTTTTTAGTGGAATTCAAATTAGTAAATAATTGCATTTGAATGCCCAATTTCATCGTTTTCAATTTTCTATTTTCTATTATATATATGCTTAACATAGATTACGCCTGCCGAATTATGAGATTGCCAACGATAATCAGCCGTTGATAACTGACAGAGTATGTGAAAGGTCTTACTTTTAGCCGTCCTTACTCTATATGGCACTGTATTATGAGTTGAAAACGTACAATGCGACATTTAACACTGTAACTACATAAAGTCGTTTCTTTTGTGCCATCGTTTCATAAAATAATGCTTATTTAAGTTTTTTGGCGTCTTAATTCACAATAATGAGATAATCATGCAATTTATCTTAAAAGTAGCTTGTATAACGCGCATCGGTCCAACTAGTCAATTAGATTACCTGGTAAGCGCGGTCAGGGCGGTCAATATCCGGCCGAGGTGGGTAGGAATATCAACTCTGGCCGCCGATGCCGCGGGAAATATACTCATTTGCAACTGATAACCGCTACTAGAATTGTGTGGCTTCATTAAATAACAATTTCTGTTTTATTAGAAAATCTATTTATAAATAGGTTAAGACTACAATTTGCAAAGGCTGGCGGGAGCATGCGCTGGGTAGGGATGCATGGCGGAAAAGAGGGGAGACCTTTGCCCAACAGTGGGACACCTTAATAGGCTAGCAACCTTCAGTTGTTCTACACGACCCGAACGATGCCTCATTTTAGATAGTTGTTTTTAGGGTTCCATACCCATGGCAAAAACGGAACCCTTATAGTTTCATATGTCCGTCCATCCGTATGTCACAGGTATTTCACTCAAAAACTACAATCCACGGAGCTATTTAGTTTGGTAGTTTAATGACAAAAATTAATATTTCTAGTGTGGGCACTCCATACATGTAACCGAAGCCGAATATATATTTTCTTAGCAAACATCAACGAGTGGCACATATTTTGACTGCTTTTTTTAGATTTTAAAGTTATATATATTTTAAGTATTTATTTAACTAAGTGAATATTTGCGAAAATAATAATCGCTAGGAAAGAAGCATAAATTGTCTCCTCCTCTATCTTTTAAACCGAAGGTATGTCAAAAAAATTACAAAGGTTGACACTTAATAAATACTTTTAACGAAAATTATTTTCAACAAAAGGACGGAAGTGCCATGAAGATATCCTCCTTTAATAGTTCACTTTTTTTCCGTGGTTTTTTTTCTTAGTGTATGTCTTTGTAGTAACGTCTACGGAACTCTACACTGATCAAGGTCTGACGTGCTGGTTTTTTTCTTGGTTATTCAAGCAAACCCAGTAAAAACCACCAGATTAAGTAAGTAAGTGGTTAAGGATTAGTACGAGTTATGGGTTAAATACGAAATTGTATATTTGTTATTTTATCTCCATAAGTAACTTATGCACCAGATTTTCATAAAAAATGCATAAGTATTAAAATTTTGTATGGAATTCAAATACATAATCATCAGGAAATAGTGCAATTATACCGAAAATGTGACATTGACTAGGCGTATGTACCTCCATACGCCTAGTCAAACAGATTACTCGGCAAGCGCGCCAGGGTGGCCAATATCCGGTCGAGGTAGGAAACTAGCTCCGGCCGCCGATGCTGCGGGAAATATACCTCGTTTGCAACTGATAACCGCGGCGTGTGCCGCCACTGGTGTTGCGGGGCCTTAAAATAATAATCTATACTTCTGTACCAGTAGATATCTTTTAATGTTTGTAAATTATTGCTATAAACTATTTTAACCATCGCTAAATTTTTGCACGCCATCTTATAGTATGAACAAGTAATGGGATTGTCTTATGATATAACATCAATTGAAACCTTTGTTTAGGCAAATAAATAATTTTGATTTGATTTGATACATAAAGTTGTAAAAATTAAATATCTGAACATTGAAGATATTAAAAAATATATATTGTAACGGACTATTTGGAGGTCACTTAACCGAAAAAAAAATATATTTTTTGCATGTTTGTATGTGTCGTTGTGGCTTCATTGCGCCAAATCGGCTAACGGATTTCAACTATTTTTGACACACGGGTAGCTAGGTATCTACGAATAGTTATAAGATACTTTTTACTTGACTACGTCGAAGAAAAAAAGAGGATTGTGACTTTTTCTCTCACGTGAACGAAGCTTCTAGTAATACATGCATAAGACTTTCTGTCTATTATCTCTTCACGCTTAAACCGCTGAACCAACATAGATGAAATTTGCTACGGAGATAGTTTGAGACTCTAGAAGTAGTAATAATAAGATAGTTTTTATCCCGGAAAATTGCACGGTTCCCAAGGGATAAATAAAATAATAGGCCTCGCGAGCGAAGCTGCGGGAAAATCCTAATCACTACATAGTATAAAACAAAGTCGCTTTCTCTGTCCCTAATCCCTATGTACGTTTAAATCTTTAAAACTAAGCAACGGATTTTGATACGGTTTTTTTTTAATAGATAGATTGATTGAAGAGGAAGGTTTAATTGTATAATACCATCCATTAAATAGTGGAGAAATACTGTTATTTTTTAAGGTTTCTAATGTGATGTCGTAAATAATTTCATTTTTTCCGCTTCCATTGCAAACGCAAGCTAAACCCTACGAGATTTATCAAAATAATGTACTAAGTATTGTACACATTAAAAAGGTCTACAGAAAACTCCGCGATGGTATATGTCTATCTCTTATGGATATCCCACAATAACATTTTTTGTCATTTACTTTTGACGACAAATAATGGCTAATTTTCGAAGCGATTTTAACCAATACAGCATTAATCCTTATCCAATTAAATACCTTAAATACATTGTTGATTTAATATAGATCTATATGGACCTTTACAGCATATGATTTAAATGAATATTTTCGAAGATATTACAGATTTAAAAATTGCGGGCCGTAGCGTTTGCGGCGGTACCGGCCGGCCGGGTTAGTATTTAGTATCAGGATTGCACCCGTGCGAAGCCGGGGCGGGTCGCTAGTAATATTATAAATGCGAAAGTAAGTCTTGCCTATTGATGCTTAAACCGTTGAACCGATTTAGATGAAATTTGAAATGGAGATAGTTTGAAACTTTCGGAAGAATTAGGAATCGTTTTTATTCCGGCAATCAGCCCTTAAAAAAAGGGTGAAAAGGGGAATGGATGTTTGTACTTGGAATCAATTATTCAAACAAAAATGACTACAGTTTTTGGTGATGCCGGCGAAGCCGTGGGTAAATACTAGTGCAATATAAAACTGTAAGCATGTTGTTGCTTTGTTTGTAGAAGACTTTTCAAATATTTTTGGCATCTAAATTCATAATTTTCCGATAGTGTGACATGCATAATGTGCCTCGGCATGACTAGTCAGACAGATCACTCGGCAAGCACGCTAGGGCGGCCAATATCCGGCCGAAATGGGTAGGAAATCAACTCCGGCCGCCGATGCCACAGGGAGTATACTCGTACTGCGGCCTGTGGAGTTGTTAGAAATTGCTGCTTTATTTTCCAACCTATATCAGTGTTTTAATGAAATTAAGATTAAAAGATTTGTGAAATGCTGCTTGGTAAACTATTAAAATAGAACAATAAAGCCTTTCTGGCACATGTGTAACTGTCTTTACAGATTAGGCCCATCTGGCATGTATGTACACCTTTATTTGTTTTCTCAAAGTGGGTAGTATGCACAAATTGTAACTTTGACAGAGGAAAATATATCTTTTCTCAGTCAACCCGTGACCATGGAAAGCTGAAAAGCTTCCGAAACGTCGGGAACTCAAATGAGACAATGTACGCAATATAATCCATTAAATTGTTTTATTTACATGAGTAATAATCGCGGAAACAGAAGAAAATATTAAATTAAGATTAGTTTAAAGGTTTTAATTTCTATATACATTGACACTATCTGTAATCATTTAAGTATGCAGCATTTTACGTATAGGTTTTTTTCTATTGTGATCCATAATGGACAATGTTTAGGTACCATTAAAGAATACCTATATTATAAGTAGGAGTGATATATGCCCGACAAGGCAAGCTATAGTATTACTCGTATTTTTAGTTATAATAAATATCATAATATACTTAAATTTTTTTCACTTCTTATCCTTGAAAATCACCCCCTTTTAGCTCCGCGAAGCGAGGCCGAAGTGGTTGTTTTAGCCTCTAGGATTTTAAAGGAAACTTTTACTTCGCGATCTTTTTCGGTGGTCACTTAGCTCTAGTTAGCTTAGATTTTTCTTTACGTATTTCATTTTTTTTTACTTGAGGCTAAATGCCATTATGACACTGATATATTTGACGAGTATTCCTATATTGACGAGTGTATAAATAAACACCCGTATAACATAACATCTCGTGTAAACCTTTATTGCATATCCAATCTTAGGCTTAACACAGTCACTGCCAAGAACCCGCCTAGTGAGCGCTCTGCTTGTAGACGCATATACCATGCGTTTCCCCGTATACAGGGAAAAAGTGCGTATTCCTACAAAAAGCTTCGAAGCGAAAGTGTTAAGCAGATGAAGGTGGAGTGCGACCGGTCGCTGTGGAGATCCTTGGGGGAGGCCTTTGTCTAACAGTTTATGTCCTTGGGCTGATTGATGATGATGACGTGCCCTGACAGTGTGTCGTGGAAGCTTTAAATATGTAATACGAGTACCATCTTCATATTATGTACATGACTGTGCAACAAATAAATAAAATGAAATATAGTCGTAATGGCTTTTTTAGCCCTTCGCCACAAAATCTATAGGTTATTTATACTTACTTGTCTTATATAGTCAACAACATTCTAACCTAAAAGTACACCTTTTTGTCTTAAACTCCCATTTTTCTCGTAAATATGTAATAACAGGAATAAATATGTTTAGTGCCACATTGTCAATTTCGTACATTAAATTGATTTCCTTGCGAGAAAACTGCTGGTATTGGCATTAAATGCATATTTTTATATTAGAATGTTGTATAATATTTAGGGCAAGTAAGGATAAATATAAAAAGCCTATACTATAATTCATTCATTGCGACCACCGAACGCTGCGGTAACACTGAGAGGAGTGTCCTAAAATCCTAAACAGTCCAGCGTCACGTCGCACGACGGAATGTATAAACAAGTAGCCAGATTTAGCACCCAATTAGTGTTAATCGTGCGCAGTGATTCCATTTCATATGCAAATTGTGTATATAAACGGAACCTTAATATTTACTTAGAATCCTCTGTCTGTCACTCGGTTACTCTTAAGCCTTAAGTCACACAGAGACTTAAGTGTCAGAACTATTGCCGCTCCAACATAAAATAAAATAAAAATGGGTCCCCATACAATAATGTTTGTCGGCGTTTATTGCGTACAGTGATACCGCTGAGTACGCACACGTCACGCAAGCGGTGTGTCCTCTCTTATGAAGATGCATACTTTACAACGCGTACGCCACGCGCACGTCTACGTGTGGCTCGGCCTGATACGGGACACACGCGCGTCTAACTCGAACTTAGGCGGTTTTTATTATAATTGGTAATTTTAGTAAGTTGTACGCTTCATGTTGAACGGAATGTATAAACAAGTGGTTGGATTTAGCGCCCAATTAGTGTCGATCGAGCGCAATGATTCCATTTGACATGCAAATTGTGTATAATCGCGTCGCGTCGTTACGAACGAGGCGTGCGTTAACGCTCTTCGGTTATATTATGTAGCAATCTCACTTTACAGACTGAAACAATAAAATTCAATGCATAGCGGCTTCACAGAAAAATAAGTAATCTTCAAATTACTGTTAGACATGGAAATGCCAGTTTTTTGTTATTATTTAATTCATAATTTTACTAGAGCTTTTATTTAAAACATGTCCCTAATAAACCCTGTTAAGTGAAATATAAAGAATATTCTGATACATCAGTTTTTCTTAATACTTACTAAAATTAAAGAACTCATGTAAATTATAATAACAACATTCATTTTTTTTTACTTGTGAAATTTATTGAGCCACACAGGCACCTGTTATGAACTTGGCCTAAGATCCAAGGGCCAGACATCTGCCTGTACGCAATTACTATGGCTCTCGAAAAGCATAAAATTAATAAATAAATTATATTTAAAAAAATAAACATTTATATTCTACTGATATTGTATAACCAATTAATGTTATTTGACCACAGAAGTCAACCCCATGGAAACATTCTAAATGTTTAAACAAGTGTCCGGATTTAACGCGCAGTTAATGTCGATCGAGCGCAATGATTTCATTTAACATGCAAATCGTGTATAATCGCGTCGCGTCGTTATGAACCAGGCGTGCGGCAATGTTCTCCTGTTATTACATTTATCGACAACTTCATGTTTATATTAAAAGTAAAGCATATCCTTAAAACAGAATAATTATATCATTATATCACGACACGACATCTTTATTCTGTTCCATAATCTTTGCTAATAAACATGTTTTTTACAATTCCGTAGCTACCAAAAAGGTAAAAACCGGCCACGTGCGAGTCGGATTCGCGCACCGAGGATTCCGTAAAAAAATACACTACAAACGGCCGTATCTATGAAAATCCAGTGTTAGCAGATCCCTGCTCCTAAGCAAAATGTAAGCGGTGTTCAATCAAATCAAATCAAAATATCCTTTATTCAAGTAGGCTTAGATACAAGCACTTTCGAATTGTCAGTTACAATGAGAGAAGTCTTTGCTGGGAAACATACAATATGATCCAACATCTATTGCAAGGATTAGGGAAACCCAGAAAAACCTAATCAGATCATTTAACTTAAGTATAATACTTACTTATTATTGATAAAATCATCATTTTAAAAATTAAAATAATTAGTAAATCTAGAATGTGTCTAGAATAAAATTCTAAATGTCAGAGTATACGAGTATAAAACAATTAATATGCGTGTACCAATTAACTATTACAACATTGTCTTAATTATACTTAAAACTTTTACAATTGTGTTATAACTAATTTATAATTGATACACGCGGAGGAGATGTACAAATTCTCCAAATCAATGTTAATATAACATATAAACTATTTTTTTTTCAGAGATGTATAAGGTCTCTAGGCGTCACGACATGCGATAAAATTAAATATAATAGTTTGACTGAATTCTACTGAGATGTTTAAGGTCTCTTAGGGGTCAAAGTGAATAATACATTAAACATAATTATTATTAAATCTAAATTTCTTAGAGATGTATATGGTCTCTAGGCGTCATAACATGCAAAAACATAAAGTTAGTTAATTAAAATCCTCAGAAATGTTTAAGGATATACCTCTATAAATAAAACAAAACTCTTAGAGATGTATACAGTCTCTAAATCAAATAAAAAATGAATAACTTCAATCGAGTACAGGATGAAGTCTCTCACGTCATCAGTTCATTAAACACTGGTAGGCAGTTACTAGGTATACAATTAATTCGGCCCTTGCTAACATGAACAGACCGGACCCCACAAACGGCACCCGTTCATGAGCATGACGCATATCTCAGCCATCGCCTCCCTCAACCATATTTTAGGGAAGGTTGCGACCCGATCAACGACGCCACCGTAAGCAAAGACCTTTAAGCGAGCATGACATGCTCACCCTGCCGGGCATTAAACACTAATAGTATTGCCCGGTGAGAAACAACAAATGTGCTCTCATGTTACATTAAATGCGAACTATTATTACCTAAAATAATGCTTACTTTACATACACAAGACTAAACTACTGGCTTAAAGACATCTTTATCGTCTAAAAAGTCATTTACAGTATAATACGCCTTGTTTAGTAGGTGACGTTTTATGTGGGACTTAAATTTGCTGCAAGGTAAATTCACTACATCGGTAGGTATTTTGTTATAGAAGCGTACACAGTTCCCCACGAACGAAGTTCCGACCTTGCAGAGACGATGAGCAGGCATGGCAAGCTTGTTCTTATTTCTTGTATTGTAGTGGTGAATGTCACTGTTGTGTTTGAAATCATGTTGATTTTTCCGAACGTACATAATATTCTGGAGAATGTACTGAGATGCTACGGTGAGAATATTGGTTTCCCTGAATTTTTTTCTCAGTGATGCACGAGCTCCCAGTGCATAGATTGAGCGTACTGCCCGTTTTTGTAGTACGAAGATGGTTTGTATGTCCGCCGCCTTGCCCCACAACAGAATTACATATGACATTACACTATGAAAATAACTGAAGTACACGAGCTTTGCCGTCTCGACGTTTGTTAACTGTCTGATTCGCTTCACTGCATAGGCTGCGGAGCTTAGTTTACCTGCAAGAGTGGCTATATGCGCATTCCATTGCAGTTTAGAGTCCAAAGTAACACCCAGGAATACTGTTTTGTCTTCAAATTCTAGCACATCGCCTTTCAATGTCACCTTGGCACAATCTACTTGTTTCACATTCGGTAATGTGAATTTGATGCACTTGGTTTTCTTGGCATTTAAAAGTAAGTTATTTGCAGTAAACCAATGTACAATAGTAGACAGCGCATCGTTTATAGTAACGAAGTTATTCTCTCTTTTTTTCACTTTAAAAAGAAGAGAAGTATCATCTGCGAATAACACGATATCATGTTTATCTTGCACAAGGTTTGGTAGATCATTGATATACACTAGAAACAGAAAGGGGCCTAGAATTGAGCCCTGGGGTACCCCCATAGCAACAGATGACCCAGTTGATTGCATCCCGTTGATGACTACGCGTTGCGTTCTGTCTGAAAGATATGATGAGACGAGGTCAAGTGCACCGTTCTTTATTCCGTAGTGTTCCAACTTACGCATTAAATTATTATGATCCACGCAATCAAATGCCTTTGATAGGTTACAAAAAATCCCAATAGCATCTTGTGCGTTTTCCCAGGAATCAAAGATGTGTTTAACTAGCACTACCCCAGCATCAGCAGTGGAGCGACCTTTGGTAAATCCAAATTGACTGCTATGAAGTAGGTTATATCCATTAAAATGAGATGTAAGTTGATTAAGAATAAGTTTCTCAAAAACTTTACTCAATGCACAAGTATTGATATTGGTCTATAATTTGTGGGGTCTGTTTTCGTTCCTTATTGGTTATTGATATAGACAGACAGAGATACAATTATACTGTTTTTAGTATTTGGTGTTATAGCGGCAACAGAAATACATCATCTGTGTAAATTTCAACTGTCTAGCTATCACTGTTCATGAGAGACAGCCTGGTGACAGTCAGACAGACGGACAGCGAAATCCTAGTAATAGGGTCCTGTTTTATCCTTTGGGTACGGAACCCTAAAACGGAAACCTTATGGTAGGACTGTCTGTCTGTCCGGCAATTACAGTGCTAGGGATATCTCAGAAACTACTGATGCTATCTGTAAGCCATTTAAAAAAAAGAGGCCAAATTAACTCAGCCAACCAGTTAAGTCGAAATAATTGAAAATTTGTACGAATCCCGCGGTGCGCGAATCAGACTCGCACTTGGCAGGTTTTTTACAGGTTTGCCCGTGGTTTCACTCGCGTCGCCAATATAAGAAATCTTTCAGAAACCGCGCTTTTTCCTACACAAAAAATAGAATACTCGTATACCTAGTCTATCTTTGTACAAAAATTACCTCAATCCGTACAATCCACTTTCGCATTTATGACATGAGTTGCTGAATAAGAATATCAATAATAGTCATGATATTACGACATCATTATCAGCCAAAAGACGACCACTGGCTGGACATAAGCCTACCCCTATGACCGGTTCTGCGCAGCACGCATCCAGCAGACCCCAGCGACCATCCTCAGGTCATTAGTCCACCTTGTGGGGAGGCCTCTCCACGCTACGCGTTCAGCAGGGCTGGATTTAGATGTGTGGAGGCCCTAGGGCAACAAAGGAGTGGAGGCCCCCTACCTGGCACCTAATTATTTTCCAAATAAAATGCACAATTTTTTTCAGTCAAGTATTTCATTAAATAGTTTATGGTGAAACCAATTTTTTTTTTAATAAACATCTATATTATCATAAAGTTGTAAAAATGAAATGTCTGTACATTGAACATACTTTCAAAACAATGATTGTTACGGACTATTTGGAGGTCGCTAAGGTTTTTCAAGACGTAAACCTGCCCGCCCCTTTGCTCAAATAATTTGTTAATCAGAATTCTGTATCGCGTATACTTGCTATGAAGTCTATTGTGGGGGCCCCTCTTTTCGTGGAGGCCCAGGGCCCTAGCCCCGGAGGCCCTCCCCTAAATCCAGCCTTGGCGTTCAGTGTGTCACTTAAAGTAATACATCTTATTTGCTATGTTTTCATATTTCCCAATTCTGCCTCAATTAAAATAACCGTATTATGTAGTAGAAGATTCCTGCAACTTCGCACGCAGAGGGGGAAAAGTCATGTGGATTCATCACGCCAAATCAGCTAAACGGATTTCAATTATTTTTGATACACAGGTAGCTGGGTTTCTCCAGATGGTTATAGGATACTTTTTACCCGACCACGCTGTCGAAGAAAAGAGGGGTTATGACTTTTTCCCCTCCACGAACAAAGTTGCGGGCGTCTTCTAGTTATTTCTAAAACTAATCTACTATTATTCACAACAATTCAAGTTTGATAACATGAAGTTCTTGATGTTTACGTTTATTATGAACTAAGCAAATGAAACAAAACTTTGTCTTACAGCCGCAATTCTATCTTTCAAGCCTTAATTTGTCTTTGAATCTAATCTGAATATTCAATCTAATAAAATAATCGTCACTCCCTTGTCAAATCGCTGTCACGTCAGCTAAATAAGCCTAAAGTCAAGAAACTTGGTAGCTGTGACGAAGTCAACCCTAATCCTTATTACTCCGGGTGGCTCTTTCTGATAACAATGCACAATTGTACGTACGTCCAAAAGAAAAAGGTATTACGGAGGTTTACGCTTCATATTAACGTACTGCCTTTTTTCTGTAAGAAGTAAGAGTAATGAACACAGTCAATGTACCCTGGGGTATAGATACGTCCGTAATCCAAACCTTTCGATAAATTATCCAGTCGAGCAGAACACAAGGCGTATGGTAACCAAACGTAAAATTTTCGATTATACTCCCTTTAGCCGGGGAATATCTTGACAAATACCCTAATAAAAAGGCTCGCCGCCCAGCCGGGACGTTTGGAAAACCATTTACAAGCTTTATCGCCGCCATGGAAATAATAACCCGAGCCGTTATCGTCCCAAATTGATCTAATTTAAAATTATTGTTATCGCAAACCTTTTAATTTTATTACTACGGATCATAACGCTTTTTTTCGTGTAACGCTTTTTATAACGAGAACATGTTATTTTGTTCAATGGAATAAATATCGGTTGTTTTTCAGTAATGTGCGGCAGACGATATCATTGAATTACACGCGCGCCTCCGTCATTGTATTTAAACCGAAAACGACAAACTGAATTAAGTCTCGGTAACTTGTTAATGAACATTCACATGTCAATTACTCCGTACAAGATCATATCCGCGCGTCAAAATGCGTAGGTACTTATAGATTTTTGTATACATATAATTATAATCGATCGGATAATTAGTACCAAAGTTGTATGAAAAATCAAGTCATTTATGGGCAAAAAACTACATGGTTGCCAAACAATCTTTATTTTGCTGTTCTAAAAATACCTTAACTTGTATTTGGATTAAAGATAAAACTTAACTTTGAAGTCTCGATCGTAACTCTTAAGTATTTTTCTTAAATAACATCACGCTATTTTGACGCTATTTTGCCTTTTTATCAATCATATAACTACGATTATGTTCTAATAATAAAACATAATCAACATCCCTATTTCTATGTGTCTTGTGGGTTGCAATCTGGCCTCCGCAGCCTTCAATGCGGCCTTTTGATTGACGTCGTTCACTTGTAGACGCCATAATTGCCTCTTAAGAGGAGAAAACATTGCTCGAGTGATAAAATATTATTTGTGTGTGACAGGCTTTGTGGCGGGATGTGTACAGGCCATATCTCAAAGACACCCGTTGTAATTAAGTAGACAATGAGTTCATATTCGGCGGTGGGCGGGCTGGGGTCCATTGTGCCCCGCTCGTTATCTGCAGACCAGTCTTTTTAGCTTTGTACAACAAAGTGACTGCCTCCCTGTAACAGTCCGCGACTTGATCGCTTTGTCCAAGCTGTTACGTTTATATGGAGCCATACGTCTTCGCGGCTGTAAATGAAATGCTGGACAGCGATAGAGACTGATTATACGGGGGTCTCAATCTGTTCATTAACGTCATTGTTAATCTTAATAATATTATAAATTAAATAGAACCTTCTATTCAAATTATCACAAAACAATAAAAAAAAATCTTAGTATGTTCAACTTAATCATCAAGAACAAGCGCGGGTAGATCAAAAAAACCTCGCGTGGCAAGATATGTTGATAACTCTCCCGTTCCTTCGAGACTATGGATGTAACGTGACGTCCGAAACGCCCCGTTTTATTGTTTTGGGTTAATGAGTGAATCGTGTAAATTTAACTCAATAAATAGAAGGTTATTCTGCTTCGTTAACAGTTATTTCCCAGAGGAAAAAAAGTCATAATCATTCATACATATACCTAACCTACCCACATATAAACATATACAAATAATGAGACTATATGTAACGTTCAGCTAAGTGGTTTGTAGAACGTCCTGCTAAAATACCGATCCGGGCCGAAACTTTGTTCGCGGTGGAGAAAAGTTATAATAACCCTCTTTTATGTGACAACGTAATCGTTTACAAAGTATCCTATAACCATAGAATATGAAGCGAAGAATATAAACCAAAAATTGTCATAGTCCGTCTTAGGGGTATTGATGTGATGGTGACGACCCATAATACAGTTATTGCTCAGTTTTAGACTATATAGGTCGACTTTCAGGTTTGACGACATTTAGCTCAATTGGTTGCACAACGGCACATCAAGCTGGCGGTCTCGGGTTCAAATCCGGGCCAGGGCGAGTATTTGTGTGATAATGAGCACGAATATAATATAATTATGTATATCGTCTCCTGGTCCCCATAGTAAAAGCTTTGCTTAGTTAGGACTAGAACGATTTGTGTTAAATTTTTCCTGATATTTACTTCTGTAGGTAAGATTGTCCCAGATATTATTTATACTAGTTACTTATTTTTTTATGATAATAAATTTATGCGCACATTCAAACGTGCATTATACACAGATCTAAGACCCAGTAATTAGATACACAACGAAAAACACGTAAAAAACACTCGTGTAATAAACATTAAACAAATTTCACGAGATTTACATCCGAGGAAACGTAATTATACCGTCAAAAGTCTGAATAATTGCGTCTTCAAATAAAACTGGTGACGGAAAATGCTCGATGTTATCTCAGACGGCAGCTAATGCTGGAGAAAAGAAAAAACTTTACTTTCTTCCATAAAATAGATACAAAGAGCGAGATTATCCGGATTTTAGGGCCGACATCGATTCAACGGCGTGGAAGGCAAACAATCGTCTTTTGTTGTCCGTGGCCATTGAAGTTCGGGTAATTAATTATACCGTCGCCATTTCGCAGATTCACTTCTACTGTGCCGCGCGGGATTGACTTGCGTCACCCTCAAATGCCTCTATGCGTCTCTCACTCGGGCCGAATTACTTAACTTGGTTTTCAGTAAGGAACCCGTACCAGTGCTTGATATCGTGATTCCAATAATTGGGAAACATTAAGTATCTCAGAGGTGTGCATTGAAATGAAATTTTCCTTTATTGCAAGATTATAAAACATTCACTTTGGTGAAGTGTTACAATTTGTTTGAAGCACATAATCTACCCATTAAAGCATTCAATAGTGGGTTTGATTGACATAATTTAACACGAGGCTGATACATCAAATAAATTAAATATTTAACATGATTATAACTAACATACATTTGATTATTTTACACTGTACCATTATTACGGTCATAAAATTATTGTTTAAATTGTCGATATAATATTATTTTTATGTCAAAACTATATTAGTAAAATTATCATTAACAAATACTATGCAATGTCAAATTGGTTTCAAAGTATTTCTTTAAATTATAAAAGCAGTTTTAATCCAATCCAGCCAATTAAAATTTCGTTCCAGGCATGTTTTTTTATATAGCTAGCCAGGTAATTATAAATCTTAATACTATTATAAAACATCCCTCTGCGTATCATTTATTTCCTGAAATATCGTATTTTATATCGAATTGTGTTTTGAATAGCATTTTATAAACATCCGACGTGACATTTGTACAGTTCCCTCGTATGAATACATTTTTACTTTGGTCTAAATACATAGGTTAGTAAGAAAAATTAAAACCATCAAATAAAATAAAAGTGGTACGGGCCACTATTTTTTTAAACTTCAATGTGCAGACGTTTTTTCTACAACTATAGATATGGGTGAAGCTCAAAAAGTTGGAACCCGACGAACCTTTTGGATACGGACCCTAAAAAAAAGGGGGAAAAATTATGAAGGAAAATCGTGCACGTTAGGGTATACTATGTAAAGACACACTGCAGTGCCACTCGACTTTAGCTTCAAACTTAGCACACTGCCGTGTGTTTTCTTTGAAATTGATGAACACAAACTGAAATTGATGAGTCAAAGTTCAAGTTTTGTTCGAGACTTTAGCCTTAGAAGGGGTCTAAGGTTCGAGGCTAGATAACAAGAGTAATTGAAGTCTGGACGTAATACTTGGACTTGCCAAGTTCTGCTACACCTATGCTACGCTATGTAGGTAAGGCTAATAATAGCACAGTAAATACTTGTATCATAGGTAAGACAGTATTTTAACTGTACGAGGCACGGTTCATATAAAAAGGCATACTAGTGCGTAATTAGTCTTACACCGTAACAGTTAGCTATTTATTACTTTTATTTCCTATAATTTTTGACAAGTTGTTGCAGAACGACGCATTGTTCAAAGAACAGAAGACATACTTGCATCAGCGTCAATGAGCAAGGCTAGCGACATAGATGCAATTAAACAATATTGAGATAATTATGCAGAAAATATCTACTTTACGCATTGTCTGCAGTTTACACGTACACTACACAAGATGAATGTATAGTAGTGTGCTGTAGGTGTTATTTGTATATATAGCGTAAGAAATAGAAATAATTCAGATACCAATTGTCCCTTGGTGTTTCACTACCTTGCTATCCCCGAACCTATGCGTGATCTGGGTTACTCTCTGAGCGTATAACCCCACCCAACTTTTAGACTAAGTTCCTCGCACTGTGGCGAAGACTCCTTCAATGCCTTAATCGATCAACTGAGCCTGGAAGATCGACTGTGAGAAAATCATCATTCCAAACGCCCTATTCCTCCCCGGAATCTCCCAGGAATCCATCTGTGACCTTATGTCTCCTGGTAACAGATATCCTGGTTAAAGTCGTAAGTTAAGATTAGGTTAGAGACTACGCACACGCATGATATCAGCTTTAAAGATTCACTTAAGGTAGGCTACGTCCTTAATTATCATTTATTTATTTATTTAAACTTTATTTTACCTTTTAATTACCATAGGGCTAAACATTGGTAGATTTGTATAAGTGACAACCTACATTACACACAAACACTCTTTGAAATTGATGAACATAAACTGAATTTAATGAGCCAAACTTCAAGTTTTATTAGAGATTTTAGACTCGGAAGATGTCTAAGGTTCGTGGCTAGATAACAAGAGTATTTAATTTTAAAAATTTACACATAATTTATCTTAAGCCGTCGCATCTTGTTGTGCTATTTGTTCATGTTATCTAGTCGGTCGACTATTTTTTTTTTATTGATGAAAGATAGACTGGCATTTAACCGCAATCTTACCTGTTGTTAAGTGACGATGCGGCCGAGGATGTACGATGCCCGCCTAGAAACAGCTATCCCGCCATGCCTGCCTCGACGACATTATCCGCCGTGCCCTGGACAGCGTCAGCGTGCCAGCGACATTAAAGCCGAACGGCCTGGCGCGTGACGATGGCAAGAGGCCCGACGGACCTCGTACCTTGCTAACAGAGATGGCCATTAAACTGGGATGCCTTAGAGCCGTCCCACGTAGGCAGGATGTCGTCGAGGGCAGCTGGAGAAGCTACCCCTGCTGAATAAGCAAAGCGCCACAAATACGCAAACCACAGTGACAGTTACGTATTTGCCCTTTTGCCGTGGAGACCCTGGGGCAGTGGGGACCGGAAAGCAAGTAGACTGTTTAAAAACTCAGCTACATTGCTTCTCCTGTCCTCGGGCGACCAAAAGGCTGGCTAGTTCCTCGCTCAGCGGATAGGCATCGCCATCCAACGCGCCAACGAGAGGAGCTACTCCGAAACCCGAAAAACAAAGTTCCTAACGTGCTGTCCCTCTCGCTCTAATGTCATGGTGTATTTGAGTGTGCGGGGTGGCGCCATACGAACTTCGCTTTTCGGGTTTCAGAGTAGCCTCTCAGGGCACCTTTCCCACCGGCAGTGCTATGGGGGACATATGTAAATTATAGTTTAGGTCCCAATAGGTTAAGTTAGGTTTATTTAGTTCGTAAGTTGTTTTTTTGTAATATTTTTATGTTTAATAAATAAATATTGTTATATACTTAATTCACATAAATTCACTCGAGGTCAGTCCTATGTCCGACGGACCTATTCTATGTCCACTTTCGAGTTATCAAAGTGATTGAAGTTCTGCATTAAGCAATTGTTATTCATGACCCAGAGAGTGAATTCACTATTCATTGTAATTAACTAATCCGGGCTAACTCAGTGTTTGAAGACGAAAGTCTTCATGGAAAGTTCGAAGAACCGATGGCCGTTGCGGCAGAAAGGTTCTCAAGATGGAGACCGCGTACCGGCAAGCGCAGCGTGGAGAGGCCATGCAATGTGTTCGGACGACCTGGTTAGGGTTGTGGAGAATCACTGGATGCGGGTTGCTTCTATCCGGAGGAAAATCTATTGAGGAGGCCTGTGTCCATCCGAGACATCTCACGCATTCAATAAAAATCAATCATTATTTTTGATGGTTAACCATTCCTAATTAAGTCCTCCCGCGGCGTTTAGGTAAATAGGCACTACCTATTTCAACCTATGAGTATGAAGCAGACTTCTGACAAAAGAAAATATACCTGAGCCAACCAACACCCATGGACCGAATGTCATGGCGCAGACATATTAGAATAGCCAACCCCACCCAATGTGGGAAGGAGCAAAGAATCAGAATAATCAAATTAAACCGTAACTAGTTATTATGTAAAATATGCTAAATGATAATTTTAACTAGAAATTTAAGTAAATACTTACTAAGAAAAATAATGATATTGTAAATGGATGGTTTCTTGGAGAAGTTTTAATTAAAGTTATTAATTTCAATCCGTGAGTAGGGTCAAACGGCGCGGCGGGGTCAGAGAAATTTTAACCTTACCTACTCTTAACTGATACTTACTAAAAGGTATGATTTTAATTTTTACATACAATTTTCCATGTACATTTTTTATAAAATATATTAAATTCAAATAACTAGGAACATAAAGTTTCTCAAAGGTGTGCGTTTTCTATTTTATAGTTAGTACACGTTAATTGAACAAAGAATCTACATAAGTACAGTTAATTTTTCCAGCTTATTGTTTTTGCGATATGTTTTTGGGTACATTGATTTAAACTAACACGATTTTCACTCATTATTACAATGGACGTAACGCGATATTTATACACGATTAAGCCCCGGTTGTTGTGTTGTGATAATATTTTGAGGGTTCCGTACCCAAAGGGTAAAACGGGACCCTATTACTAGTCACCAGGCTGTATCTCATGAACCGTGATAGCTAGACACTTGGAATTTTCACAGATGATGTATTTCTATTGCCGCTATGACAACAAATACTAAAAATAGTATAGTTTTATGTCTGTCTGTCTATATCAGAAACCAATATAAAATGATCGAACACCGCGTACATTTTGCTTAGGAGTAGGGATCTACTAACACTGGATTTTCATAGACGCACGGCCATACACGGACATACGGCCATTTGTAGCGTATATTTTGTACGGAACCCTAGGTGCGCGAGTCCGATTCGTACTTGGCCGGTTTTTTATACATTCGTCGTGATATTTTGTGCAGTTTCCTCGTATGAATACATTTTACTTTGGTCTCAGTTTGTATAAAAAACACGCCCGGCTGAAGACGCGTTGACGCGTGTTCAATTCTGCGCTTCTACACAGAAGCGATGGGCGTTTTGCTGGGTACAACACGCTAGTTTTCGCAGTACCACACAGACAAATATGGATCAAGCAGGCAGTGCAAGTGCGTTGGGGCAATTTCGAATTAGAGGTAATTCGTAAAAAAATAACATAATTCCTATCAATCGCTATACCAAGGATCGCCATCTTTTTACAATCCAATGCAGTGTCATCTATACTATTATAAAGTTGTAAAAATGACATGTTTGTATGTGTCGTTCTGGCTTCATCACGCTAAATCGGCTGAACGGATTTCAACTATTTTTGGTACTATCAACAGCATAATTGCATGGACATGGCAAAGACGATAATCAGGCTGTCTTAAGATGCTGAGAGCATGTAGCTCTCAGCATTGCATGATGGTTACAAAAAATAAACTAGATGGCGTTGTTATCAAAACGAAAAAGAAGAATTTAATGCTTTGTTTGTTGATATGTAAGTCTCACAAGCACTAAAATTGTTCTGTAATAGAATAATGTACTACATGGATGAAATATAATAACTATTAATGAAAAGCTTCCTCTGAAATTAAAATGGCACCTGTATTTAACTTTTGGAACACGCTTCTTTTTAACCGACTGCCAGAAAAAGGAGAAGGTTTTCAATTCGTTGGAATGTCTTTTTTGTAAGTAAGGTTGTTTTAAAATTTATCTTTCAAGCGTATTGTTACTATCGTAACAGAACAGAGTCTGTTCTGCTATAAGAACTCATTGCAAATATACCTCCATTTACACTTTTTTCTTCATGAAACTACGAGGTTTTTAAACATACTTAACTTCATCCACACTTCAATAACATATGCGATGACATGAATATTACGGCACTATACTTTTATAAAAATAATATAATAAGCAAGGTGGAACTTTAGAATACCCTCCTTTGGAAAATACACTACTTTGGATGCAAATTTCCGTAAAAAGTTGCGTAGCTAGTTGTTTGAAAGTCATCAAGGATGAAAATCTATTATAACATCATATAATATGAAGACTAAACTGAAACAAAATAATCATTGTTTGTGCCTGAATCTTTGTCTGAATATCGACTATGAATACCTATAGCAATCGAAATACTGATTCAATATTAATATGGCTATTAAATTATATAGTTATTACAAGAAAATTTACAAATGACTGTGTGTATTCATCAAAGGTAAGGTAAAAGAAAAATAGTCACAAGTTCTCTTATAATAATACTCCCCAAAAGTAGAGTTTTTTATTTTTTTATTACAACCAATTAATAACTATCTATACTTACAAGTAGAAAAAATACGACTCGATGAAAAAAAAAACTTTATTTCTTACACAATATTTATTTAAGATAAATAACACAATTTATTAATCTATAATTTAAGTAAAATCTCTTCTTAAGATTTTGTTGAGGGTATAGCTTAAGTATTCATTTCCAAAATTGGAAAGAGGATTGAAGCTTCCCTTCAACAAAACAGTATTATGAGCGAATACAATTAATTACAAATCTGAGACTGGTTATCATTGTAGGCGAACCCACTTTAACATTTACCTTTTACTGTTTTACTAACTTATCATTTCTTAACAATTCAAAGACTGAGTGATGAAAAAAATATCGTAAAATACTGTCACAAAATTGCGTATATGCAAAAAAAAAACAATATGTCATTGAGTCCCGTTTTCTAGTATAAAAATGTAGTTATTTACTATCATAGTATAGTAAAATATAAAAATAAAATATACTTAACGCAATGACGCCCTGTTTAACTACTAATAAACATCAGTGTAACCCTATCTCCACTTACTTCTGTCCTTAATTGGTAAAGCCACGAGTTTTTGTATTGTATTGTATTGTAAACACTTTATTGTACATAAAAACAATAAAACAAAGAAATTAAAGTAACATATTTGTACAAAGGCGAACTTATCCCTTTAAGGGATCTCTTCCAGTTAACCTTAGAGCAAATGAAAGAGAAGAGTAAACATCAACGCAGATAAACAAACCAACAAGTTAATATGCACAAAGACATTAAAACTTAAAAGCTAAAGTAGCATACACATACACATAAACCCTAAATAATAAATAGTAATATAATAGCAATTCAATGGGATTTAAATCTGGTGATCTAGCAGGCCACGAAATGATATTTATATTATAACGCCGGCGAAAACACTCACTCACACTTTGGGAATGATGTATAAGACAATTATCCTGCACAAATGAAATTATCGGTAATTCTTCCTCCGGATTCACATTTCGAATCATGGTCTCCTCCAGCACATTGACGTAATCAGCAATTAGCCCGACTGGGCACTCTGACGAGTTCTCCCGGGTCAGCCCCGCTCATCCAACACCACATATTCACTGTAATGCGACCAGATTGCACATTGGGCACTGCGTGGTCGTTATTATAACGCGTATTATTTCGACACCACAAGCTAAAACGTCCGTTTTGACTAGTGAAACGTTTTTTCGTCAGTGAAAATGACATAACTTCAATCGGCATTTAAGTATTCTCGAGCAAACTTTAGTCTCGCTTCTTTGAGCTGTGGAGTCAGCAAGGGTTTGACTGCATGCTTGCGAGGATGTAAACCCTCACTGTGTGGAGAACACGGCGAACAGTGTCCACGCGTTAAATAAACGGGTGTAATGGGTTGTTGGTGGAAAACCATTTTGTTCATATTCCTGGACCATGCTTTGACGCCGCTGTGCGCTTATAAGTCGAGGTCTACCGATCCTTTGGCGGTGCAGATCCTATATGGTCCTTCCTCTGTGAATTGTCGCACCCATAACACAACTGTTTTCCTCTGTAACAATTTTCAGAAATGTATAAGCATTATTAAATTAGCATACAGATATAACTAATATAACAAATCTAGAAAGAAATGTAAACAATAATACTTACGCTTACACCGGTTTCTGTGGCAATTTCTGTCAAATTTTTGCCTTGACTATGCAAAGTAATTATTTGTAACATTGTGGCTAAGTCAATATTGCAACGCGAACCCATTATTATAAAATAAAAGAACTAAATACATACTAAAACTCAATCAAAAATACAATCAAACGGACGGCAGCCGCAAGAGAACGAACGAACAGTTTCTTCGTATAAAAACTATTACGGTATATTCATAATCTTAAGTCTACCCTCTAAGTATGGGCGGTTATTTTTATATAATTGTTGCACTATTCAACAACTATTCAACATGTGACTTAATTATAAATATTTATTTGTTTAAATAAAAATGTTTTGTTTAAGCAGCTGTTAAATAATCTCAGTAAAAAATAATTAAAAAAAAACTATTAACACTAAACGCATGCCTTGCAAACGTAGGTGATTAGTGATTACAAATACGGTTATAAATTTCATTCATGTCGAATATGGATTGATGGCTAAGGGGTTTAATGACTTGATCTATACGACGAATGATCCGGGTTCAAATCCTCTCGAACACGGTATAGGAATAAAGCGTTTTTGTATTTTGTGTTTGAATTAGCAAAATCATCGATGGCTTTGGTTTATATATGACGGTGAATCTAAGTAATATTTAATTGAAGGTGCATTAAAAAATACTGGATTCTGAAAATACGTTCCATAATGTAAACGCCATCTCGTAAGATCTTATGAAACCAATGTCGTTACCGGATAGATGGCGTCGCGTTTCGCTGCAAAGCAAACTTTCAGAAAAATGTCCATGCAATTATGCTGTCCAGTGTACATCGGGAAGCTGGGGTATCTCCAGATGGTTATAGAATACTTTTTACCCGACTATGCTAAAGAAAAATAGAGGGGTTATGACTTTTTCTCCATTGCGAACGAAGTTGCGGGCGCCTTCTAGTCCCTTATAAATCTGTGCCTGGTGCATCCAGCTTGTCCGGGTCGGGCTCCGTCCTGGCTGGGTGTGGTACCTATGTTCATGTTCATGCAAATTTCGAGACTACATTCATCTCTGATAATACCCATCGTATACCATCATAATAATAGCAGTTTTAATCTAAATTTCTACCTAACCGCTGACACTGAAATAACATCCCTTTTTAATACACCTTTGCTTATCAGTATCCTTTTACCTGAAACACATTACATAAAAGCATAACACAACGTGACAAAAATCGTATTAAAGTACAAACAAGCCGTTGTAAAGTCGAGATAACAAACAAACAAACGACGGCGTAAAAATAAACACAGCTCTGCCCCTAATGCCGCTTCTTATGAGTGGGGCTTTTTGCTCGCGAGTATAATCCTTTGAGGCTGCGACTTAAAAACGTGTTTCAGATTGCTTGCAATGCAATAGAAACTAGTTTCCATCCAAATCCGAAATATCATTTAGACTAAATTTAAACTACTAGGCACCTGATGGTTAGAAAATCGTCAAGCCACCAAGAATATTTGTGCAAAGTTGTGTAGGTACTTTTAATAAACTTACTCTCTCAGCTACCTCTTAGCTAATGCGTTGATTCAATCACTCTCTTCTTTGTCCAACCCTCTTCCCAGTTTATCTGCGGTCGGGTCTCCTTGTACGCCTGCGCCAGAGCACTCTATTCTGGCTTGTCTGGGTGCTCAGGTCCTCCTCCTAATTCAATCACTAATAATATTTTTCATCTACTTATTGTCTTAAGTTGTCAGAAACTGCCAATGAAAAATCCTCTTCTGATGCCGCTTCTTATGAGAGTGAGTTAATGCTCGCGAGTATTAATTATCCTTTGAGACTTCGATATAAAAACGTGTTTCAGATTGCTGCCTTTATGAGATTTCCATGCAAATTTTCAGCTCTATATAAATCTTAGGCGACGAATTTAATCCACATTTGAAAAGGAAAATGCAATAGAAACTGATTTTACTGTACATTCCTTTCTTTTTTAATGTATACCATCACGATGAAAGGGCTCATCATGACTTTATAGTCGTAGTATTATTTGAACAATTAAAATTTTGAGATAAATAAAATGACAAGAATGCATCCCCCTATTCGAATTAGACGCCCCTGTTCTGTACACCAAGTTAGCCTAATGCACACTGCGGGCTAAACAATTCTTTATTATTATATTAACTATGAGTCCTGTGGTAACTTGAAATAAACAAATTTTATTTTTTTAATTTATTTATTTAACATTATCCACATTATGTTATACATAAGAAACTTCTGTACATCATTGCATACTATAAAAGTTATACACCGGGTAGGTTCCGTACTGCGTTAATTTAGTCACTGATAAAATTGAAATTTATTCTCTAAAGTCGAGGTGAAAAACAAACAAACGAGCTTTAAAAATAAGCACAGCTTATATCCAAATGCCGCACCTACTAGTAGCTGAGCCCTTCCCCCATGCTGGCGGCATAAGTTTTCTGACGACCGGTTTGGCTCAGTAGGAGTAACGTTGCCTGCGAAGCTGAGGTCCTGGGTTCAAATCCCGGTGAAGGCAAATATTTGTGTGATGTTTTCTATGTATATAAGTAATATATCTATGAAATATATCGTCGTTTAGTACCCATAACACAAGCCTCATTGAGCTTACCATGGGGCTAGTTCGATTTGTGTAAAATTGTCCCGTAATATTTATTTATTTTATTATTTATTTATAAGTTAGATCCTGTATAATATGTTTTTTGTAATTTTTATATTTTACTTTTTATTTATATTGCAAAATATCCGAAATAAATAAACGAAAACCGCTCTCGACCGCCTAACTAAACTATATCGCAAAGATCTTAAAGCCAGGCATCGTCGCTGAACGCCAATAATTGCAGACACGCATGAAACTTGTATTCTTTTTAAATTCTGCTGCCATCATTTTTCTCTGTTCAAATACTTGCTTTAAAGCTAACATATTATCGATCTTCAAAACTTAATTTATCTTTCAGTATTTGTACCAAACTCAATCGCCCACATCGAAACGATTGACATACGGGATGATGGAAGCAACAAACACGTCAAGAGTAGGTATCTTATTAATTAGCTGCATCAAAATGATGAAAAAGGATGAGTATTAGAAATGATAAATGACAGTAAAATAAAATAAAATAATGTATTACATATGAAGTAACGTCCATCTTTTGCATGCCACTTGCGGGCAAATTGTGCCGTGCTAAAAGTACCAGCTCTATGTACCACAAGGGCAGCATTCTTTGATACGGCGCGCATCTTCAAGAAGTTTCTGTCTCAGCATCCCTAACCATAATTTCTGTATTTTATTTTTTATATTCATATTGCAAAATATTGAACCTAAAATATCAGAACACAGCAAACGGGGATTAATCGCGTATACACGGTGATCATTATTATTAAATTTAAAATCGACGCCATGGTTCCTGAAAGAGATATCGTTATCTCTCATAGTTTCTGACTTCTCCATACTGACCCATTTGGATTGATCAACCTGTATATCTGATTTTATTTAATTACCTTCGACGTTTGGGACGTCGCGTTACGTCCATGGTCTCGAAGGAACTGAAATCGTAACGCCCCGTCCGAAATTTCGAAGAATTACCAACGAAAGGTAATTAAATAAAACAATATTTATACGCGATTAAGCCCCGTTCGTTGTTTAATGAGTGAAAATCCTGTAAGTTTTAAATCAATGATGTAACCTAAAAGTCTAAATAAATAAATGGAAACCACTCTCAATCCCCTAAACTATCGCACTGATCATAAAGCCAGGCATCGCCGTTGAACGCCAATAATTGCAGTCACGCATGTCTCTTTGTTCGTAACAAGCAATTCCCTTCTATTCTTTTTAAACCCGCCCGCCGTAATTTTTCCCTGCGCCAATTACTTTGTTTCTGCAATACTGGCATTGTTCTGGAATGTACGCAGATTTCAATTTTCATTCTACGATGGGTTTAGATGCATTTTATCAAAGCTTTTAACCCCCGCAAAAGGCGGGCGTGATAAGTTCAAAGCTTTTGTCCGTGGTATCACGACTGCCAGATGGATGAAACGAATTCTTTGTTTTGCTACACGTTTAACCAAAATGCATTTGCAAAACTAATTGTGTACCCATCTACGGTTTTCCCGTGGCTGCGTCCGCGTGGCAAAGTTTTTTAGTTAAACATATTTACTAGAACTCATTTTTCGAGATAAATTGGGCCTATATGTAGTTCGCTCGTTTTTTGCTATTTTATTTTATTGAAATCACGTCTAGGGGCATTCTACTAATATAATAATCTAGAAGGTGCCCGGAACTTCGTTCGCGAAAGAGAAAAAATCATAACCCTATGTTTTCTTCGACGTAGTCGAGTAAAAGTATCCTTCAACCATCTGTGGATGCCCAGCTACCTATGTACCAAAAATAAATAAAATCTGTTTTAGTCATTTTTTCGTAATGAAGCCACAACGACACATACAAACATACAAAACTACAATAAATCTATTTTTCGATTCAGCGACCTTCAAATAGTTCGTTCCACTTATTATTACGGAAATTTGTTCAATGTACAGACATTTCTCTATTACAACTTTATAAATAGTATGGTATAGATGTGAAAGTTTGTGAAGATGTTTAGGATGTTGGTATATATCTTTAGATGTTCGTTACTCAATAAAGCGTTTGCCGTCGAACAAATTTAGATTAAACTTGACACACAGAGATATCAGGTCACAGATTAAAACATAGATTAACACTTTCATGACCAGGTACCTGCTATGTGGGTGATATGCCCGTAGTAAGATTTCGCTGTATACGCATTTGTCTGTGTTATCAGCTACGCTACAAGAATCTTGGTCGTGAATGTGTTAATTTTTCGGTTACGCAAGTGAAGCGGATGACTAAAAAATACACAAACAACCAAGTTAGGTTAAAAACCTTTAGAAAGAAGCGTGTCAAGAAACACCAACGCTTTACTCAAATCCTGACTACATTATTATGTATACACCTAACAGTACCGTTAGCCTTCGGCAAAGATTAAGCAATAACAGAGTAGTAACTTCATATGTTTTCCGTTAAAAAGTGCTCTGTCACTGATGTGCCAAATTAATGTGCTGTTGACACGTCGGCGATAATGGCTCTGTGAGCTTTAGACCTAGCGAGTTATTCAACCCCTATATCACTGCTATTTTGAAAAATTAAAAAACTTAATCGCTAAAAAAATACATATGTACGTAACCTGTAGAGGAGAATATCCGAATGCATTTTTGCCCAAGCAACAGAGACGCTTCCCTCACTATGCTCGCTCGGACAATTAGTGCATTTTATTCTATGTGCGTGTTTTTTTTCTATTTCATAATCGACTTTGATAGATACTGCCAATTCTACACATGGGTAGTCGTTTCAAAACGTCCATAATCTTAAGTTATTACGTCAAAAATGTTAAAATCCATAATATGGAATATTTGATTTGCACTGTCTACTGCAAACACCACTTTTAACGTTAATCGCATTGCGTTGGTGAGATGATAAACGCATTCATAAGTATCTTGACATGGTCTCCATTGTTACAGGAATTGAGTTTCGATATTGTATAAATATGATTCATTTCATTACCCTGCTTTAGGGTCACATGACGTACATGGAAGGTAGGAAATGTTCTGACTGTCTGTTTCTACACTCTGTGTCCATACTCTATCCTTAAGGTAGGCAAAGAATTATAAAAGGAGGCTCCCGTGGCCACTTCCAGCAACTTCCCGACGACAGCTGCTTGCTCCGAATGGCCCATTAAAATTCTACTCCGAAAGTACTGTATGAATCAGCCTATTAGCTTTCCCTTTTTTTAGCGTTTGTTTCGCGTCACGTTCGTGGGCACCCGTTTTCGAAATTCCTGAATACTTTAACGTGATTTCAAACTATTCCGTAGAAACCCGGCTCAAACTTTTTAAGGATTCTTTGAAGTAGATATCCGATAATTTCGCTAGTCAAATCTATACTATTACAGAATCGTAAAAATTAAAAAATAAATGAAATAAAAATGTTTGGACTTTTTTAAATCGTTTTTTTTAATATGTCATTGTGGCTTCATCACGCCAAGTCGGCTAAACGAATTTCAACTAATTTTGGTACTCGGGTAGCTAATCCACAGATGGTTACAGGACAGTCCTTACTCTTTTTACGCTGAAGAAAAAAAGAGGGTTATGATATTTTTCTCCTCCGCTAACAAAGTTACGGGCACCTTCTAGTTTGTAAATAAAAACATATACTTACACCGATTTTCGCTCGTGTGTAACGTAATAAATAACGAATCGTTGTAATAACAGCTTTTTATTACATAGGCTTTCTTACAGTAGCCATAAAAAAATATTACCGCCTGTCATGACTTCTGACAATACTTACCCTTCAAAAGGGTAAGTTAGTCACGGATTTCTATAGCATAATAACAGCTCCGTTATCAACAGTCCACACACCGCGAGTAATTCCCAACCAACGCACCCGCCACTGAAAAAAACAACTGAATAGAACGCGGAATGGAAAACAGGCGAGCGAGATAACGGCCTCAAAAGGGGAATGTTTAAAACAAAATTCAAAAGGGAAAAGGGGGAGTATAAGTAAATTGTAAAAGTGCTGCGAGTGTCTTTTGTTTACGGTCGTCAGTCGCTGCAGGTTTAAGTAACCTTGGGAGTATCATCAATTACTGTTTGAGACTTTTACCTTTTTATTAAGTCACAAAATCTTTTAATACCTCAGTTTCGATCCTAAGAGTGATTACCCTACTAAGCTAAATGTCTCAGTTTTTGAGACTGTCCCAATAGTTAGCACCATGAACCTGACAAATAGGACGTCAATTATTTTTACTGCTGTGATAAACACTGCACGGAGAAAAAATTGATTGATGCTGAAACCAAAAAATTGTTTTTTTAATTTACTTTTTAACCCGGCGTCACATAAAAACATAAAAAAAATCGATTCAGTGGCCTTCAAATAGTCTGTTTCACGTATTTTTTGAAAATATCTTCATTGTGAAATATTTTTTACAACTTTCTAACAGTATAGATTATTTAAATGTATACTTTGAATGAACAGAAAGTTGATTATTGAATCAACTTTCTGTTCATTCACCCTTAAATATCTTTCATTCAGAAATTACATTATAACTATTCTAGGAAAATAAACAATCACATAAAATAAAATTACTAAAATGGGTTAAATTTGATTAAACTGATTTCATAATGTGAAAGCACGAGATAAATTACAAATATGATAATAATGCTTTCACGCTATGACAGTTTAAATTATTATTGAGAATTTTAATTAAGCAGTGCCAATAATATATTAATTATAGCATATTTTTTGGACATATCGCTTAAAAAGTAGAGGCAATTTATGCTACTTTCGGAGCCATTATTTCCGAAAATATTCACTTAATCAAAAAAAAATTTAAACCTCTAAGTCTTTTTTAAGGAAACCTCAAAGTTCTCTTACAAATAAATAAATGATTGATTGAAAACACTATCGACATATGTGCCGCAAATTGATATTTGGTGAAACAAAAACAGCAGCACATGTAGGAGTGCCCCCCCTAGAGATATATTTTTTTGTTATTTAACATGAATAGACATCATGCAGTTTTTGAGTAAAATGCTGTGACATACGGACGGACATGACGAAACTATAAGGGTTCCGTTCTTGGCATTTTGGTTACGCAACCCTAAAAAGTAAAATGTCACAAAGTGGTTCAGTAAAACAATGTCAAAATGTAATTAAAAAATAATAAGCGTTACTAAAATTACGTATTATCACTCTCGAAAAGCCGATAAGCTGATAATGAAATGCTGGTAATTTAATTAAATAATCATATTTATACACGATTAAGCCCAGTTTTGTTGTGTTGTGATAATGAGTGAAAATCTTGTTAGTTTACGTATTAAAATATGTATTTAATATTGTTATTTATAGCAATTTTGTTAATATTCAAATATATTACAATTTAGAGTTTAGGAGCGAGTCTTCATACTGGAGCTTAGCGATCAAAAATTTCAACAAAATTTCAAGGATAGTTTTGGACCCTAATACTGCAAAATTATGGATGAAATCTATCCTTGCAATTGTTGCCCATTGTACATTAATGTAGGAATGAAGGGAATAAACGTACAACGATTTTTTTATGGTAATTTGTATAGTGTAGTTACACTTTTTATCCTGCTAGAATAAGCAGTACTCGTACTCTTGATACTGAGTAAAATAAATCAAGTGTCTATATTATGATTTACTAGAGTTTAGAGATATAAGAGTATATTTGAGCAAAAAAAGTTAGAAAACCAACCACTAGACTCCACAAATATTTACATGTTTCTGGCAGATAATTAAAAATCAAATTATACCAACGTTCATGTTATTTGCTTTGAACTTTCCAAATTGCGTTGCATATCTGCTTAGTCAGTCGCAGCCGTAATGCTAATACGTAAGGTTTTTTTTGTGGACGCAGTAAAGTAAACAGTGCTGAGAGGTAAGGGACGTGTTTTCCTCTGTTAATTAGGTATGCCCTATATAGTCTTGGTCAAAAGTATTGAGCAGTTGTCTAATTTATTTATTTATTAAAATCTATTACACAGTATTAACTAAGGCACTGTGAAATTCAAATTAACTTAAGGCATATACATAACATAGTAATTAATACAACTTACAAAGAAACAGAAGAAGGACGCACATTCTCTCACAAAACCTCACACTCATCGCGCAAAACACCCCATTTACTTGCAAACACATCACATTCTGGGGCTGATGCCTGGAGAACATTCAGTAACTGCAATGCATAAAGTAAAGGCGATTTCCTTCGAAACACAGTTCGTGAGGACAGAACCTTAACATCAGTATCATCATGTCTTTATTCAGTGGCATGCGGTCTATATAGGCACAGAAAAACTGCCTACCCTGAACGACACTAGCTCCACACAGGCACAGAGAAACTGCCTACCCTGAACGACAATAGCTCCATACATGCACAGAGAAACTGCCTACCCTGAACGACAATAGCTCCACACAGGCACAGAGAAACTGCCTACCCTCAACAACAATAGCTCCATGCAGGCACAGAGAAACTGCCTACCCTGAACAACAATAGCTCCATGCAGGCACAGAGAAACTGCCTACCCTGAACGACAATAGCTCCACAGAGGCACAGAGAAACTGCCTACCCTCAACAACAATAGCTCCATGCAGGCACAGAGAAACTGCCAACCGTGAAGCTCTGAACGACCTGTGTATATAGGCACAGAAGAAGTCCTTACCTTGGCCAAACAACCTGTACATCCCACTGGTAATTATCATCAACATATTCAGTAAAAAACGTCCAACGCTGGACAAAGTTCTTGCGCTAGGATCTCCACAGCGACCACTGTATATTTATCCATACTAATATTATAAATGTGAAAGTGTGTCTGTCTGTCTGTCTGTCTGTCTGTTACCTCTTCACGCTTAAACCGCTGAACCGATTGGAATGGAGATAGTTTGAATCCAGGGGAAGGACATAGGCTACTTTTTAAAGAAAATTGGAAAATTACCCTTATCTGCGATAAAAGAATTTAAGGCGGACGAAGTCGTGGGCAGAAGCTTGTCCATCTATAAACCACCGACGTGATCGACGGAGAAATCAGGACAGACTCGTGTTAGATATAGTTTTAAATAGTGCTATTTTTATGAAAAATAGTTACCACATGTGCATCTTTGACAATTTTAAAGCACTCCCTTTAAATTTATTTAAAAGTAGACTTTATCGAATGCCCTTTCAACACGAAGCCTTAATATATAGATATGTTACGAGCTTAGAAGTCATGTACTCTGAAGTTATATGGGTTTAATTTAATGATCTAGTTTTAACATTACTTTGCCTGCTATTACTCGTATGTAGTAGAATATGTTTTTTTTTACAGATTAGTATTTCCGTATAATTCGTAATAATGGGGTGAATTGGAATCTGTACTGTGTCGCCTATTGTATCATATTTAATGCGAATAAAAGACTTTGACTTTGACTTGAAAAAAAGACTGACGTCGGCTGCTGAACATAAGCCTCCCCGCCACAGAGTGCGATCCTGCGCAGACCGCATTCACCGACCCCCCGCAACCCTCATGAGATCGTCCGTCCTCCTCCGTAATTTTACATGTAGTTATGTAATTGTACATGCAGAAAAATGACATAAACCTGTAAATTTTCCGAAAAAGCAAGGATATCTACGAAAAATATGAAATTTTACATAATTTAAATTAATTGTAAATTGATTTTTTCTCCATTTTCGGCAAATTTACAGGTTTTATTTCGCATGAAAAATGGTTAATCATGAGCCAGAAATGAGTCGGAATGTAGGCACCAGATCTCCGTATTAAAATAATGTACTTTTGTGTTTTATTTTTGGAGTCGGTTTAATTTTTTTAATCTCAATTTAAAGCCAGTTATTACCGTATCAAAAATGAGCCGATTTGGCCTGTCACTAAAACCGCTTTGAGAACATTTATCTTTTTTTGGATTTGGCTCTTTCAATGAAATTGCAAAACGACGAGTTATTTACCGAGAAAGGAAGCTTCATAAAGGGTAGTAGTTAATAGAGAAAATGTCATTGAAAACTACAAAGGTGAACGTTTAAGGCAAAAGGCGGTATCGGGAATCCGGGACACCGGATCCCTATTTTCTCTTAGCAATTCAATAAGGTCGTAAAAGTATTTTATTTTAAAGAGACTTCCGCCAGTTTTAAATGGTGATAGGGAGCCATTATGTGAACTGTCCATACACTCTCGAGATTGATCCAAACCTGAACGGGTTCGCTTAATCCCTGTACATGTATTGAATTTGTAAATTGAAATTAATATTAACGTGGATGTATTAATACCTATAGTGTATATGTCGCATCAAGTCACATGTATGTATATATCACGTTTGAAATGTACGTTAATGTGAAAAAGAAGCCAAGTTTGCTTCAGATGGGTAAGCAGGGTACATAGTATAATGGAAATAGAACAAAAAAACTAGTAATACTTCAAGGTTGAAAAAATTTAATGTACGTACATTACATTTTACAAAAATAAGTGAATCGAAATATTTGAAGGTTAACTAATCTTTTTTTTCTATATATGTATGCATGCTTTTTTTTTTGCTTTGGCAACCCTAGCCAAGTACACATCAGTGCTTGAAGCTCTTACTATTCTCTATTAAATAAAATCATATTACGTACGTTTTGAGTTGGCAATCAAGAACACCTCATGCAGCGGATCACTTGCTCTGAAATAGCACTCTTAACTACGAAACTGCGGCACAAGAAACACACTGGACTACGGTGAGAACACATACTTTGCCCGTTTATTTTGAATATCACGATATTTCAAACAGAACAAATTAATAACGGCTACGCGCTTGACTACAACAAAACCATCGAGCGGCTGATAGAACGTGACACTGACAGCCGGGCGTAGTAATATACCTAAAAGGCGGTAGCAGTGTTGTTGGAGTAAGGTACCCACATAATTTTACAATTTTACACCGTTCGGAAATTAAGGTTTTGAAGTCGTGTGTCTCGCTTGTTCCTTGATGAGATGTATTACAGGATCCCAAGCTGGTGGTACTGACAATCCATCTTCTTTATTGAAATTAGGATGCTTGTTAATCTCAATAGCCTCGCATAGCATTCTGGAAAGGTATATTTTTTCTTTGGCAAGGATAGAACTAAAATGAGATAATATACGCGATATAATCCGTTAAACTGTTTTATTTCAATCAGTATAAGAGTTGTTATCCGTGATGAGCTCGAAGGAGTCTTCTGTCACCGTATGATCTCAGAATTTGACGAAGTAGTCTCTAAGCAAATCGGCTTGGCCGTGAATAACATTGTGTCGCGGGTCATGCGGAGCTTCACCGCTATCGATGAGAGACTGAAGGCTGTCGAGCGCTGTCTGTCTTCTGCATCATCGGCTGCAGCATGTTTCATCGCCAGTCCAGAGGATATCACAGGATCAGCATATAAAAAAGATGTGGCAAAGTCGTCGATGTCGGAACGCTCTGCGGATGTGTTCGTTACATGCCCAAGTGAGGTTAATGCCCAATCTGTAGAATCTGTCAGGCAAACATTATTACCTCGCAGTGTCACACCTGTGTGATCCAAAGCAACTCCCTCAAAACGCATAGGAAAAACACAGAAGAAACCACCGACTTGTACGGGACAGGGTAGCACCGAGAATGTTGCCTCGGCATTCGAGGATTATTTTTCCAACATTGCAATTAATACTACAAGATATCTTCAATCATCTGCGACCGAAGCCCATTTGTTACTTAATGTTAATTTTAACAAATGCAATGTAAGCTTTGAATTTAGTCAAGTAAATTCAATAGACGTTATTAAAACATTTAAGTCACTGAATTTAAAGAAAACAGAGGATTTATGGGGAACTTCAGTAAAAATTGTTCATCATATCATAGACTCAATTGCACCCTATCTAGCCTTGATTTATAATAATTGCATATCAGAGGGCGTGTTTCCAGATCTTATGAAACTTAGTAAAGTCATACCTCTTTTTAAATCAGGTGACTTGAGTGACTTGACTAATTTCCGTCCGATATCTATACTACCTGTATTAAGTAAAGTTTTCGAAAAGTTAATGTTGATGGATCTGCTGGGACACTTCAATAGAAATAAACTACTTAGTAGTAAACAGTTCGGTTTCACAAGGGGACGTTCCACGGCTGATGCAGCATCTGTACTCATTAAATATATTTACAACATCTGGGAGAAATCTTGTGATGCAATTGGAGTTTTTTGTGACCTTTCTAAGGCATTTGATTGCGTTGATCATGGAACACTCATTTTGAAATTAGAACATTATGGCCTGTCTATAAATGCCTTAAGCCTTATGTCTTCATATCTCAGCAATAGAACACAAACAGTTGTTGTAAATGGAACCCAATCCAGTGGAGCTGCAGTTAAGCTAGGAGTGCCACAGGGCTCTATCTTAGGGCCACTTCTATTTTTAGTTTATATAAATGACTTACCATCTATAGTAGAAAATCTTTCTGATATAGTACTATTTGCTGATGATACATCATTAATTTTCAAAGTTGACCGGAAAGCAACAGACTATTCCGAAATTAATAGTGTACTAGTTAAAGCACTTGACTGGTTTAATATTAATAATCTGGTATTGAATGCTAAGAAAACGAAATGTGTTGGATTTGCTTTACCGAATGTTAGAATAGTGGATTCTGCTATATCGCTCAATGGTGAATGTTTAGAAATGGTGGATAGGGCATTATTCTTAGGTATAACACTGGACAAGAACTTGGAATGGAGTCCCCATTTAGCAGTACTTGCAGGTAAATTAAGTTCAGCAGCTTACCCTATTAGAAAAATTAGACAATTGACCAATGTTGATACTGCTCGCTTAGTATATCATAGTTATTTTCATAGTATCATGTCATACGGTATTCTGCTTTGGGGCAAAGCAGCTGACATACAGACTATATTTGTGTTACAAAAAAGAGCGATTCGTTCTATATATAACTTGAACTCCCGTGACTCCTTAAGAGAACTTTTTAAAGACATCAACATATTAACCGTAGCGTCTCAATATATTTATGAGAATATTATTTATGTTATTAAGAACCTAGAGTCTTTTACTAGGAATTCAGATATCCACAATCTTAATACTAGAAATAAAAACAAAATCGCTATTAGAAAGTTCCGCGTTCGTAAAGTAGCCAAATCATTCGTAGGCCAATGTATACATTTTTATAATAAGCTACCAGATGATGCTTTGAAATTATCGTTTCTAGCTCTCAAAAAGTACTTAAAAGAGTCCCTAATGGCAAAGGCTTATTATAGGGTAGAGGACTATTTAACAGACAAAAATGCATGGCCCAAAACAGAAACCAAATAATTTACTTTTACCGGGACACGGTTCTTATAAGGTGGCATATCAAACGTATGTAAGTTGTTTTAAATAAAAATCACTATTTTGCTTTTTTATATTCTAGTTTTTTTTTTACTTTTATAAGTTTTGATATGTTTCCTTGAAGAACTACGCATTGAGTTTATACTCAAAACATATATTTAGGTTAGGCTAAGCACGAATATTGTAATAGATATAAGAGTTATTTCGAAAAAATGACTGACTGTTGAGTTTGTTTCGGCTTTCTTCTCTTCAGTGGTCTCCTCTTGGGAAACGCCGTAGAGTCAGACTTGTAAAAGTACCCTTGTGGCCTACTTACAGAATAAAGATCATTATTTCATTATTTATTTCATTAGTAGGCCAGTGGAGAAGCCTGGCAATGAGGCTGCATTAGGCGTAATCATGGCTACTGACAGGTGGCTTAAGGCGGGTAATAAGCGCGCTCGTAAATCGGCACCGGGAGTGATCTGCGGCAGTGCGACGTCGGGTACTCCACTCTTAGAAGCAGCTAAGCTAGAAGCTTCTGAAAAGCAGCTCCACTTACATCTGTACTATCTGAAGCTAGGCACAACCGCTGAACAAGTGCTTACCCACCTGAAGCAAATTAATGTTAGCGGAACATATGGAGTCACTGTGCTCAAATCACGCGGCCCCTATGCGTCCTTTAAAATAAGCGTACCGCCTAAACTAGCCGATCAAATAATGGCCCCAGAAAGTTGGCCTGAGGATGTCTGCATGAAGCCCTGACACCAGAATTTTCGTTGTCCCCGGGTGCAATCGCCTTCAGCGTAGTAGTGGAACGCATGGGAAAACCAAAAAGATTTCTTTAAATATATATTACCAAAATGTAAGGTGGCTGAAATCTAAGTTATCCGATTGGAGGACCAACCTCCTACTCTCCGAACACCTATGTTTAGTGGCTGCCACTGAGATTAACTTGGATGGATCAGTCACTGACGCTGAATTGTGCCGCGGTAATTGGGCGGTACTTCGACGCGATCGCAGCGGAAACCGCGCGGGCGGCGGCGTATTACTTGCTGCTCAACCGCCTGCTTGTCTCGAGCGCCTTCAGTAGTACGAGACCGCATGCGGTGAGGATCTCTTGGCGAAGTTTAAAATTAATGGACACTGATTTTATGTTTGTGTTGTTAACATACCACCTAGAGTCGATGATGAAGCTTATATAGAATGGTTTAAAAGTGTAGAAACGTTCTCAGAAAGTAATCCTAGCTGTAATCTCATAGTGTTAGGAGATTTGAATTTGTATAGTGCAAGTGTACTCATTTGTAACCTTTACTGCTGTTTTTTGCCTCAATGCAATTTGTTAGATTATAACTGCGTGAATAATATGAATGATAGAATGCTAGATGTGGTGCTGACTAGTCCGGAGATGGGGAGCGCGCTCTCTGTGCGCTGCGTGGCACCAGGGGAGGAGCTCGTAAACATCGATCCCCACCACCCACCACTGGACATCTGCGCTCAGTATGACTTTTCTTCCAAAATAACCTTAGCAGACCCCTCTAACATAGATACGTCAAGGGATTAGAATTTCCCAAAGGCGGACTTTTACTCCCTGTACTGTTTCATCAGAGACTTTGATTGGAACGATATGTATAACGTGAAAACTGTCGATGACGTGGTTCTTGTATTTAATAATGTTTTGTATAGTATTTTTGACCACTGTATTCCCAAGATGATACGGAAACCTACGTGTAGTCGTACATATCCTGTCTTCTACACGAAAGCCATCATCCGTGACATTGCGTCTAAAGCCCGTTTGCATAGGGTATGGAAGCGAACTCAAAACGAGGATGCCTACAAACAGTTCCAAATTTTGCGATCTAAAATTAAAATGGATGTAAAGACAGCATATGATAGTTATGTTAATAATGCCTCACGCAAATTGACCAGTAATCCATCATCATTCTGGCAATTTGTCAATACTCTGCGCTGCCGAGGAGGAATCGAACCCACTGTCACTTGTGGTGATTCGGAGTATCATGGTGCCAAAGCTGCCGCTGCTTTTGCTACTCATTTTGAGTCCGTATTCCTACCCGATTTGCCCAACCTTGAGCCCGAGCGGGTCAGCTCGTTGGCTGACGGACGTCTGGTTGACATCCGGTCAATCAGCAGGGATGTGGTACGCCGCACAGTAAAACGTCTTAAGCCTGGCACGGCTACTGGCCCAGACGATATTCCGGCTTTTGTCATCAAGGGCTGCATCGATCATCTGATTGCTCCATTAGTCTTTATTTTCAACTCGATCTTAGCTACTGGGGAGTACTCAAGTATTTAGAGGATTTCCCGTGTAATTCCAATACCTAAAAAAGGTTCCAAGTTGAAAATAGAGAACTATCGTCCCATTGCAATACTATCGGCACTAGCTAAGGTTTTCGAGATGGTTATGCACGAGTACCTACTTCCACAATGTCAACCTTATCTCCCTGACTCTCAGCATGCCTTTTTGCCCAAAAGATGGGTTCCCACCAATTTAGTTGAACTGGTAGATATTATTTCAAGGGGACTGGATGCTCGAAAGCAAGTGGATGTAGTATACCTTGATTTTCAAAAAGCTTTCGACCGGGTCGATACTGATATATTACTCCAAAAGTTAAGTGGAATGGGATTCGTCCCCCGGCTTTTAAAGCTGTTGGCTAGTTACCTCAGGGACAGAAAACAGTTCGTTAAGTACGGACCTTACCAGTCGAAACCGTACCATACACGTTCTGGAATAAGTCAGGGGTCAAATTTGGGACCGTTTTTGTTCCTGCTACTGATCAATGATCGCCCGGCGGTGGTGGACAGAGCCACTATCCTGCTCTTTGCCGACGATGTCTCATCATGCCCATTAAGTTCGCTACAGACTGACAAACATTGCAAAGAGACATCGATGCGGTAAACAGTTGGAGTGTGGCGAATGGGTTATTGTTTAATAGCAGTAAATGCGAGGTCGTGTCTTTTTCGCGTTCCCCTTCACCCCTACACTATGATTATTTAATGGCTGGTTCGGCGATGGCTCGCGTGGAGGAGGTCCGCGATCTTGGTGTCACTTTTGACACCTGTCTCGCGTTTCGAACTCATGTGCGAAATATTACAAAATGTGCGTATCAGAGGCTAGGGTTTGTGTTGCGCAACGCCGCGCCACTTACTTCGGCCGCAACGTGCACGCTTTACACGGCATTGGTCCGGAGCATCTTTGAGTCGAGTGCAGTGGTCTGGGCTCCAAATGAGAATAAATATATTCTCATGTTGGAACAAGTCCAAAAACAATTTCATAGATATTTTTATAAAAAGCAATACTTTCTTCTGTTTCCGCGATTATTACTCATTGAAATAAAACAATTTAACGGATTATATCGCGTATATTATCTCATTTTATTTCCCGACGTTTCGGAAGCTTTCCAGCTTTCCATGGTCACGGGAGGACTGAGAAAAGATGTATTTTCCTCTGTCAAAGTTACAATTTGTGCAAACTACCCATTTTTTGAAAAAACACAAATAAAGGTGTACATACATGCCAGATGGGCCTAAGATGATGGGACTAAAATGAGATAATATACGCGATATAATCCGTTGAATTGTTTTATTTCAATGAGTAATAATCGCGGAAACAGAAGAAAAAAGCAATACTGTTATTATCCTTTTATGTATCCCACTCGCTTCCTACAGGGCCACTTGGGTCATGAATCCCTAGACCTGCGCCGAAATGTGCACTTGCTTTGCTTTTTCCTTAACATCATACGAAATAAAACTGACAGTGTGAGCCTCGCGGGAAGAATGCTCAAGTTAAATGTGCCTCACGATTACTGCAACAGGCGACGTGGTGTGGTTCTCCTAGCAACTGCGCCCTCGCGCACGAAGCTGTGCCGAGACTCGCCCGTTCCCCGCGCGATCGCACTCCTTAACTCCGTACTCGCCGCAGCACCGCAGGGTGATTTGTTCGCGACATAGATTTCAAGTCTGTTGACCGAATGGAAGAGAGTGCTAGAGCGACGTATGGATGCTTATTAATAAGATACTATTAACATTTGTAGAATAGTTATTTAGTCTTAAGTATGAATCGATGTAACGCAATGGTGTATACTGTGTTGTTACATATCTTTATGATTCCATAAATGAAATGAAATGAAATGAAAATGCATGTGTCTCTACGCATGTCTCATAATCCATCAAGGCCATTTTGACTGTATGGATTTCCATTTTTGGTACAAGCTGAACATCTGAGAAGAGAAGATGAATTTGGCAAAAAGAGGGTTATACCTTTTCTCTTCCGAGAAGTTGCAGGCATCTTTGAGTAATTTAATAAAAATAAATACATAATACGGGGACAATCTTACACAAATCGACCTAGTCCCAAACTAAGCAATGCTTGTACTATGGGTACTAGGCGACGATATACATAATATGTATGTAGATATGATAATACTTAAATGCAAAGAAAACATCCAAGACCCAGGAACAAACATTCGTGCTCATCACACAAACACTAATTGCGCTGGCCGGGATTCCAACACTGGACCGTCAGCTTCGTACGCCGTTGTATAACCCACTGAGCCAAACGTGTCGTCAAAAAAGTATTTCAGTTTAACAATAAACGCGGAAACCAAAAAGACTATTAAGTCACACAAGTTCAACGAAAAGTCTAACAATATAAAAGCTTATTAAAATAAAACAATTAAATTATTGGATTATATCGCGTATATTATCTCATTTTAGACCCGACGTTTTGAAAGCTTTTCGGCTTTCCATGGTCACGGGTGGACTGAAAAACGAAAAATGAGATAATATACGCGATATAACCCGTTAAATTGTTTTATTTCAATGAGTAATAATCGCGGAAACAGACGAAAGTATAATGAATGAATGAATGAATGAATGAATGAATGAATGAATAGTTTAATATAAAAGCTTATTTCGTGAAAACCTAAGTAGTAAACAAACTAACAAACTAAAGTAAGTAGGTGCTAGTGTTTCCAGGGCAGCCATACATTTAATACATATTTAATTGAGTGTCTGGACACCTACTTAACTACTTGTGAGTCATTTATTATTCCTAATATAATACAGACTTTTTACTTATAAAAATGTTTGTTGGATGCCCTTGTATTTAAGTGATTATTTACTATTTATGTGGGATTTGTTCAAAAAGTTTTATATGAAACTAGTGTCTGCCCGCAACTGTGTACGCGAGAGTTGATAATTTAACTCTCCCTTAAATATTCTTTAAAATACGTTAAGGTAACCGACAAACTTTATACTATTTATGATTTTTTACTAGGTATATGATAATCCATTAGTAACGACACAATAAAAATTATAAGTATGAAACAATATAAACGGATTAATTCGCGTATATTATCTCATTTGAGTTCCCACAACTGTTGGTGATGATGGTGGTGATATTTTAATCCGTTTAAATTGTTTTGTTTAAATGAGTAATAATCGCGAAAACAGAAGAAAATATTGTAAGTAAAATTGTATCATTGACACCTACATCTTTGTTTTAAAGAGACATGGACGGTTTATAAAAATAATACCTTGTGCTCTCACAACACTTAGACACCATTGGTTCTATTTTCAGGTTCGAGATTAAAAACAGCAAGAATAATGCATATTTCGCTTCTCCGTTACCAAGCTTGGCTGTGACACTACCGTGCCAGCTTATTGGTTCGACTGTGTAAACTCTAATTGAACTGCGCTACACGGGCGTAATATTTAACATTTGAATGTCAGATTATATTGGATTAATAATAAATGTGTTTTAATGTACGCACAATTAATTGCTTAGCTAAAAGGATCGTGTGGTCCGAAATTTGCGATCCAATTACATTTACATAATTACTAATTCGGCGCCAGTTTATTAAATATGTTTTTAATATGGTACATCTAAAATAATTAAACGCCTTTTTGATTAAATTTACGAGTCCGCTCGGCGCACAGTAAAATTTTACTGTCAGAAACAAGGGATTTTGTCAGATTCATGTCTCATTTCACCATTCGTTGTTAGTGCTAGTGTATGGAGTGTAGAAAACTAAGGAACATTCTCCGCCAAAAAGTTTTAAATTGGTGGCGCCACAGTAGCAAGTGTTGCTGAGGATAGGAAGGCGTGGCGCGATCTTATGGAGGCCCTCTGCACCTCTGGGGAGGCCTTGGACAACAACAACAATAACTAAAACAAGGACAAAACAATACTACAATAATGCCAAAAAGATCCATAACGATGCAAGAAAAATCATTTTGAACACGATTGAATATTTACGTCAGAAGAACGAAGGATTGAGTAGCATTTCGATAAAAATGTTTTGTTACTGGTTTTTGACCTCGTACTTACTATCTTGCTACTCTAGCGCCATTGTGGACGGATTTGGAACTACTATATAATGCTTTCCGCTGGACACTTTCATCTGTTTTCCTAAATGACATTGATCTCTTTACGTTTTCTATACTCCATGAACACGCTTTATAACGGTTGATACAGTCGTAAAGTCAAATAGTTGACATGCTTAGATGAATGCATAATGGACTAAAAAGCATGATGGGATCAGGTCACGACATTGATATTTTACACACTCTCACGACCACGAATTTCGGAGCGCTAGGCGCGTAGTCTATAACATGGGAAAACTTATATGGGATAACTTTATATGCAGCGTAAAGTTACTACCTCGAGCAGACCGATATATAATGATAAAGAGGGTCGTTATTAATTTGAAGTGTGTATCTGTGTGTCTGTTTGTGACATCATGCAATAAAAAAACCGATTCCAATAAAAAAATATAAATAAAAAAAGAACCGACTTCAAAATAAACTAAAAAGCCATAAATAATATTTTATGTACGGTACGGATCACATTTGAATCACCTTTTGAAGTCGGTGCTAAACCATTCATTTATTACTATTAAGAACCGCGGCGGCGAGCCTTTAGTTATTATCTACCTACATATTTAGTCATAGTAATTCGTATTTTTGTTGAATAAAGAACTTTATTTACTTCAGGTTTGGCACCGACTTCAAAAGGTGATTTAAATATGATCCGTACCGTACATAAAATATTATTTATGGCTTTTTAGTTTATTTTGAAGTCGGTTCTTTTTTTATTTATAAATTTTTATTTTTTGCTATTTAGTGATGAATTTTAGTAGTGATATAAAGTATTTTTTAGAGCCCAGAATGGGAAGATTGAGGAGGCACTTTGCACGCACCTCGAGTCTTTGGAAGTAAGAAATGTAAAAGTTGGTTAGTTCATTGTACCTTCCATCATCAGCTCAGCATGAAATGATGACGACCAGAGGAAAACAACTGATAACTTTAGAAAAATATATACAAAACATTGTAAGTGCCTATAATATTTCAGAGATTCTCTCGATTTCCCTGGTATTCCATCATCTAATCCTGACTTGATGATAAGGAGACGACTTCAGGGACACACTAAAAAGAATATGACTAATAGTTTTAACGTATCTACCTATAATAGATGATTTTTTTAAGAATTATCCTCTAAGTCTTAACTATTAAGGAGTTGTACCTTCCGTCATCAGCTCAGCATGATAAGATGATGACTACCATATCCAAATACTTAAATAGCTTAAGAAAATATATGAAAAACGTTATAAGTGCCTGTAAAATTTGAGGATTGTCCTCGATTTCCCTGGGATCCCATTTTATTTATTTATTTATTAAAAACAAGTTACATAACATTACAGTGTATACACCAATGCGTCATGAACTGAACCAAGTTTATTTAGACGGCAAAACGGCGTGGCCCCGTTGTGTCGACATCTCGGGTGTTGGATTCGGTAGGTTGCCCCGGAACTGACGAAACACGACACCTTTCGGCCAGAAATCAGCACACGCGATGGTCTCCTGGAGCGGCCGCGGCACGCGCACTACAAACGAGCTGAAGTGCACGTAGTAGCGCGAATGCAACTGGAACACCCGCAGCGAGTAGCCGGTTTTCTGGCGAACATACTACGTCACTTCTGCAGCGGTGGCAGTGTGATGCAGGCGCGACACGTACAGCGCCTTGCTCGGTGTGGAGACCCGCAGACCACAACCAACCGGTTTTGCAGTACCACACTGACTCTTGCGTGTCTTACGCTTTCTTGACACCGTTGTGAAACCCTCCTTGTCCACATTGATGCGAGGGGTTTCCTCTTTTGGAGGATCCCGAACTTCACGCGCTTTTGAGGGCGCAGCTTTCCGGCGGGCTGGAAAAGGCTCACCGGCAGAAACGACGTCAGCAAAACGACGACGTGGTTTCGATGAAGCGTTGACGGGAGGCCCCGCGAGGAGGGGGAAGGGAGGCCGCGGATCGGCATGCGCAGTGACATCGCTATGCGCAGTGTCAGCTACACGCGAATTGACCGAGCTGGCATTTGACGCCCAGTCATTATTCTTGAAATTTGACGCCGTCAGTGACCGCGTTTCTAGGGCACCGTCGCGCAAACGGATGATTTCTTGTTGCGATTTGTCAAATTTCTCTGTAATTTCTGCCATGCCTGCTTTAAGAGCCACAATTTCTTTCAGCAGGCAGCTCACGTCGACGTGGTCTTGCATATTGGACGGCAATCTGGGAACCTCCGTCGCCACGAACTCAGGCATGTCGCGTTTGTTCTCCCTTAGGACTTCAATGATGTCATCGAGGGTCTTCCTTCCGGCTTTATCTTCTCTGCGATGAGGTACAAATGTGCCGGCAATCCCGAGAGACTGGAACAGCACCTTCTTCGCAGCGCAGATTTCGTCGACAGTAAAACGTAACGAACAGATCTGAACAGCAGTCACCGAATCCATCTGACCTTCCAGCAGGCGAGGATCCCGTTGACAATAGGCTCACTTTTATTAGGGTCACCCATTGTTTAACTACTGGCAGCGGTCGAGCCGCGCTAATTTCACATTTAAATAATTAATTAGTCATCGATGCGTCTACTTCGCGGCGCGCATCGGACACTGATTCCATCACCAAATCCCAACTTGGTGGCAATGAGACCACCTCGGGAGTATATCCTTTCAAATAAAAAAAAAAATTAAGAATCGGTCCACAATTGGCGGAGTAATCGGTGAATATACATAAAAAAAAATACAAACTATCGAACATATAATTTCCTTCTTTTTTGGAAGTCGGTTAAAAAGAAAACGCTAAAAAGTAAAAAAAACTGCATAATTAATATCAATTTACTTACAAGTAACCGTTATCTACTTAATCTATACAGTACAGTATATATACAATTAATCTTAGTTTGGCGTCGCGCACGGTTAAAAAAAATGATTTTTTTTATTTAATTTAGAATAAAATGCAAGTACCTAGTTTCTTATATTATACAAGATCTTTATTAAGGCACGAATCAATGTCCCTGTTCTGGACAGTGCTCCAATAGTTGACATTTTCAACCTAATTAGCTAGCAGGGTGTCAATTATGAGAAATTATGGTGTCAAGCATTGGGATGTTACCTTAACTAACTTGTCATGTTCACGATTGCTGATGGCTTAAAGCCCTCGACGGCCGATAAATAGTTCGCTTTTCGTAAAATACGTTACTAAATTCTAGTGTAAATCCAGTTGCTACTTTATAAGGTCTTTAGAAATACATTTCGCCATTATATTCCAGAATAGATTGGCGTAGGCAGGCAATGAAGCATGCAATGGAGGCTCTAATGAAAACCGCCACCCCGCCTAGCTTGTTTCCGTCTACAAAATCATGAAACTCCGTATTAAATTGCCAAAGCACTTCTAAATGTTAGAATAAGTATTTCGGAAAGTTGGTAGCTAGTTTTAAAGAATAATTTTCTTTTACATTAATGCACAAACATAATACGAACTTATTATCATTGATTGATTGATTCATTACCCCAGATAAAATAAGTTTTTGAAAATATCTTTTTTGTGACAAGCTTTTATTGCCTAATGTACTTTTCTTTGAGCATCCGTTAACGATTCACCGAGAGGATTCTAAATAGCCCAAACTAGGTAGGGTTGCGTTATTACCTATGTATATTACAGATGTCCTATAACCACTATCTAGCTCCATATTATTGTGTTGTCACCTAACTTACATAAGTATGCCAAATTAATTTATTATTTATTTTTACAATAGTTTGATGTATGTGGTTACTGAAGTGCAAATTGCGGAAACTTTTCCTATGCTTAAAAATGGTATTTTAAACAGGTAAGTTAACACTAGACTCAAGACGTTTTATATACTAAAAAATGCTTAAAATAGGTCTTAAATACTAGACTTCAGACCTTATTTAAGCATTTGGAAAGTTTCAGCTATTTGCACATCAGTAGTGTAGGTATGTGTGAGTAACTAAGTAAGTTTATTGCACTCTAGCAGATGCCCGCAACTTCGTTCGTGGAGGAGAAAAAATCATAACCCGTCGTTTTTTCTTCAGCATAGTCGGGTAAAAAGTATCCTATAACCATCTGGAGATATCCAGCTACTCATGTACCAAAAAATGTGGAAATCTGTTGAGCCAATTTTGCGTAATGAAGCCACAACGACACATATAAACATACCAAAAAAAAAAAATATTTTCGTTGTAGTGACCTCCAAATAGTCCGTTTCAATCAATTTTTGAAAACATCTTCAATGTACAGACATTTTATTTTTACAACTTAATAATAATATAGATGTGTAGTTGCGGGCATCTTCTAGTATTCAATAAAGAGGGTATATTGTTACTATACAAAAATATGGCATGTATTCAATGACATGTATTGATATTGCTCATCTTAACTGTTACATTAAGCACACTTTTTATACATTTCAAAGATTGCAAGTAATAGTCGGATCTGAAATTTCACCACTATCAAATAATTTGGGCGTGTTGAAGACAAGAGTGAATAGGCTGTTTCTAGACGGGCATGATACATCCTTGACCGCATCGTCACTTAACAACAGGCGAGATTGCGGTCAAATGCCCATCTATTTATAATATAAATAAAAAAAATATTGATACTTCTCACTCGCCCTCGCTGTCTTTCCCCCCGTCGCACGCAGACATTAGGTTCTGGGGTTTCCCTAATCCTTGCAACAAATGTTGGATCATATTGTATCTAACCCAGCAAACACTTCTCTAATGTATGTAAATACTGTACCTGACAATTCGAAAGTGCTTGTACCTAGGCCTACTTGAATAAAGCATTATTACCATGGGGGTGTCTCGAAAGAACTTGTAACACACAAAAAAGTCTAAGTTTGAAAACTATATATTTTGCAGATTCGACTCTATTATTTGGGACAGTCGATGTGTTTTTCTCTGTGACATTGTAGCTATTGAACGACTGGACCGATTTTGATTAAGTTCTTTGTGTTTGAACGGTGACTTCATCGAGAGTGTATACAGTCAAGTCAAGAAAAAACGCAAGACCACACTTAGTCAAAAAGTATATAAATGCCTGGTACGTTAACTCCTTCATTTAAAAACTTGTACATGTGCCATATCTAAAAAAAATTGCATTAGTATCTGCCCTAAATGGATGGGATCTTTCGCGAAAATAACCAAGAAAGTAGTGGTTTAACCTTTTCCCTCTTAAAATTCTAAATTCTAAATCCTGCCTTGGTAAGGTAAGGCTAAAAGGTGAGACTTACTAAAAAGGTAAAGCGGCACTCAAACATTAATTGGTAATCTGTTACCTCCAACCCTGGGATTTAAACCTGCAGCCAATAACATTTTCACCTAACTAGTAGTTACCTAAAAGTAAATTTTCCCTGTTAGCGTGGAAAAATAATGTGATGTTTATAATCTATACTATTATAAAGTTGTAAAAATGAAATGTCTGTACATTGAAGATATTTTCAAAAAAAATATTGTTACGGACTATTTGGAAGTCACTAAAACGAAAAATATTTTTTTTGGATTTTATGTATGTTTGTATGTGTCGTTGTGGCTTCATCACGCAAAATCGGCTAAACAGATTTCCACAATTTTTAGTACACGGGTAGCTGGGTATCTCTAGATGGTTATAGAATACTTTTTACCCCACTACGCTGAAGAAAAAACGACGGGTTATGACTTTTTCTCCTCCGCGAACGAAGTTGTGGGCATCTTCTAGTTTTTAATATGTGTACATGTTTAATATAATATGGGTGTGTTTTGTAACTTCATTTTCACTAGTTTTAAATAAAAGCATAAATCTTGGTTTGATAGATTTGCATCTCACATTTTTCTCGCCGTAGTAAGGTGAGAAATTGTGTGTTATTTAAAAAGTTGAATTCCACCAAAACTCATATTATTTTGTTTCAATCACTTTTTGTCGGTTGTTTCGACAAATTCAATTCGAACATTATTGAACTTTTAATAACTTGATACATACTACATTACACAGTCTTGTTTAGCGCAGTCCGTATTGTGCCTATCGCACGGAAATATTTTGTCTGAAACTATCAATTTTAGATATGAATATAGCGGGAGTAACGTTGCCTGCGAAGCTGAATGTTCCGGGATCAAATCATGGCTAGGGCAAGTTTGTGCCATATTATAACACCCCTCTTTTTGTCGAAAGGTAGGGATATCGGGTATGATACTGAACATTGTTTATTCTTTTAAAAGTAGGATCTTTTTAATCAACAAGACAGGAAAATGGGATATTTTTGAATGAGCAGCATCAGTGTGAGGATATGTCGTAAATGGTCGTAAATACTGCGTTGTTTAGAAGCGATTTTCCTACAAACTAAACGAGCATTATTCTCAGTAATTTTGTGTCGTGCTGGTAAGTATGAAAATCATCATCGGCTTAAATTTCACGGACTTCATTAAGACTTTATCGACTTCAGAAGCTAGGAAAATAGGGGTTGCCAGCCAAGTTTGAATAGGGATACAAAGCTGGCAATCCCTTTACACGCTGAGGTATGTATAGTGCTTTTCTGAAACAAAGAAACAAGGAACAATGAAAACTTTTTTTTTTTTTCACCAAATATCAAAGTGTGGCCCATATTTCGCCGGCTCTTTTTAAAACATTTTGAGGTTTCTAAAAAACATTTTTGATTTAAGTCAGAAAGTAGCAGTACCCCCCCCCCCCCCCTTCTATTTTCTAAACCTGATGTCTAAAAAATATGAAAAAATCACAAAGATAAAACTTCATAAATACTTTCAACGAAAATTATTTTCAATATGATCGGATATACCGTTTTTGAGTTATTGCCGAAAAACTGTGCTTCTCAGCAAAAGGACGTAAGTGCCGTGGAGATACGCTCTTTTGCTACAGTGCACTTTTTCATATCGTATTTTTACGTAAGTAGTGTATTTTTTTGTAGGAACGGCTGCGGAACCCTACACTGAGAATGGTCAGACATGCTCTCAGCCGTTTTTTGAGTTATTGTCGAAGAACTCCGCTTCTCAGCAAAAGGACGTAAGTGCCGCGGAGATACGCTCTTTTGCTAGTGCAGTTTTTCATATCGTATTTTTTTTCATCTATAGTGCATGTTAGTAAAGAAAAAAGAAAAATTTAGTGGTCCGAGTATTGGCACACAGGGCGAGAAATGTGCTCTACTTTTTACTGCCTCACACTGAGTATGGTCCGACATGCTCTTGGCCGGTTTTAGGGTTCCGTAGCCAAAATGGCAAAAACGGAACCCTTATGGATTCGTCATGTCTGTCTGTCTGTCAGTCCGTATGTCACAGGCATTTTACTCAAAAACTATAAGATGTACATTGATGGAATTTGGAGCATAGGTGTCTTGTGTAAACCGCTACTTAGTTTGTTAAATAAAAAAAATATATATTTCTAGGGGGGGCACTCCATACATGTAACCGAAACTGAAAAAATATTTTTTCAGCAAATATCAATGTATGGCACATATTTCGACAGTTCTTCTAAAAATACTTTGAGCTTTCTAAAAATTTTTTTTCATTTAGTGAACAGTTTCCGAAATATTCGCCCCGAAAGTAGCAAAACTTGTGCCCCCCCCCCCCCCCCCCTCTATTTTCTAAACGGTATGTTCAATAAATGAGAAAAAATTTACAAATATAAAGCTTTGTAAATACTTTCAACGAAAGTTGTTATCAACATGATCGGACATACCGTTTTTAAGTTATTGCCAAAAAACTGCGCTTCTCAGCAAAAGGACGTAAGTGCCGGGGAGATACGCTCTTTTGTTGTTGTTTTTTTTTCATATTGTATTTTTTTTCATCTGTAGTGCATTTTTTTGTATAAACGGCTGCGGAACCCTTCATGCGCGAGTCCGACTCGCACTTGGCCCCTTTTTTTAAATATATATGCGCGGTGTGTGGGGCGGCGCTCATAACAAATTAAAACAAAAGAAGCTCACTTTGCATGAATAATGAAATAATTTTGTATGAATTACGCATAATATCTCTCGTCTCGTGCGTCGCACCCAAAACGTGAAACTTCGAGGCCACGACGGAATAAGGAACACAACGTCAATATTTTATGGCATGATTGAGAAAGTGTTTTTTTGGACATTAATAAATCACACTAATGCTGTATTTCATGAATTTTCCATTAGATTAGTATTCGGCACCCCGTGACAACCCTATTTACGAACAAATAAGACTGAAATTTCGGAACATTCGTCACTCTTAGACTGGCCTAGAACCAGACTCATGAATATTTGAAATGAAAGTCGGCGAAGTTTTAATTACTTGTATGCTTTATACGTGTAAGCAAACGGCTGAATTGGAATAAACAAGTTTCACTTTGACTTTGACTTTCAACTCAAATAATAAGTTGATTAAGATGGTGCAAAGAAAAGCAATCTGAAACATTATTTTTCTGACCTTTCTGTACATGTGATGTGATGTAAATTACATTATTGAAGGAATAGTACCATTACTGCAGACATAGATAGATATATAGTGATACAAAGCCGGCAAGCCCTTTTCACGGCCAGAGACATGTATAGTGCTTTTCTCAAACATATGCGATAAAATAAAAAAATACATCACTCAAAAAACTATACAACAAAAGTTTGTTTCATTTTCTCTCCAACCCCTCCATAGTGATTTTTTTTCGGAAGTCGTCCGTATTTCGCATGTCTAGTGTTCGAATAGACCCTATTACTATTAAAGCCGTTATACACAACTTGATAGTAAGAATCTAAATTTCTATAATAAATAGAATAAATGCAGAGGATTTTAAAATATTGTCTATGGTCTCTAGTGACTTACGTATAGACAATATTTTAAATTTATTCATCAACACATGGATCATGCAGATTTGTGTGCTTTAATATCAGTTTGTTTGTAATAGGCATTAACGCGGATGTTTTTGGTCCGATAAACATTCGGCCACCAGAAATTAAAAACCAAAAAAACAGCTGTTTAGCCTGTTGATAAACACAGATGATTAGATTTAAAAAAAAACCAGGCCTTGGCCTTAAATTTTGTATGAAATTCCTTTACTGTTCTCTCGGATTTATCCACCCGAAACGTGATACTTTGAAGCCTGTTTTAACGCATTTAATGACGACATTTCATTGCATGTTTGAATATAACTATATTTATAACTTTTATCTCTTTATGTAGTCTATAATTACGTTTTGATTTAAGAACTAAACTAAGTATGTATTTGTAGAGTTTAATTTATTTGCCATCAACAAAGGAAGATTGACCGTCAAACGGGAAAACGATGAAGCACTCGTTGTTAATTGAAATTGACACTATTTAATACCTATTCAGGATGTTTTAAGTTGCATTACATAAAAAATAGCCGTTTTTTTATTTAAAATTATTTCAACCTCACAAGATGTGTGTTGCTATTAGACATACAATCAATATTAAGTTTAATCAATATATAGTTCTCTTGTCTAACAAAAGTTTTACTTTCGTTAAAATATTTTTTGTTACATCTTACAGCTAATGTCACTACGTTGCGACATTACTTAGCTGTATTAGGTACTTTGTGTTCTGTAAATTATAAGATTACAAAAACCAAATAATTTACTTATACAGGGACACGGTTCTTATAAGTGGGCACATCAAACGTATGTAAGTTGTTTTAAATAAAAAATCATGATTTTGCTCTTTATATTCTATTTTCTTTTACTTCTATAGGTTTTGATATGTTTTCTTGAAGAACTACGCATTGAGTTTATACTCAAAAGATATATTTAGGATAGGCTAAGTACAAATATTGTAATAGATATAAGAGTTATTTCGAAAAATGACTGACTGTTGAGTTTGTTTCGGCTTTCTTCTCCTCAGTGGTCTCCTCTTGGGAAACGCCGTAGAGTCAGACTTGTAAAAGTGCCCTTGCGAAACAGTACGAACAGACAAAATTTAGTACAATACGAATACTGTATTATTATAGTACGGGTAGCATTATTATCCCAATGGTTTTCCTTTGAATTGTTGAAATGAATAAAAAAAGTTAACTTAACTACTGCTGTTTAGATATTATCTCCTTCTCTATCAGTCCTTAGATATACAAGACGAGAGTGGAAACGATGGAATGCTCGTTTTCTCGCTTAGACCAATTCCAGTCAGCCCTTGAAAGGATTTGAGTGGTATGAGGCAGAGGTCAGCTTAGCCGATCGCAGTTTGTGGAGTACCCGTCAGTGCTTTCAGCGCCATAGACGAACCAAACAGATGGACATGCATATGGGAATTATATATAATATTGCATATTTTTCAATAGGCAGAAAAGGAGAGGAGTAAATATGGCAGAAACTTTTATTTTACTCCTCAACAGAGTCGTTCTCCTTTTTTACCCGTGTAATTTACAATTCAGAATAGTGCTCGCTAGTAAACAGGTTAACTCGTTCGACGCGCAATCGAAAGGTACCAGGTTCGATTCCTAATGTGACCACGTGCAAGAGCAATCGTATTTTTCTTAGCGCTTTAATTTGTATCTATATACAAGTTACAATTCAAATACAAGTCACAAGGTTCTTACCATTGCAATATTTAATATACCTACCTAATGGCGTTTTGGGTCAATTTCAGAGCATTTCAACCGCACTCATTAGTGTCACCGCATTAATGGTGCCTTCTATTACAGATTCGAATTAGATACTATACCTCCTGTGTAGAGGTACTGTACCTCTACACTATATCTTAAAATGGCATTCGAATCTGTAATAGAAGGCACCATTAATGCGGTGACACTGATGTAGGCGGTTGAAACGCTCTGAAATTGACCCTTTTGTGGTTGTGATTTTGCTATGCATTTATATTTTTATTCATTTTCTTAAAATTTGGGCGACAGAGGCGTCCGTCATCTACACCTCCATCACACATTTTTAGTATAGTAGAGCCATAATCGGTTAAACAGATGAACTACTCAACATTGATTTACTTAGCTTTGCTCAAGAAGCCAAGTATTTGTTGTTATTCCACTGTTCCATTATCTACTCTGTGATGAGCTGTTAAAATGCAATCAAGACGCGCCATTTTACGTATCATCTGATACGTAAAATGGCGCACTTTCACATTATTATGATAAATAAATAAAATGAAATTTCATATTTAAAAAAATTGTAACGGTCACTGAAACGAAAAATATTCCCGTTTTATTTTTTGGGATGTTTATATGTACCGTTGTGGCCTCATCATGAAAAATCGGGATACTTTTTAGGGTTTTGACTTTTTCTCCTTCACAGACGAAATTGCTGGCACCTTCTATTTATTTTTTGATATAAACAATATAGTCTACTATCAAATTTAATGCTAAAAGTCCATAGCATCGACGTCGTTGCCGAGATGCCTTCATCACCGATGTAATATCATAAGTACCTAACAGCCCATCGTTTAGAAAGCCGCTAAGTGCTTTAATTCCAAAGGCCAAGGCTTATGCTGAGGTTACGCAGATTAATCGAGAAATGTTTTTTGCCGGTACTAATCCTTTAGGGTACGGAAACTTAACGTGCATAAGGAAATTATTCATTTTCCATGGATAAAACTTTTATATTTAACTAGAAGGGGCAAGGGGCTTCGTTCATGGAAGAGAAAAAATCATAACCCCCGTTTTTATTTCAACGTCGGGTGAAAAGTATCCTATAATATAACCATCTGTGAATACCCAGCTAGCCGTGTACCAAAAATTGTAGGAATTCGTTAAGCCATTTCGGCGTGATAAAGTCACAGTTGCTAGTATGTAATCAAAACAAAGGAGAAACGCTAACAAGCACCGGCCTTATTCCTCCACAGAACTTCGCCGGCGATCGATGTACAGAACGTTCAAATTTACTTTGAAGTCACGGCTATTGAAGTTAAACTAATTCGAATCAATGTAGACCTTGCCCGGTGACATTGATGGCAACTGTAGTTTGGAAATGACCGGGCTGCTTCTGGCATTTTGAACTAGTGGTTGCTCGCATTTAGAACAAGTTTTATCAAGTCTTTAACGAAGCGGTTAACGTTATGCCATCTCTGACAGTTGTCCCATAGAGCAACGTCAGATTAAACATATCGACGTACTTAGAATAAGAAACGCCGACTAGTTTAAATTTATAATAATATATTAATGTTCGGTATCAAATCGGAACCGATGGAAATCTGAGGGAGAGGCCTTTACCGAGGAGTGGGACAAACATGCTAAAAAAACGGACGGTAGAATCACTGATCGTCATCAATGTTTGATGGCTTAATAGGCTTGTGTCCTAAAAAATATGTCTGTTAGACTATCGGAAGATAATGGACACGTATTTTTTCATTTGTCAATTACACATAAAAATATGAAGATATAGCCCGTTAAAGTTCCTCGTGACGTCATGCGCCCCAACACCCAAACTTTGACACGCTTTATCTTTGTCTTTTTTGTTTGACTGGCAAAAGAAAAAAATACGATCCAATATTTTTTGATTATCTATCTGACGGACTAATTAGAATAATATTTCTTTACCCAGGAAACTGCCCTATTCCTGTATTGCTACGAATTGAAGGTACTAATGGGACAGAGTCGGGCACTGACATATTTAGAAAGAAAGAAAGAAAGAAAACTTTTACTGCCACACCAAAAATAAATTAGGTACAGGGAACAAATAACAGATATGAAAAAAATGATAGAAAAAAGGTACCTTAAATATTCCGCGTGACAAAAGGAACGGACTCAGCATGCTGATTTTCAGTCCGTCCCTTTCCTCACTGAACCACATTGACTCGTTTCACGGGTGCGGGTAGATTATCCATGCGTACATGTGCATGTATACCATATAGTCATAAATATATACACAATATACACACACATGCGTACATACTTACTGATGTAACATCGTAAAAGAAAGAGACAAAAAAATTTTACCTTGCTTAATTCTATTGTACGTAATCGTTATTAACAAAAAACATTTATTAAACCAGTTCGTTAAGCCTACACCCACCACTATTTTGAACTAAACCACTGAGCGGATTATTACTGTCAGTTTCATTATGAAGGCAAACATTCAGGCTCATTGAAATTATCATTTCAGTAGACTCGCCATTCGGGTTGCGGGCTAGATAACTGGAGCGGATGTTTGGCTTGCTTTAAAATTAAAACAAGCTGCGTAGGTAAGTAGCCTGCTATCCTCGAAAGTACTAATTGAAACTTGGAAGTAAAAAGTTTTTTTCCAATTTTTTAAATGTTGTCTACGGTACTAGATATCATTTATTACTTAATGCCCAAACAAATACGCATTTTATTAATGAGGGTCAATATTAGGAAAAATCTAATCGTAGTATCGTAATTCTACTTATAGGAACACCAACTATTCTGGTCAGGGTCTATCATATGATGGTCGAGTTGCGTACAGTCGTTTATGCAGGGGAAAAAAGTCATAATCCTCTTTTTGCTTCAGTGTGGTCAGGTAAATGTATCATAATAACAATGAAGTCGCAACGACATATACTCGTAACAAACATGCGAAAAATTCAAAAATAAAAAGCATTTTAGACCTTCGAATCGCCCGTTTCACTTAGTTATTTGAAAATATCATCAATCTACAGACATTTCATTTTTATAATAGTATCTATAGATGTTTTATATCATCTGTCACTTCCCGTATGCGGGAATGGCGGAATAGTTAAGACTCCCCAGTAAGCTCGGTTCTCCATACAAACGTAGTTACGCTCTCATTTTCAAAAGACTAGCTAGTTTGCTCTGAAGCTTTGTACTTAGAATAAGTTTAGGTATATGCAGGCTTGTAATTAGTTTATGTAGCTTCAGATACCACAGTAAAAAAAATACAGCGAATTTAAGTTTTTCATACAAAACTTGTTTTTGCTATATTTCTTTTGTTTTATAAACCGCAGGCATATAAACTAGTTTTAGGCCTAGATATACCTCATTTCATTGTATATGCAAAGTTTTGTTACAATCCAACACGTAGTTTTCAAATAACAACGAAAGTCCGTTTGTATAGGAAGGTGAAATACGGCCGAGCTGACTGGGGACTCTTAATCATTTTATCAATCACTTAACAAACGCGCTGTACCTTACAAATGATACATCAATGCACAATGCTTATCGATGCTGACAACTACGGGTTACTCTGAGTTCGTAATTAGAAGTACGTATCGTGTCGTCCCCCTCACCTCTCTTTTAAAACTGTATTTGCGCGAGTGGGAGGCGTGATACGAAATTCGAACTGCAGAGTGGTCTCTCTGGGATACTATTCTGAAAATTCGCGTTAAATGATCGCTATTTCGTCCCGGATATAACTAGATACGTGAGGTAGTGGTTCACATTCTACATCATAAGTCACGGGTGTGTAATGAAAGGTACAACAACTTTAGATGATGGAATAGAATCACTTAAGGGGCATAATAAACTTTTGATATAACAAGAAAATTGATAAATTCACGTTGTATAAAGTGATAATGCATCGATCCACCTACGTGTACCTCGAGTTTTTTAACTTTTGTAATTTACCTCGTTGTTTGCTTGTTGGTAACCTAAATGTTAAATCCGAACTTCGTACGAGAAACTCTGTAATAATTTGTATTTCTAGGAAAGACGCTTTTCGACATTTGTTAGTTACGTGTTTTACATGAACTTTGTAAAGAGGAAACAGTGTTTTTCTTTGTATATGATCATTAATAAAAGTAGAATATACTCGTAGGCACTTATTTGTTTCCTTTATAAGTTTGTAGGAGTTCCAGAGATAGATGAAAGGCGTATTATAAAAAAAACACGGTTCTGGAGCTTCGTCAACCACTGCCGCGGTTTGCTTCGCACACTCGGCTCGCGCACTGTAAGGTCGCAGTTCTACCCAACACTTCTCCTCGCTTCGCTCGTCGTCGTATATAACGGAGACGTATCTTAAGGTAGAATAGGTAGGTTATTACAATAGTAGTACGTTTTTTACATTATACCAGCACTATATTATACCCACTGAGCGTTATATCGAACACAGTTATGTCACATATACGTTATACCATATTACTGTTAGATTAATAGTTGTTACGAGTATTTTACAAGTTCATTATACCTGACGATAGTTAGGTCATATCAGAATTTACCAAATATTGTTATACCAAAAGTGTATTGTATGCCTTAATCGTTATATCGACCAATAATGTATCAAATTTTTTTATAGCGACCGTTATGCACCCCATAAGTCACAATATATTGGTCCGTCTAACACGTTGTCAAAACCGACTTATAAATGAAACCAAAGGCACGACCAATGATAACATAGGGTTGATACGTGTCTATGGGTGATATTATAGAAGCAAATAGCCAGACAGAGGTATGTTCCACGATGGCACTGCATTTCGCAAATATAATAGCAATAAAGAAATAAATTGGTCTCTAAATAAACAAAGATATTGGTATCTTTATGACAAGGGTAAATGTTTTCTTGTAAACATATACGTTAATTGAAAATAGAGGCTCCAAATTATAACTTATAAGTTAAATTTTAACCACTAAATAGAGTACATTAACATTTTCATTCATAGTAAATAGAATCTACGCGATGTTATCCCGTGGTACTTATTTGTCTAAATATAAAATCTTAAGTGAAAAATAATCTTCTTACCATAAAACATGTATCGTAAGGGAATTACTTTGTGGCTGACTTTACTAAAAGCGGCTTATAACGACGAATGTTGACTTAATTCTACGCTTGAATAAAGACGTAAGTATCAAACGCAAAATGAATTAAAGCCAACTCAAAGCTAATAGCACTGAAAGGACGCCAAGGAACTTTGTAATATGAATATTTTTCTAAACAGGCTTTGAAGAGTCGCTGAATAAAATTCCGCCACTGAAAGGCATAATAAACATAAGTAGTATACGGAGTGGTTTGTATAAATGGATTAATACGAGAAAGTTCGACTCTGTAAGATACAGAAAATTTGCTATAAGGAGCCAACACTCCGATTTTATTAAAAACTAGCTTCTGCCCGCGACTTCGTCCGCCTTAATTTCGTTTATCGCGGATAAGCACATTTTTCCGGGATAAAAAGTAGCCTCAAACCCGGGACTCAAACTATCTCCATACCAAATTTCATCAAAATCGGTTCAACGGTTTAAGCGTGCAGAGTTAACAGACAGACAGACAGACACACTTTCGCATTTATAATATGAGTATGGATTTGGCAAAAAGGTATTAATTTTAGCGCCACCTGTTAGTTTAGCAAGGTACTCGATACTCGTGGGCTCGTAACACATGTTTGAGAGAAGTTTGCACCTTCTTCCTAAGTAGCGCGATAAGATTCAGTTGCAAACTTAACTCAATCAAATGTATAACCTGGCCGGGGATTTTCAAGACTGATTAGTAAAGTTTGCATCAAAATCTGTTCACCCGTTTTCACGTGATGCGCGTACAAATAAACAAACAAACAGATAAACAGACAAAACAGACAAAGAGACAAAAATTCTAAAAACTGTTGGAACGTGTTCTGTTATCGATTTTAAGTATCACCGGCCAATTTTTTTTCGAATATCTTCCATGTACAGACTTTCTACCCTCTTCAGCTTTATTATATGTATAGATTCTGACGTTTTATTCAGTGTAAGATGTCGCTCGCTTCTTGTCCCGTTATATTATTACAAGCGGCCGCCCGCGACTTCGTCCGCCTTAGATTCGCTTATAAGCTACTTTTTATCCCGGAAAAATACCTTTCCATAAAATTCGATATTTTACTAATTTAAATGTGAAGCATTTTACCAAGATTTCAAGTGCCTAGCGTAAAAAAATATTTACTATCCATACAAATTTTCATCCCCTTTCTCGTCCCTAAAGGGGATGAAATTTGACATACATTATAGCCTATATCCTATTCTGATATAAAAGGTACATAACTGGAAAGTTTCATAATAAATTGTGCAGTAGTTTTTGAGATTAAGTGGAACGTACATACATACTTTCATGTTTATAATATAGTAAGGATAAGGATTATCACTCCTAGTTTACTTTTATATTTTAAGTTGCAGCTCAGCTAGCCACTGCAGTGGATTGCACCATATAATGCTTAAAGATGTCTTTATACATAAATTTATTTTGTGTATATTTTAGAATCACTTACAAATCATATCCTTGAGATTAATTCCAGTAAAGAAGGCGTGATACAATGTTTTATGCGCTCTCTAAACGTTGTCTGTATATTCGGATCGGATACTACAGTCACATTATGAGATGTACACCTTTTCTTATGAAATAAAATTAAATATTTTTTAAGTTCAGCGGGAGTATATAAAAATGATATCACTTTCATATATCTAAGAAATTTCATTCTATTTGAGATATTAAAAATCTAATAGAAGAAGTTGGTCGTGGATTGATTTTGATTTTATGCCGCACTGATCAGATGTGTTTTATTTTTTCCAACCTGAAAAAACAATTTGTTACACCGAATCTTCCTCTTATAATTTCTACCTTTCACATACTGATCCACTCGGATTGCTTACCCTGTATAAATATGAGCTGGTATAAATACTCAAGGCTGTGTATTATGTTTATTTCACGTGAATGGCAGGATAGAGGCAATTTCTTAAAAGCGTTTCACAATTTATTATCGGGAACATCTCAATGAAGCTCCCAATTTGAATATTTCGATTCAAAACGGGGCTTTCAATGCCATAACATTAATAACAACCTTCAAAGGTATATTTGCCGCAGTGAGCTCTCTACGTAATATTATAATGTCTTTATTATGAAACAAACGATTTACTATGTGTGGTATACGTTTGATATTACTTTGAAGTACCAGGGTATTGGAAAACCGAACAGCTTCATGATTTAGTGTCTTGAAATTTCGCGTTAGTTCTTATGGACAGCAATATTCTGGGCGTAACGGGAAAGTGTGGGAACTTGCAGCATTTTGAACGATAAATTTGTCGGTTGAACCGAATGCAATGCCCCAGGACCGTCATTAAAGGCCAGCCGGCTGGCAGTGGTCGGCGAAGAATGTAGCAAATAAAATCCCCCGTATACTCCCCAAAGCTCTTATCTTTAGAGGTTCTACTACCACAAAAGGAACCTTTTCTTTTCGCCACAGTGTTGACATTCATAACACACTGCAATGATGGGTTGTGAGGTAGAGGACGTTGAATAAAATGTGCAGTGAACGCCATGTAAGGGGTCGCAACTGTTCCATGTTCTCTTTGTCGACTTGTGTTCACTATACTGTGGGCTTTGATTAAAATAAGGCAGTAATTAAACAGGAGGCTCTATTTAATAAGCGAACATTTTGCAAGTAAATCCGTACAAAGAGAATAGGGATGTTGACAACTTTAGTCAACTTTTTTCGATCGTTGCAAGTACGATCTCTCAAAGACACCGAGCATTACTCTCTCTATAGAGAGACACACACACATTGCACATCGCTCATTGAGGTAGCATAAATTACTGGACTAGTCGTGTTGTGAGTGACCACTTTTGCATTTAGTTGTATTTGTTTGCGATGTGCACTCTAAAATCTGTCTATTCCAACGTGTAGTGGTTCTCCAACAGATGTGATTGGCCCACTGCCATGTGAGCTTGCTAATACGTTGAACAACTTCGGTAATTTTGGTTCTCTGCCTTAAGTAGCCCTCAAACTAACGTCACACGGCTTCGTATTGTTGAATCATTCTCCTTACATCCCTTTCGTTTGACGTAGAAAATAAATCTAATGCACAACAAATATTTACAAATAGGTACGACGCTGTGTGTTATCTCCATCAGAGACACTGAGCCTAGCTCTTTCTATAGCTCAGCTAATTGATTAGTTGAGTCATATTCTGAGTTACCACGTTTGACATATATGACGGCGGGACCTCTCGAGATGGCAGGACCTTATATTAATTCGATAGGTACTCTTTTTATCTGAAACTATAATACAACAATAAAAAATAATGTAACCAAATTTGTAATAAATACTGTACTTTATTTATGTGAAAGCAATAAAATTGTGCGAGTATTTTTGTTCGAAATAATAGCAAATAATATTTAAAGAAAAAAAAAATATTTAAACCAAAATCCTGACGTCAGCACAGCACGGTTCACACATCTGAGGACTTTTGAGATTTATCAGAACACCTCAAGGAAGCCCTGTATCAATTTTGAAAACTACTAAATGTTAATCACAAATAAACAAAAATGTCCAGTGTGTAAAAAAAATTGCACCTTATATGAAATTCCTCTTGATTTTCTCGTAGAAATTACTTATTTAAACTCGATAATGGACGCAGAGGCTCGCCCACGCGCGGTTGAATTCAGGCCACTGATTCCCGGTGACATTTCCCAGACGAACCTCATTTTAAATAAAAGGAAAATAGGGAGAAATCTGATGACAAGAGCATTTACTAAACCGAGAGGCGTGACGAAAATTATTGTGAACTGTATCAGAAAATATAAGTGTTCTTTCTACTTAGAAACCTATGTAAGGAGTGAAGAAGACCCAAACCTTGCGTAGCCTATGGGCATTAGCTTGACACTTCACAATATTGTTGTACATACCTACATACCAGATGAGCTTAATATGTAAAGAGAGACTTTTATTCGAAATGATACCTATTGATGAGAAAGAAAATTCCAAGACTGCCTTAAAACTTTCACTACGCTTGTAATGAAAAAGTTGTTACAAGCACAGCACCCACATAGTGAGTTGGTTCATTGTAAAAATATGAAATACATTATTTTACAACAAACACTCTAAAGTACTTTAAATCAGTTTAAGTTAAACCGCGCCACCACCGCTGTTTACAGACATAAGAATGCAGAACTAACAGGCTTGATGAATCACCTGCTAAAGTCTTCGCCGCAAGCCCGACATTTCACATGCATCAAATTCGCAAAGCGGCTTAGGAGCGAGTGCATCGTCGCGGCTCGTGCGGATAAGGCAGGTGCGAGGCGCCGATAGCGGCGCGCAAACACCGACCGTGTCGATGGATTGACTGTTTAGATCCCACGCACACGAACGATGCACGAACGATTCTTGCAGTCATGCAAGGAAAGCCGTGCTATTTAAGAAATAAAGTCAAACAAATGTTATGATCAGGGTGATAATAAACAAAAGTTTTCCGGAATAACTTCATGCCAACATTTGTTCTAACACACTTACTACATGCCTTAAACCTAGAAGGTAACCAGCATTGATGTCAATGGATTAAGCATTAAAATTCCCTTGCAAAATGATATCTCTGACATTTTGCTTAGTCATATTCGAAGAGCAGTCTAGGAGGCAAACACCGACTGTGTCGATGGATACACTAAATAACAAATAATAATAATAAATAAATAAATATTAGGGAAAATCTTACACAAATCGACCTAGTCCCAAACCACAGCCCAAACTAAGCAAAGCTTGTACTATGGGTACTAGGCGACGATATACATAATAATAAATAAATTATAATAAATACATAGAAAACATCCAAGACCCAGGAACAAACATTCGTGCTCATCACACAAACACTTGCCCTGGCCGGGATTCGAACCCGGGTCCCCCAGCTTCGTAGGCCGTTGTGCAACCCACTGAGCCAAACGTGTCGTCGAAATACGCTAGAACTGGCGAACACGTCTTTTCCCAAATTTGCTACATTGTAAAGGGCACAAAGTAGAGATCCCGATAGACGCAAATCTTGAAGTGTAAATCGGTCAGTGATAATAACGATCCTCAGTAATAAGATAACCACTAGAGAGAGACTTAGTTCCGTCACTTTTATGCCTACCCATATAGATTGCCAAATTGGGCAAAAATTGATCAAGTGCAAAGCTAAACCTAGGGTAAGCCTGCGAAGTAAGCTAGGGTCAGTCTTCACAAATAGCTACTCCCAGACTTCATGCAAAAGTACGACTGAGATCTCTTGGTGGCACTTGGGAGCTAATTTTAGGCAGGGCGCTTACATTGAGCGCGAGCGTAGGGCGCTGGCAGTTAGAGCGAATATGTTGACTCGCAGATTCTCGCGGTGCACGAGAGAGGTAAAAGTCACGTTGTTTCGGGCCTACTGTACCTCGTTTTAGACGTGCAGTCTGTGGGCCAACTACACTCGTAGGTCGCTCAGCGCCCTGCGCGTCCAGTACAATGATGCGTTCAGAGTTATGTTGCGGCTGCCGCGCCGCTGCAGTGCATCAGGCATGTTCGCGGAGGCGCGCACCGCCTGCTTCTTTGCCACTCTGCGCAGGCGGTGCGTGTCTTTGCTCTGCAGAGTGCGTGCCAGTCCCAACAGCATCTTGTCCTTGATCGCGGGCAGATTTGATTGCCCATACATGAGTCACTGTATGCAGATCCATGTACAAAGTAATGCATTGTACTAATCTAATTTAATTTAATGAAATTTACTTCTTAATGTTATTGTGGACCTGTGTTGTCTTATTAATATATAAATTATTATTATAATTATAATTTCCTACTAACCTCCAGTCTGCGGCGAGTCGCCGCCAGTCTTAGCCCTGTGTTTGCGCCCAGGGCCAGATCGTTCTAGTCTCGCAGATGGCTATGAATTGTAAATGCATCGGACAAAGCTGGCACGCTGCCATGCCCCTCGATCATTAGCGCTTAATTGTTATTGATTAGTGTTCAATTGTTTTGAAGGTGTGGTTGTTTAATCATTCAAGTTCACGATACGGAGTCGAAGGAACCCGATACTATAAGCTTTCAAGTATTTTCTGTAATCTTGCCTTTTATAATGTAACTATATGGTACAGTACGATTACTTTGAGTTTACCACTTACATATGCTTTTATTCTATTGGATATTCGACTTTAACTCTAATACAAAAGAGTTTCTATTACAAACTAATGACGTTTAGACACTGTGTGAGTAATATAAACTCTTTTACATTAGTGTTAAAATCGAATATCCAATGGAATAAAAGCATGTGTCAGTGGTAAACTCAAAGTAATCGTACTGTACTAGTAAGCCACTTCCACATTCTACATAGGTAAGAAATTGACTCTCATATTCTCTCATATATAAACTTAATTTTCACACTATTGTCGAACAATACTAGCAAGCAAAGAAAGCAAAAAATATACACGTCAACTTGAGAACCTTCTCCTTTTTCTTTAGTCTTTTAAAAGTCGGCTAAGTGCAACACGGTTTTTTACTGTTTGATAAGTAAAGTAGTCAACAATTAAAAATTTACTTTCGCTTATTAACTACACTGAATTTAAGATAAGAAGTTAATCCTGACACATATATGTCTCTAGTGTGGGCAACCTATCGAAAAATACATATTACCGATAAAATTTGGGTCAAGCGTGAGTTCGATTTTTTAACCGACTTCCAAAAAAGGAGGAGGTTATATGTTCGATAGTTTGTATTTTTCTTTTTTTTTTTTAATGTTCACCGATTACTCCGCCAATTGTGGACCGATTTTAAAAAATCTTTTTTATTTGAAAGGATATACTCCCGAGGTAGTCCCATTGCCACCAAGTTGGGATCTGATGATGGGATCCCAGGGAAATCGAGGGCAATCCTCAAATTTTATAGGCACTTATAACGTTTTCCATATATTTTCTTAAGCTATTTAAGTATTTGCATATGGTAGTCATCATCTCATCATGCTGAGTTGATGACGGAAGGTACAACTCCTTAATAGTTAAGAGTTTGGGGATAGTTCTTAAAAAAAACATCTATTATAGGTAGATACGTTAAGACTGTTAGTCATATTCTTTTTAGTGTGTCCCTGAAGTCTCCTTATCACCAAGTCAGGATTAGATGATGGAATACCAGGGAAATCGAGAGAAAACCTCAAATATTATAGGCACTAACAATGTTTTGTATATATTTTTATAAATTTATCAGTTTTTTTCCTCTGGTTGTCATCATTTGAGTTGTCATCATTCATGCTGAGCTGATGATGGAAGGTACAATGAAGTAACCAACTTTTACATTTCTTACTTCCAAAGACTCGAGATGCGTGTGAAAGAATATTTAAAAAAAATAAGAATCACTTTACTTGCCCAACTCATGAACATCTTATGGATATTTTAAATATTTATTTATTTAGTATTAGCTAGTGTCAATAAGGGGGCGAATATAAATGATTTTCAATAAAAATGATAGATTGCGCCAATAAATTCATTTAATAATTAAATAGTCAACAAGATACACATATTTAGACCACAGATATTAATATCTGTTCTTTTTAGTGGTTGCATTTGTAATTTAAACATAAGAAGCATTTTCTTATTGAAACATATTTAATAATATTCACAAATACCTAATTAGTAAGTTCACAATGATAAAAGGTTTAACTTAACTGGCTCAAGCTCCCAGGAGATGTCCGTCATCGAATAGCAATGGATTGAATGTGTCAAAATAAGCAGGTCGACCCCTTTTTATACCGTCGTCCCAACTGTTCGATCACGCCACCTCCCTCGACAAACAAGTGACGTCACAGATTTACTTTATTAAGTCCTTCTCATTACACAATCAAATAAATATAACTACCTTTTATTTATAATCATCAATAACTTATCAATAATAATAACCAATATATTTTAGGACAGTTTATAATATAATTTGTATTTATCAGTATTAAAAGTTAATCAACAACCGTACCGAACATCATTTTATCAAAGTATCAAACGAGTACTTTTTCTGGTACAACACTGCAATTACAAGCGAATAAAAATATAATAATCTAACACGTGCAAAGTGCCTCCTCAATCTTCCTATTCTGGGCTCTACAAAATACTTTATATCACTACTAAAATCCATCACTAAAAAGCAAAAAATATAAATTTATAAATAAAAAAAGAACCGACTTCAAAATAAACTAAAAAGCCATAAATAATCTTTTATGTACGATACGGATCACATTTGAATCACCTTTTGAAGTCGGTGCCAAACCTGAAGTAAATAAAGTTCTTTATTCAACAAAAATACGAATTACTATGACTAAATATATATGTAGGTAGATAATAAATAAAGGCTCGTCGCCGCGGTTCTTAATAGTAATAGATGAATGGTTTGGCACCGACTTCAAAAGGTGATTCAAATGTGATCCGTACTGTACATAAAAGATTATTTAGGGCTTTTTAGTTTATTTTGAAGTCGGTTCTTTTTTATTTATAATTTTTTTACAATTATTACTCGCGATCTTTTCCTAGTAGTCATATATCAAATAAATAATAAATAAAATAAATAAATATTACGGGACAATTTTACACAAATCGAACTAGCCCCATGGTAAGCTCAATAAGGCTTCTGTTATGGGTACTAGACGACGATATATTTAATAGATATATTACTTATATACATAGACAACATCCAAGACTCAGGAACAAATATCTATGCTCATAACACAAATATTTGCCCTTACCGGGATTTGAACCCAGGACCTCAGCTTCGCAGGCAACGTTACTCCCACTGAGCCAAATCGGTCGTCAAAATGATACCTTTGTACGGTGTAAGTCCCGAGAAACGCATTGATATGAGACAGATCTCGAATTAACGAGCCTCTGAAGCCTCAGCTTGAATTATTCAAATATTTTTTTTTATAATGTCAACTTAATTAAATTACAGATATAGAAGTTGCGTCTATTATTCTAAGTTAATTATTTTCAATATGCGACTTAAAAAAAGCATTTAAACTTGCAAAAAAACGAAAAAAATATATTTGTCGATAATGTTTTATAGATAATATTTGTCGAGCATAAAATACTCTTTGTAATATTAATAAAATCGACAACCTTCTTCCACTCAATATTTTGTCACCCGCAAGAAGTAAAAATATTATTGTCTACCTTGCTACTAGTGGCGTGGCGTCCAAATACGCCGATTTCCACCGGGTTGCCCAAGGAAAGGCTTACAACCACCTTTTTCTTTAAATATGAGCAAATGTTTACGCTTCGGCTTCCCTTGTATTTTTTCTGACGCCACGCCTCTGTTACCTACTGTCAACAATAATCGAAAATTTCATGGCCGCGCAATGTCAGAATTAACTATTTTTGAGATCAGTATTCAAAATTTTACTCATTAAACTATTTCTAATAAAACGTGATATCACAAAAATTTTAATAAGTACTGGATTTTGTGACGTCGCAAGGAAGTTTTTTCGTAGAAACTAGAACCGACTTAGCGAGCCGCTTTTGACATTTCATATTTCGCTCAATTGGAGGCAATTTTTTCCAAATTGAACTTTTTGACTTTGAAGAGCTAAATCACCTGCCTAGCCAAGCAAAATGTCAAAACGGCTGATCGCGAGCTTTTAACTCTTGTATTTTTACCCCATTACGTTTAAGCAAAAAGAGATTTTTAACTTTGTACCTTCTTCGCGAACAAAGTAAAAAAGAAACACAAAAATCTTAACAAATTTTCTATACAAAAACAAACCCAACAAGTCCTCAGCGTTCAGCAAACAACGGCACTAGTACCTTATATAAACCTGGAAACTGACTTCCTTTCGCAGATTCTGCTTCAACTACAATATCACATAGTCTAAGATCCCGCCTCCCAACGACCTTCACTTCAGCGGGATCAACGTTGCCTGTGAAGCTAATGGTCCTGGGTTCAAATCCCGGTAAGGGCAAATATTTATGTGATGAGTATAAAATCCATCGTATTGTACTCATAACACAAGCCTTATGGAGCCTACCATGGAACTATGAGACTAGTTCGATTTGTGTAAAAATTGTCCCGTAATACTTATTTATTTTTTATTTTTCTAGCAGCCTACAATGGTTATTTTTATCACGCTACAAAAAAATTATAAAGCTATTTGCCACTTTCACACTCGCTTATTGTCAAAAAGAGACGGTGCTGTGACAATTATCTATCACGTGATAAAGGCAGCCATCTTCGACACACTGATGAAAAATAAATTATTACAACACCACACAACGTTCTAGGACTGTCATGCCATATCCTGCTAAAATCTTATCTATCTTTCAGCTATGGATGTCCACTGCAAAACATAGGCCTCCCAACAGTGTGCGATCCTGTGCAGACCGCATCCACCGAATCCCCGCGACTGTCACGAGGTCATCCGTCCTAGTCAAGGGCTGTCCCACGCTGCGCTTTCCTTTGCGTGGTCGCGACTCCAGGACTTTACTACTCCAACGGCCCCCGTTTTCCGGGCCCGCCCTTTGCCACTTCAACCATGCAATCCTGCGCGCTAAGTATGTCGGTTACTTTGGCTTAAATCTTAGCAAAGTATTGTTAAATTACAAAAATATTTAATTAAACGGTATCACAACTAGGGTCTTGCTTTTTCTAAATAAATATAATAAACGAAACGTTAAGAAAACGATAACGTATGATTGCTTTCTTCTTGCTGACTGCACACCGCCTTTTTAAATACGCCTTTGAAGCGCGTTCGTATCGATAAAAACGCGATACGAGTCAGTATGCTGCTCTGTGGAATGAAAAACGTGCTGTCGACGTGCGTTCCTAAAACGCGATGTGCATAGACATTACATTACGCAGCTTGTTCTAATACGACAATGTAGTTACAGATAGATTAAATTAGATTTAATACATATAACCAGGATATGGGATGGCAGCCCTGGTGCTTCGTACTTAATTTTACCTGCCATCCATACTAATATTATGAATGCGAATGTAACATAGTCTGTATCTCTATCTGTTACCTGTATACGCTTAAGAAATGTGGTAAGGAGATAGTTAGAGACCCTGAAAAGGACATAGGATAGTTTTTAAGAGGAAGAAAGGGGATAAAAAAATTGTATCGGGAATCAATCATTAAAACATAGACATGTCCGTTTTCCATAAGGCTGGCGAAGCCGCGGGTAAATGTTGAATGGTAAAAAATTTGGTTCATCACAAAAGGGATGAGGTAAGGTCGATGCTAGGCGGGATCTTCTACTATCACGCATCTGTTTTTTTTTTTCTTAACAGTCCCCTTGCGCTTTCATAGGGCAGCTCCTAAGGTCCCATTGTCGCCTTATCAGCATTCAGTGGCCTGAATACCTTTGGATGGCACCCTCGGCAATTAACTGGCGATGCTCATTAGGAGCTCGTTTTCATTCGGTCGCCGTAAGCCACCAGGGACGTGAGTGTTGCCAGTTTAGTGATTTTAGGGCTAATTTTGGCAGATTTTAATTATAACTTAGGACATTTTTATTAGTTTTCTGGTGTACAATAATTACTTAATAATCATTCAGAGACAGATTTTGAATGATTAATATGAGTATATCCATTCTAGTGCTTTCTGCAACTGTAGTTAGATGTCACCATTCTTTTCGAATATAATTAGAGTGCTAACCAAAATCACAAGCACGTGAGTGGATAAGGAGTATATGGTTTTTGTTGTGCATAACGTTATTTGTCTAAATGCATTATGTATTGATATTTTTTATACATCTAATGGGTTATTATTTTCTTTTTAAATATCAGTACCAATAGTGAGTCTTATTTTCGAAAAACGTTATTTGAAATTTCTGTAAATATTATACCCACCTTTAATATTGCCAAAAATGCAGACCTTAAATTAAGCATCTATTATGAAACCTAATCCTCAAAAAAATATTGCCTGCAATTATGTAGGTACAGTGTTTGAAATTATTTATCTCACTATCTCTCTATAGAGAATTTCCAGAATTGGCAACACACTTCGGTTTCCTCGGAACGCCTCGATTTACTGTATCACGTACACTCGTGCTGACGGCGGTCAGTTACGATCTCTCTGTCTTTACAGCCAATTCCACGGCTAATGTCGGCGGACGATACGACGTGCGACGCTTAGGGGCTTTTACTAGGTCGCAAATCAAGCCAATCGAAACGATTTTGTCATATCAATTATGTATATAATCGCGATTTCAAAAGATGCCCTTTTTGATTATTTATTTATTTAAACTTTATTGTACAAAAGACAAAGTAAGTACAAATGGAGGACTTAATGCCAAATGGCATTATCTACCTGTCAACCATAGGGCCAAACAGAGATGCATGAAAATGGTGGAGTGGGAAAAAATATTCAGTACTATTCTGGGAAACATTATTAAGTAAATTATTAATTTTGATATTTTATGTAAGAATTTGTTTACTTTTTCTCACCAAATTTTAGCCATACCAGTTAGTTATTGGTATATCTTAATACCTACTTCTTTTTTATCTTTTTAAGCACATGCTTATCAATTTTAGCTCTATATTTGCACGTTTATTCACATAATTTTCACGCCAAGTGATATCTAGAGTTGGCAACACTGTCTAGCTTCTTCGGAACGCCTCGATTTACTGTATCACGTACACTAACGTGCTGACGGCGGCCAGTTGCGATCTCTCTGTCTTTACTGCCAATCGCACGGCTAATGTCGGACGTTACGACGTGCAACGCTTAGGGACTTTTATGAGATGTCGCTAATTAAACTGTTTGAAACAGTTTACTCCGGAAAGTAAGATCTTTGTATTTTCAGTATTATCTCAAGGGATACGCGTTAAGCCGCGGCTTGTAATTGTAATGGTAATTGTATGTTAAGATATTTATTTTGCAATGCCCTACCAGGGCCCATGTGATACTGTTTTTAATCTTAAAACCTGCTGTACACAACAACCATGGATGCAATAAATGTGATTTGATTTGTTTTTTGATTTGGAATTAATTAGCCTGTGTTTCCATCGCCTGATCTATGTATATGTGACAAGTTTCATCTAAATCCGTTTGATGTCTATTGAGTAACAAACATTGAAACATCCAAACATTTCTCTAATTTTCACATTTTTATTACCTACTTGAAGGTGACTTCGTCAGCGGAGATAAAAAAAATTGTAACCCTTTTTTTTGTTGAGAGTCGGATAATAAGTATCTTATAACTTTACTATCTATGGATGGCCGTTATGATGAGATGAAACCACAACGACACATACAAAATAGAATATTTTTCGATTCTATGACTCCTGAAAATAATCTAATTTGAAGCAACACGTAGCTCCATCGCATTAATAAAAAATAAAAAAGGAACAAATAACAGTCCGGTTGAAAGTAAGCAGTCATTAGTTTTGTTTTTTTTAGGTACTTTTTTGTAGTGGCGGGATTGACAGTAGCAGCTCATTATATATATACTGTATTCATTAATATACATACATAACTGAAGAGAAAAAAAAAGTTAAACGCATACAAACATACATACATTATATTAAATTGAACTTAAAAAACAATTGTGATGGGTCCCCCTGTGTCGGACCTACCCGGGGCATTGTTTCCAGAACGCTGGCCGCATTCCCTCTAGATGGCCAGGCTGAGGCGTTGAGCGAAGTATGACCCAGCTCTAATATCGCCAGAAACGCCGATGAGCTTGTCCGACACTTTGTCGAATGACCATGGCCCAAAGGTTTCGACCGCAAATGCTGCGAATTCGTAATTGCATACAAAGTAACCAAATCAATATGAATGCATTATAAAATCCTTGCCATTAAAATAAATTAGTACCACTGACAATCCGCAACATGGCGAGGGTCGTAAATCAACTTGTCAGGCTATTCTACTTATAAGATATGCTTTAATTCAGAGTGCCTTTGTTAATTTGTTTGCTACGTCTTTTACAGAACAACTGACTAATGGCAAAGCATATAGTTACTTTTCTGCATAGAGATATAAAAAAAGGGATAATCTGCCATGCGGGTAAAATCGTGGGAAAATCGAATCATATATAAAACAATAGTAACTATTCTTCCCCACCAAAATTGCTTATGGTAAAAAGTTCTTTTTAACATAAATTACAAATTAATAGTTTGCCAATACTTACGGATTCGCGCATTTTTTCGGAAAAAAATAAAAACTTCTACCACTGCCTGTATTTCCGTGGGATAAGCTCCTTATCTTAAAGAATACAGGGTTCCAAAAAGATTAACTAGGAAGCTGTTATAGCCAGCAATGGCGTTAGATTTTAGACAAAATCCTGTGCAGTGATGGACCCAACAGGCGCCATTGCTACGTAAGGGCAATTCAACAGAATAAAACACAGTGTCAAAATCCCGCGCTGAGAATGGAGGAATTTTATACTTGTCAAATAGACCAAAAAACTTTCAACTTATGAGACCGTGGCGTCATCTGTGGTGTTATTTCGTAATCAAAAAACCCTTAATCATATTTGAAATTCATACAAATTAACTGAAACGTAATTTATATCCATACTATCCATACTAATATTATAAATATGATAGTGTGTCTGTCTGTCTGTCTGTATGTTACCTCTTCACGCTTAAACCGCTGAACCGATTGGAATGAAATTTGGTATGGACATAGTTTGAGTCCCGGGGAAGCACATAGGCTACTTTTTATCCCGGAAAAATACCCTTATCCGCGATAAACGAATTAAGGCGGATGAAGTCGCGGGCAAAAGCTATGAAATAAATGAAATAAAGTCATTGAATACTACAAGATGGCCGCTACTCGTCAGTGGAGGAGAAACAAATCATAAACCTTTTTTCATCGTAGTCGGGTAAACAGTATCCTATAGCCATCTGTGGATGACCACCTACCCGTGTACTAAAAATAGTACAGGTACTTACGAACTATTTGCAGGTCATTGAACCGAAAATGTTTCTTTTTTGTATGTGTCGTTGTGGCTTCATCACGCTTAAATGGCTGAATGGATTTCGACCATTTTTAGTACACACCTATCACTTATTTTAAATGTCTTCAATGTACAGATATTTAATTTTTACAACTCCATAATAGCATAGATAATCTTATTTTGTTTCAAATACTGTATATATTGACCGTGATGTTTCCTTCACTGGATCGGGAAGCAATAAATATAACCGACGGAGACTCCAAGTCGGGCTGCCGTCTGCCACGCTCGCTGCAACTGAAAAATATCAACCTTTAATTTGGGATTTGAAAGTTTTCAATAACTTATGTATAACTGGCTTTACAAAGCCTCGCTTTCAGCGCTATGTGGATTATTTACAAATTCAAATTTAAATTGACAGGTTTGGATGTTCGGACAGGTTTTAATTGTTGCCATAGAATTATTCCGGTGCCGTTATTTTAAATACAATTTGGAAGTTTTGCGGCCGTTCAGCCGCTGTCAATTTACTGTTTCATATTCTAAAGTAAAAAAGTCTAATGGATAAACAAATAAATAGTAGTCAATAACAACAGACACAATAAATATAAATTATCTTCTTCTTTTTGCTCGATGCAGAGGTAGAGAGTGTAAACATTTGTATGGTGCGTACACATTTGTATCATTTGTCCGATCAGATCTTCGTCCCGTGGCATGATCGCGTGGCACGATAACGCGTTTGGACGTTGCGCCGATCCGATCGCTCGAAATCCATGTTGCTACACGTATCACACACTTAGATCGGACAAGCGCGGCGTGATCGCCGAGACAACAGTGAGCGTCCAAGCAGCGCGATACGCAGTCATGCCATGCCACGGTGATCGGATACGAGCAAATGATACAAGTGTGGACGCACCTTAAGGGGCTGCCGTTGCGCCCCTTACTATGTCTCACCGTCTCGTCCGGTTTGGGGCTGTTTGGAGCATCTTAACTATTTTAACTAATCAAGTAATCAGTAAATCGTGATAACAAATAAGCAGGGTTCGGATATTCGGTGAAATATTTACCTAAAGTTTGGCGGCGGCATCTATGTAGACGGACTCAATTTAATTTTCCTAATAAACTTCTCGGGTTTTCTAAATTTAGTAACAAGACCTCCAAAACGCATGTTTTATTATTCTCTTACGTTACATATACCTTGAAATTAAATCAATTCACATCGCGGTTTCGACAAATACTTACATATACATTATTCCAGGAGGTATTTGCATAGCAACGTACGTGCTTACCAAAATAGTCATAAATAGCCATTAACTAAAGATATTTGTGTATTTTTACCTCCTCGTGTTTTATGCGATCACGGATTCCTGGAACTTATATTATTAAAATAATTTAATTACGAAGCCGACTCCAACTTTGCCCAACTTTTGCGGGGTTTTTGGCAACATTAGGTAAATATCTCACCGAATATCCGAACCCTGCAAATAAGGTAATTGTTTACACTTTTCCACTAGTTGACACTTACAACCTTAACCCAAAGCTATTAACGGTGACAGACAGGGTGTCGATTATTGGAATTAAACTCGGTTTTCCATACAAAAGTAGTTACGCTCTCATTTTAAAACGACTAGCTAATTACCTCTGAAACTTTGTACTTAGAATAACTTAAAGTATATGCAGGCCTGTAATTAATTTTTATAGCTTCAGATAGCATAGTAAAAAATACAGTGAATTTAAGTTTTTCATACAAAACTCGTTTTTGCCATATTTCGTTTGTTTTATAAACTGGAGCCAAATCAAGTAATTACAGGCCTCATGACTTTGTATATGGAAAGTTTCATTACAATCCAACACGGAAGATGAAATTCGGGCGAGCTTGCGGGGGACTCTTATGTTTGTTATTTGTTGCTGTAGTAGACTCTGTAGTCGCTCTAGCAACACACACCAGTGGCGTGGCGTCCATATAAGCCGATTCGCACCGGGTTTCCCAAGGAATGGCTTATAACTACCTTTTTCTTTAAATATGAGGATAATGAACACGCTTCGGCTTCCCTTGTAATTCTCCTGACGCCACGCCTCTGACACACACGGTGAAAATTTCAAGTATACCTAAGTATTATGATCCAATAGTTAAAGCCCTGTGATAGACAGATGAACAGGCAAGCAGCGGAGTAGTTGGTACGGACCCTTTGAGTACGGAATCCTATAAATTTTACGTCCGTGCATCGAAGATATTTAAAATAACGCATTTTTTTAAATTAAGTAGCATACTCATGTGTTTAGACACTCTTCTGTTTTTGATAATGTAGCATAATTTACCGCTTCCTAGTTAATTTCAAAGTTGGTAACACTTCACAAGAAAACACATACAGATACACCGTCCACCCGTCCAATGCTCTGAGACTCTAATCGTACTGATGCAAATATATCTCAGTTGAACATTCATGTATTTATGTATTTTATACACGCATTAAGCATTCAACGAGCAGCGACATTGTCATGAATATTCAGCAGAAATACATTTGAAATAGATTTGTATTGTAGATCCCGGCTTTTCTCGCTAGCGAAGTAGTAAAGGAAACCTTTTAGTAAGTACGATATCTTTCTATAGATATACTGCATAGAATTAGGTACTTATCTGTAGTTTACTTTAAATTATGCGACGCTTTCAATAAAATGCTATTCCTAAAATTACCTGGATTTATCTATGAACACCTGTTTTTACTCTTTTGGCGATTTTCTACTTTCGGCCGCGTACGTTACTAGTTTCGTGTAACCAATTGCGATAGAAAAAAATATCAGTCTGAATCGAAACCAGTTGCGAACGAAAACTATTGTATTCTTATACGAAACCAGTTACGAACAAACACTTTTTTTTTGTACGGAACCTTTCGACCTCATAAAACCACCAAAGACCTTCATGCTATACAAGTTTTCTCTACTCTTCATATACTCGTTATATAGTCAGTAGACTACTGCTGGAATTGATTGAGTAGCTAAAATGCCACAAAGTTGAACAAAAATTTATAACAAGACTAATAAACATCATACTTTCTGAACATTCTGATAGACAACAAAAACGAGCTGATTTGATCTGTCAGTCAAATTAACCTTCGGGAAAACTCGTTAACTGCAATTTCCGAAGAGTCAATCAATTATCATATTAAATGTACAATTATTATATTCAGTGTGAAACTTAATGAGGTCAATCAATCATTATTGTCATTATAGCAAAAAATGGGTGTTTAGTAACTTATATATTTATACTATTATAAAGTTGTAAAAATGGGATGTCTGTACTGTATATTGAAGATTTATTCAAAACAATAAGTGGTACCAGTTTGTTTTTAATTGACATTGAATTTGACGACCTTTAGCTCAGTGGGAGTAACGTTGCCTACGAAGCTGAAGATCCTGGATTCAAGTCCCGGTAAAGGCAAATACTTGTGTGATGAGCATAGTTATTTGTTCCTGAGTCTTGGACACTAGTATGTAATTAAATTTACCTCTTAAATATATCCTCGTCTGGTACTCATAACACAAGCCTTATTGAGCTTGCCATGGGATTAGTTCGACTTGTGTAAAAATTGACCCGTAGTATTTATCTATTAATTCGAACTATTTAAAAGTTCACTGAATAGATTTTTTTATGTGTCGTGACTTCATCACGTCAAGACGGCTCAACAGATTTCAACAATTTTTGGTACACGGATAGCTGGGTATCCACAGATGGTTATATGATACTTTTTATCCGACTGCGCTCAAGAAAATGAAAGGGTTTTAATTTTATTTACCCTCCGCTGACGAAGTTGGGGGCACCTTTTAGCATTGTAAATAAAGCAGGAACCAAAGTAAATAAAAGCATTAAACCAATAATTTACTATTTATGTTTTTCATTATTTTATCCACGTTTAATCATTAAATCAACAAGTCATATCTGTCTTTTTTATTGGTCTACCGCACGTAATGTCATTATGGCAGATGATGTACATTGGTGCTTTAGACTTTACGGTGCATAATATTGTGGAAGATGCAGTAATGTAAATAGACGATGTAATTCGTGTAACTTGTATTTACCATCTGTTCCGATAGAAGTTGACGAATGCCGCGTGGCAAACTTGAAGTAACCGTATTGTAAACTGGTATCCTAACTTGGTATCCTAAGAGGAACAAAGAGGGAGGTTATTCTAAATAATTGATAGATTCACGCGTTACTTTGCGCATGTGAGCACAATTTATTGTCACATCTAATCAAGACACTATTCCGCAGAAAATCAAAGGCACTATAATATATAATCTCGTGTCAATCATGAAAATATGGTCCGTTATTTTTGAGTATGCATGTATAATCTTTGCCGTAACGTTTTTTTTATGACGTAGGAGGCAAACGAGCAGACGGATCGCCTGATAGTAAGCGATCACCGTCGCTCATAGACACTTGCATCACCGAAGGAGTCACAAGTGGGTGACGTGAATTATTATTGGTACATTTATTATTGCTGGAAGTCTGTTGATATGCATTTTTGATTTAGTAGTTAGTACCAGTTTATCAAAGCGGATGCAGATCAAAATGGAGATGGCGGAACGACCCGAAAAAATTGGCTAAACCAGGCCGGAGATAAGGAAAACTGAAAAGACAGACGTGAGACCTATGCCCAACAGTGGGAGACTAAGAATAGCTTATCTATATACTAACAAACTATAAACATGTACATATACATTGAAATAAAACAATTTAACGGATTATATCGTGTATATTATCTCATTTTAGTTCCCGACGTTTCGGAAGCTTTCCAGCTTTCCATAGTCACGGGAGGACTGATCATGTCATGTCATGGTCATGGTCCTCCCGTGACCATGGAAAGCTGGAAAGCTTCCGAAACGTCGGGAACTAAAATGAGATAATATACGCGATATAATCCGTTAAATTGTTTTATTTCAATGAGTAATAATCGCGGAAACAGAAGAAAATATTATGTACATATACTTCAATTCCAAACTGATTTGCGCCACCTATATACTTATACGTATGTTTCTTTTTCTCAACGTCTCCCACTACCCAAAGGTTGTCTGGAAGAGATCGCTGTTTAGCGATAAGGCCGCCTGTTGTTTACCTCTCCTTGAATGTATTGTTTTCTGTACTCTGTTTTGTAAGATTATTAAAGAGTTATTGTATTGTATAAAAAAAGATTATGCTCAGGCACCAAATTACTACTACATGCATTTATCTGGCTTAACACATCCACGACGGCGAGCCCGCTCGGCGAGCGCTCTGCTCGTAGCAAATTTTCGCTACATATGGTTTTTCCCGTGTTATTGGCTACTAGCGTAGCGCTACGAAAGTATCGGTTGCGAAAGTGTTAAATAATAAAATATTCCACCCTCACTTCTCGTAAGCCATAATTTCGTATGCCACAATTACATCCTCCACTATAATTTTCATTTTTCTACTCGTCGACTTGAATCCCCCAATAAGAACTTCATGAGGTAAACATTAATAGCATACTTTTCAATGTCGGATACTCTATGGCACTTCCAACTGAACTGATATATTCATAAGCCAACACTTTGAATTGAAGTGTTGGCTTATGAATATGTCGAATGAATGAGTCGAAGATAATTGAGGTACGATGATGGTGATGATGATGGTGATGATGGTGATGGTGATTATGGTGATTGTGATAGTGATGGTGATGGTGATGGTGAAGATGATGGGGATGGGGATGGGGATGGGGATGGGGATGGGGATGGTGATGGTGATGGTGATGGTGATGGTGATGGTGATGGTGATGGTGATGGTGATGGTGACGGTGACGGTGACGGTGACGGTGACGGTGACGGTGACGGTGACGGTGACGGTGACGGTGACGGTGACGGTGACGGTGACGGTGATGGTGATGGTGATGGTGATGGTGATGGTGATGGTGATGGTGACGGTGATGATGATGGTGATGGTGATGGTGATGGTGATGATGATGATGATGATGATGATGATGATGATGATGATGATGACGATGATGATGATGATGACGATGATGATGATGATGATGACGATGATGATGATGATGACTTACTACTCTGGCTCAGTGACCCGAAGAGGATCTTGCCCTCTGACATAAGAGAACGCCATTCTTCTCTGTTTTGCGCCATTCCCTGCCAGTTGGGGGTATTTAGTGCGCACAGATCCTTTTGCACCTCGTCTTTCCAGCGGTATCTGGGCCGACCGACCGGACATCTTCCACTCGGTCGCCCCTGATACGCTCTCTTTACGGCCCGATCGTTTCCCATCCTTTCCAGGTGACCCAGCCAGCGGCGTCGTGTGGCTTTAATCTAAATAATATTAGATATAGCCACCAAGTCTTCTAACTCACTGTTTTTCCTCCTCCTCCAGCTGCCATCCTCATCTCTTATTGGTCCCAGAATCTTTCGCCAGATTTCGGCTACTAAGAGCTTATTTTCTTCTGTGTTTTTAATGTGGTAAAATTAACACCACATTATTATCTATTGTGATATAGATACATGTCAAAGCGCAAAGAAAAATACGATTGTTCTCGCACGTGGTCACACCAGGACTCAAACCCATGACCCATCACTACGTTGTGACAGCACGATCACAAACAGACACACAGCAGAGGATTAGTAATGGCGTCCCGTTGACATTTTCTGGGTAGGTATAGGTACGTAACCCTAAAAAGCAACTCTGATATTTTATGGATGTAGTTGACACTAATAAGTAGTTAGTAGAACGAACTTCCTTAAAATTCGTAAAAGTAAAATCAAACACAATTTAAATCATTAAAAGCACTTGGACAAACACAAGAGACAGGTTTGCATAATAAACTTTTACGACTAAGTACTCGTCAGGCAATCTAGTTTCTGAAACTTTACTACTAGTAAATTCATGGCTGCTACATAAATAGTACATTACTGCAGACGCCGGGAAAGAAGGGCTTGCCGGGTGAGTAGGTATAGACGATATGATACGACGATACGACGGATAGTGATACGAAGCCGGCAAGCACTTTTCACGGCCAGAGGCATGTACAGTGCTTTTCTCAAACATATGCAATGAAATAAAAAAATATACCACTCAAAAAATTACACGGCAAAAGTTTTTGAAATTTTCCCTTCAATCCCTCCATAATGTTTTTTTTTTTACGGAAGTCCGTATTTCGCGTGTGTAGCGTTCGAGTAGACTTTATTAGGCCCGTTATACACAACCTTTATAATAAGAATCTTAATTCCTATAATTTACAATTTATAGATTTGCAAGGTGCTCCAAAGAGGTAAAAGATACATTGTTTAGGGCGTTTTGCACCTCCCTTTATACCTGCAATTTGTGGGCGTGGTACACGCAACGGGCCTATAGGGCCCTTCGAGTCCAGTATAATAATGTGTTCCGGGTGTTGATGGGACTGCCTCGTTTCTGTAGCGCATCAGGGATGTTCGCGGAAGCGTGTGTGGATTGTTCTTATACAACCATGCGTGCGCGCGCCGCATCCCTTTTGCGCCGTGTGCGTCGCAGACCCAACAAACAGCATTCTACGCATGATAGCGGACAGGTTTGACTGTCCCTACATGTTACACTGTGAGGGATTGCACTCCCCAGCCTGTTCTTGACACAGACACCATGTTTAAATTAAAATTAAAAAAAAAAAACTTCCCGGCCTAGGCCTTCAATTTTGTATGAAATTCCTTTACAGTTGTCTCAGGTTGTTCCGCCCGAAACGGGATACTTTGAAGCCTGTTTTAACGCACGTATTGACGACATTTCATTTAATGTTTGAGAAAAGTAGATTAGATCAAAGTTTTTCATTACGTGGCCCCCTTTGATGAACAAATACTTTCGCTCATTTTCTACGCAGATTCAAACATGTATTTTAAAATGTTCAGTAGAGTAGTTAGCGAAGGGCTAGACGGAGCCGTGCCCCAGGGCCCCCAAGCTCTGGGGGCCCTCACAACCGATGAAATGAAATCACGCACGATGTTAAAATGGCGAATCCATTTTATCATTTGCCCAGAAAAAAACAGTCATTCGATCAAATCCCTGAATCTGATTAGTGAAATAACAAAATCAGCCAAAAAAGGCAACTCGTTTTTTCATTTCACCACATTTGTTTAGTGATTTAATAAAATCCCTGAAACACTTGCGTCTTTGTAGAGACTTTATCATATCACTGAACGTGTCTTGTGAAATAATAAAACGAGTTGACTTTGCGAGTTCGATTTATTAACTTACTGACGTGTCTCAGATATTTTAACAAATCACTAAACAAATCTAGTGAAATTAAAAAACAAGTTGCCTTTTTTGGCTGATTTCATCATTTCACTAAACAGATTCAGGGATTTGATGAAATGACTGATTTTATTTAGCCAAATGATAAGACGGATTCGCCATTACATCGTGCGCAATTTGGTCATATCCTTAAGAGATTTGTTCAAATCTCTGCTTTGGCCATTTCCCTTGTGATTGTCTTACTGCGCAGAATAATAATAATTTACGTAACTGTCTTAGATATTAAAACGTGTTTAGGCGGAGCTCCCTTTGGGTACAGTAACCCACTCCGGCTCCGTGGTAAATTATTATTATTCTGCAAAAACATAATCGCGAGCCGATTTGCGGCGCTAAAGGCGGTAATATAAAACTAATAATGGGTCAACAAAATGTTTAAGTGGCTAAGCAATTGGCCGTAATGTTTGGCAAACAGGCGGCGGCTGCGGGTGACAGGAATCTAATAGCTCTTGAGCGCGTTGACACTCTTAAGGCTATCCCTTTTCTTGTCGCGCCCTAATTTCTTACTAGTTTTTGCTTACATTTAAAGCGAAATATGGGAAATAGATGTGCATTTTAATAATGTCAAAAAAAGAACAAGGTTGCTAGCTAAACTTTTTTAATTGAGTTACAGTGTCGTTAAACCTAAGTAGTAGGTATCTACCTACCGATTCGATGCCAATACTATTACAAAATTATACACGTATCCATACTGTCATAAAGTCGTAAAAATAAAATGTTGGTACATTGAAGATATTAAAAAAAAACCTGCCAAGAGCAAGTCGGACCATGCTCAGTGTAGGGTTCCGCTGCCGTTCATACGAAAAAATGCACACTACAGATGAAAAAAAGCGGCCAAGTGCGAGTCGGTCTCGCCCATGAAGGGTTCCGCAGTCGTTTATACAAAACAATGCACTACAGATGAAAAAAATACGATATGAAACAAAACACTAACAAAAAAGCATATCTCCCCGGCACTTACGTCCTTTTGCTGAGAAGCGCAGTTTTTTGGTAATAACTTAAAAACGGTATGTCCGAGCATATTGAAAACAATTATTATATTAAGCTTTATATTTGCAATTTTTTTCACATTTTTTGAACATGCCGTTTAGAAAATAGAGGGGGGGGGGGACACAATTTTTGCTACTTTTGAAGCGAATATTTCGGAAAATGTTCACTAAATCAAAAAAAATGTTTAGAAACCTCAAAGCGTTTTTAGAAGAACTGTCGAAATATATGCGCCACACATTGATATTTGCTGAAAAAAAATATTTTTCAGCTTCGGTTACATGTATGGAGTGCCACCCCTAGAATTATAAACATCTTTTATTTAACTATCAAACTAAGTAGCGTAGTTTAGTAGTTTACACACGACTCCCATGCTCCAAGTTTCATCAATGTACATCTTATAGTTCTTGAGTAAAATTCCTGTGCCATACGGACGGATGGACGGACATGCCGAAACTATAAGGGTTCCGTTTTTGCCATTTTGGCTTAGAGGTAATTGATTCGAAAAATATTTCGTTAGGATATTTTGTATTTTTATAAGTGTCGTTGTGGGGCACACGTGTAGCCGGGTATTCACAGATGGTTATAGGATACTTTTTACCCGAACTACTTTTTACTACGCTGAAGGTTACGTTTAATTATACTCGTACATCCTACCGGAATTATCGAATGACTCCGAAATGGTAATTCATTACCAAAATTGTCCATGCAAAATCATGCCAAACTTTATTAGAAATACCCATTTTTCGTAAAAGGGCGTGATAAAACTCCACACAATTTTGATGTCCAAAAGAATTTTCGAAAAGTCTCAAGATGCTATTTCTCGATAAATTAGTTCAACCTTCTGTCACGGCATAAAGCAAATGGCCCCGCAGAGACGTAACCGTCTAAATTGTTCGAAATTCAAAATAAGCATCCGATCGTCCTTCTTGCTCTTTCGTTGTGTAATATTTGAGAAAGCGGGAAGGCATGAAACGGACTAAGGATGAAGCGAGGAGTATATAGGCCCAGTTTTACGCAAACTTTGTTTTTCAGGGGAAATTCGTTATGGCGTCTTGAAGGCAAATCACCTGAATGAAGCGGTGTCCCAATAGCAAGTGGGACTATGAATGATAATGAAGCAGATATAATACACATCATAATAAGCCAAGTGCGAGCCGGGTTTGTTGGTTACGGATCTTTTGCGCTAGGTTTTTTTGTATTTTTTGAGCGAAGCGAAAGTCACCGTTTCAGCTTGGGTAAAGATGCTTTCGCATGTTGAGCGGGCGATGTCCAGTACGATTGGCTGTTCTCATTTACGGGTCGCAATATATTAGTCCGTCATGTACCTTGCTCCTAGCTTAATAAAAAAATGGCGGTGATTTTTTTGTTTTCTACGTAAGTAATCCAAAACTAAAGGCGATACATTGAGTCAAAATGTGGCGTGACGTCACTCCTAGGTACAAATTATATTTAGGAAGGAGTGACATTACGAGCCCCCACTCCTAAACTTTCATGCGATTTATCAGAGTATTATTTTAAAAGCAAAAAATATGTGTCCAATATTTTTTTATTATAACTTAATTTTGGTTTTCATACCTCGTCATAATGGCTATTCTTAATTGATTCTCGTGAAATTGTATGAGCAGGTTCGATAATTATATAACTAGAATTTTTTGTCGATGCTATTTTTGGAAATTAAAAAAAAAATGTTTTTTGTAGTAGGTTGCGCGGTCTGCAGCTCACAGAGCATAAGTAACTTTTGTATATTGTTTTTATTTACTGTTTTTAGACCACAAAACAAAAAGTAGGATATGCTGTTATTTCCAAAACAAAAATTTAGTCTGTCGCTCTACACTTGCATGTCGTTTGCTAGCAACGCTAAGATGCTAGGTGCAAAATGCTAACATATCGACCTTATCGCAGTTAGTTCAAACCAGTTACATAATTAATTGGTGTTTTACAATCTTACCCTAAATGCTGGAATAATGTTCCTCATTATTCCAGCATTCAGTTTAACACACCTCTAGATGTCTTAAGACCAAGCAATGTTCTAAGTATCATTTTAAATAGACAGCGTACAGGGATACCTTACGGCTATTTGGTAGCGGAATTCAGAAAATAGAGGGCACTTCTAAAGAATTACTAATTAAATTAGAGAAAAGTATATAGGAATGTCACTTTTTTTTAATAAACCGTATTTATTTACTTGTTTCCCTATTATTATTCTAATCCTGGACAGTTAATAATTAATTCATGACTCTATACACATCTTTCTACTTAAGATATACCCGAGTAAGACCGGATCAAACGTAAGATCGGATGAAAGCAATTTCTAGCGAAAAAGTAGATTTTTTTTAACACTGGCAACATAGTGTGCGTAAGGCATAAAATATCGACGCACACGTGTTGCCAGTGATAAAAAAATATCTACCGGTCTGACCTGGGTATACCTTACACTTTTGTATTCACGTATACACCTCGCGCCGGACGATGAGTCCTATGACACTGACACTGACGGTGACATTTTTAATAGTGATGTGCAAGTTTCGATTCTATTTTTTTTAGATAAAGCTTTTATCGATCATCCATCCAGGTCGGTTGACATGTTTTTAAACGAATGTTTCTATATATCAGCTTCTCCTTCTAGATCGTATTCCACGGAGAGCAAGTCGTATCATTTTCATTAGTTGCCAGCGTAATTCAGATTGGCTTGATTCCTTGGCACTGTGTAGAGATGTAGCCTAGAGTGCTCCTAGGAATTGTTCGGACTGATCCCTGGTCCAGAGGGCGTATTTCCGCCATCGTCCTATGGGACAATATTTCCATCCTCACCACTTAGATTGTGGGCGCACAAGTGTGCGGTTTGCTAGAACTTCCGTGCCTCGCACGACTGAACTGTCGAATAAATTGTCGCTTGCAGTATGTCCGGACCGATGAAACCTTCAAGCTTTGAATAAAAGAACGTAGATACTCCCACCTGAAAGGCAGGCAACGCACTTGTGACACCTCCGGTGTTGCAGGTGTCTATGAGCGACGGGGATAGTTTACCATCAGGCGATCCGTCAGCTCGTTTGCCCCCCTACAACATATCAAAAAATCGGGTTTTTTAGTATTTTTTAATTAGGTAAGTACAATTCGTTTATGGGTTTTGGAGAATTGGAAACTTTAATATTTTTGCTGCCTCCTGGGTCAAACAACATGAGTTTGCGTTATGCATCTTTCCTGTGTTTAAATTTTTTCTTGCAAACCCTATATAGGCATATAAAAAAAAATACAATGCAAGACCTATACGATAAAAATATAAGTTATACGTATTACCAAGTCATTAATTTTGTATTGTAGAAACTGTAAGTGTGTTGTAAAATGAAAACTGGCCAAGTGTGAGTCGGACTCGCGCGGAAAGAGTTCCGTGCTACTAATGAAATGAAATAATGAAATAATGATCTTTATTCTGTAAGTAGGCCACAAGGGCACTTTTTCAAGTCTGACTCTACGGCGTTTCCCAAGAGGAGACCACTGAAGAGAAGAAAGCCGAAACAAACTCAACAGTCAGTCATTTTTTCGAAATAACTCTTATATCTATTACAATATTCGTGCTTAGCCTAACCTAAATATATGTTTTGAGTATAAACTCAATGCGTAGTTCTTCAAGGAAACATATCAAAACTTATAAAAGTAAAAAAAAAAAATCTAGAATATAAAAAAGCAAATTAGTGATTTTTATTTAAAACAACTTACATACGTTTGATATGCCACCTCATAAGAACCGTGTCCCGGTAAAAGTAAATTATTTGGTTTCTGTTTTGGGCCATGCATTTTTGTCTGTTAAATAGTCCTCTATCCTATAATAAGCCTTTGCCATTAGGGACTCTTTTAAGTACTTTTTGAGAGCTGGAAACGATAATTTCAAAGCATCATCTGGTAGCTTATTATAAAAATGTATACATTGGCCTACGAATGATTTGGCTACTTTACGAACGCGGAACTTTCTAATAGCGATTTTGTTTTTATTTCTAGTATTAAAATTGTGGATATCTGAATTCCTAGTAAAAGACTCTAGGTTCTTAATAACATAAATAATATTCTCATAAATATATTGGGACGCTACGGTTAATATGTTGATGTCTTTAAAAAGTTCTCTTAAGGAGTCACGGGAGTTGAAGTTATATATAGAATGAATCGCTCTTTTTTGTAACACAAATATAGTCTGTATGTCAGCTGCTTTGCCCCAAACCAGAATACCGTATGACATGACACTATGAAAATAACTATGATATACTAAGCGAGCAGTATCAACATTGGTCAATTGTCTAATTTTTCTAATAGCGTAAGCTGCTGAACTTAATTTACCTGCAAGTACTGCTAAATGGGGACTCCATTGCAAGTTCTTGTCCAGTGTTATACCTAAGAATAATGCCCTATCCACCATTTCTAAACATTCACCATTAAGCGATATAGCAGAATCCACTGCTCTAACATTCGGTAAAGCAAATCTAACACATTTCGTTTTCTTAGCATTCAATACCTGATTATTAATATTAAACCAGTGAAGTACTTTAACTAGTACACTATTAATTTCGGAATAGTCTGTTGCTTTCCGGTCAACTTTGAAAATTAATAATGTATCATCAGCAAATAGTACTATATCACAAAGATTTTCTACTATAGATGGTAAGTCATTTTTATAAACTAAAAATAGAAATGGCCCTAAGCTATCTTAGGGCCATTTCTATTTTTAGTTTATTTTCTTCAGGGCTCTATAGCCCTGTGGCACTCCTAGCTTAACTGCAGCTCCACTGGATTGGGTTCCATTTACAACAACTGTTTGTGTTCTATTGCTGAGATATGAAGACATAAGGCTTAAGGCATTTATAGACAGGCCCATTATGTTCTAATTTCAAAATGAGTGTTCCATGATCAACGCAATCAAATGCCTTAGAAAGGTCACAAAAAACTCCAATTGCATCACAAGATTTCTCCCAGATGTTGTAAATATATTTAATGAGTACAGATGCTGCATCAGCCGTGGAACGTCCCCTTGTGAAACCGAACTGTTTACTACTAAGTAGTTTATTTCTATTGAAGTGGCCCAGCAGATCCATCAACATTAACTTTTCGAAAACTTTACTTAAATGCAATAAACACCACGTTAGTTTAAAGCAACCTTTTTCACTAATGTAAACTTACCTATTAATGATTACCTTAATGTCAAAGTCAAAGGGAATGTTTTAATTCTTAATATTACGAAAATGACACGTAAAACACTTATAAATAAAACTGTAAATATGTATTAATAAAACTCTAAATACTCTTCTTAATTAGCTATGGTCAAAGCTATCTAAAGATAAAAGAAAATGTTAACCGGGCCTTTTTATGTAGGTAAAGAGCAAATTTGAAGGGTCCAGCCCTTGTTGATTAGAGTATCAGGGTTTGAGTGAGCCAGACGGGTACAGATGCTACGGGTGTTACGGCCATGCGGTATCGCGGTCTGTGTCCCGCACCCATTTGTCTACGCAAGCCATTTTACCTACACCCATTGGGTACTGGGTTTGTGTGTGCCGCGCGTATCAATCAGAGCCTTCTCTATAAGTTACCAAAGCAACAAAACACGATCGAGTTACGTTTCACGTGTGAACAGTATTAATTACAAACGTAATCGAGAAGTTTATTGAGTAAAAGGCAAACATAAAGACCCATATAATTTTATTCTGGTAACACTTTTGTATTTTGATCATTATCCGTCACCGGGCCACTTTGATATTATATAACATATAGACAAATATTGCCTCATTCATTCATTATTCAAACAAAAATGACCATCCTCAATAAACTGTATAGTACTTATACTTACCAACTCAGAATAGTAACTCAATGAATAATGGTCATGGTCATTACTACTTTCAGTTTAATAAAAATAAAATCGACTCCAAAAATAAAACACTGAAAAGAAAAAGAAAAGTGCATATTTTATTTTCTTCAATTTACTTACAAGTAACCGTTTTTCTACTCAATCTATACACTACAGTCAAACCTGGATAAGCGAGAGTTCAAGGGAGCACAATCTCATTCTTGCTTATAGAGGTTTCTCACTAACCCGAGTTTCTCGCTAATGCGCAGGTACCTGCGTAGCATATGGGTAGCGTTTCTCTCTTATAGAGGTACACAGCAATAACAAGTCACAGCAAGTACGAATGTAGTAAATATGTACGAGTAATATGATAAAATTATATGCATAATATGCACAACGTATATTATGTAGGTACATATCTATATATTTTTAAATACTTACGAAAACAAATCGAAAATTTATGCAGTATGTAATTTTATTTTATTTAGAACTTATTTACACTTAAAAAAAATCCGTCTTTATAGTCTTTTGATTTTTAACCGACTTCCAAAAAAAGGAGGAGGTTCCCAGTTCGACGGAAAGTTATTATTATTTTTATGGATGTTCACCGATTACTCAGACTATATGACCGATTTCAAAAATTTTGTTTTGGTTTTATAGAAGGTACATTCTAGTTGGTCCCATTTAATTTTGGTGAAGATCTGATGATGGAATCCATGAGGAATTGAAGGAACTCCTCAAATATTGTAGGCATACATATAGCGATTTTGGTATTATAAGAAACATAATAAGCATTTGCATTCAGAAAGTGTAAATTGGTGAAGTGGAACTAATGCAGAAGACCACAGAATGCCATCGGAACTCCTCAATGATAAATGATTTACGGGTGGCGACAAAATATCTTGATCAATTTAGCTAAGCAACTTCATAGTCACAAATTTAAATGTTCCTGATGAGAATGGTACCATCGAATTGATTTGATGATGGAGCCGGAAGGTAGGCACCAGATCTATGTAATAAAATAATGTATCCTAGCCGTGTTTGTTCGAATTGTCACGAGATACACTTTTAAGTAACGATTAACAAAAAAGTGTAAAATAAATAAACTTTTAAACAAAAAAATAAAACCGACTCCAAAAAAACTAAAAAGAAAAAAATAACGCCATAATTCAGTTTCTTCAAATTACTTACAAGTAACCGTTTGTATACTCAATCTTTACAGTATATACAATTAATGTTATTTTGGAGTCGGTGCCATCGTGTCACAACTTACTAAAATCGTCAATTTTCAATATTTTACACATTCTTTATATGGCACCGACGCCAAAATAAGATTAATTGTATATACTGTATAGATTGAGTATACAAACGGTTACTTGTAAGTAATTTGAAGAAACTGAATTATGGCGTTATTTTTTAGTTTTTAGTTTTTTTGGAGTCGGTTTTATTTTTCAGAACAGATTCGAACTCGAAATCCATGTTGCTACGCGTATCAAACACTCCGATTGGACGAGTTCGGCATGATCGCGACGGTGCGACGTCCACACTAGCGATCATGACACGCGATCATGCTACGCGGTGATGATACGCCGCGATCCATCTCGAGTCGGTTTCTGCCGGATCATCTTCTGTCTCGTCCATTGCAGCTACGCGTGAAAGAGATGGCCGAGAGGCGTGGCTTGAGTCGCTGGCGCAGGTGTTACGGCGAATTTCCAAAGTACTGTCATTTTTAGTAGCTACGCGCGCGGTGCCGCCGACGCATGGGCGCTGCTGTCCACGCCGGTGCTCGGCGCTCGCAGCTTATCAGCTGTTGTGATAATGATCTTCTAATTTCTGCACGGGTGTTAACTAATTTGATGTGCGATCGCAGAGTGCAACAGTTTTACACGGAACACAACGCTACTACAGAAGACCGATCACGCGAAAAATGATGATCGGCGAAATGCCAAAATGATCGGAGCGGTGAAACGATACGGCTAGCGTCCAAGCTGCAGCATGCAAAATGATCGGCGCGGTGATCGGATATGGTGATACGCTACGGCTTAGTGTGGACGCGTTTCTTAACGCGGCGGCGCAATTGATACGGAATGCCGACAGTGAGCGTCCAAGCAGCGCGATACGCAGTCATGCCACGGGACGATGATCGGATACGAGCAAATGATACAAGTGTGGATGCACCTTAAGGCCTCGTACTCCAATACGGAGCACATTGAAAGTCTTACCCTTTTCGTGATTAATATACATTTTCATTGCAACATATTTACTTTACTTCAGTAAATTAAAAAAGAACAATCGATTATTAACCATCATTATATATACAATTTTGTTTTTTTCAACCCACTATTCGAATCGAAATTCAAATATTTAAAAGTGGCCAGATCTGCAAAACTTTCAGTACAACCACGACCTACGTAACCCTCCGAACCAAATCGTTTTTTCCAGAGCATTCACAATTCACATATGTAACCACAAATAACATTGATAGATAACATTTCCGGGTTCCTTATAATAAAGTCGTAAATAAAAAATCAACCCCTCGTCGTCCACCGTATTACCGCGAAACAATGTTGATAAAAGAATTTCACTGTACAAGGAATGACGGGGCCCTTAAGATCGTAACTCATCGCGCTCTCTTATATTACTTTCATATGTCGCGAGTTTATACAACTTCCTCATCTCAGAGACAAAAACCGAAAATGATGCGTCATTTGGACGGGTATTCAGACGAACTGCCAGTGCGAATAGTGTAGATAGAGACTGAAAACAAAAAGCAATCGCGGGATTCGGGATTTTGAATGAGGTTAAAACTCGTTCTACACCTTCCGACCCGATCCTACTTATCGGATAAAATCGGATAGTGTATTGGCCCTAAAAATTGGGATCTGTTGCACAATACATTATTCGTATTTATCCGATAATTAGGATCGGAAGGTCTAGAACGGGTTTTAAAGTAGAAGCTGTCGACCATAAACCTACGAATACGACCATAATGTATTATGCAACAGATTCCAATTTTTAGGGTCTGTAGCACAACAGACCCTAAAATTGGAAGGTGTAGAAGGAGTTCTACACCTTCGATCCTATCCGATCCGATCCTAATTATAGGATAAAATCGAATAGTGTATTAATTGTGCTACAGGTCCTAAAAATTGGGATCTGTTGCACAATACAATATCCGATAATTAGGATCGGATCGGATAGGATCGAAGGTCTAGAACGGTTTTAGAACGGGTTTAGAAATAGGACGCCACAGAATATTAAGTCATCTGTGCCATAGGTAACAAGCATATCCGAATGAAAATAAAACACGCGTTCGATTTTCAAATTTCATATATGATTACCATAGTCGTTACTCCGAAACTAGAATTTCGTCGGGAACTAAAATGAGATAATATACGCGATATAATCCGTTAAATTGTTTTATTTCAATAGAAATTCGAAGTTCGTATTGTGCCGTCCCTCTCGCTCTCTTGTTAAGCTGTATTTGCGTGAGCGGGATGGCGCTATATGAACTTTGTTTTTCGGGTTTCGAAATAGCCCCTCAGCTTATGTCCGCAACTTCGTCTGCGACTATGAGGTAATTTATCGTCAATGTTTGGTTGTTGGTTTTCCTTTTGAAGGAAATCAATTATTTCCATTAACGTTGAAGTAGTTTTTTTGGTCTTGATTCTTAAAAAAAATCTATATTAAAGATAAAGGATAATATATTGAAATATTTGTAATACTACAGTACATATTTGAATTTTTTTTAGTTCTTATTGCCATTAGAAAGTTCTGCCTTCTTAAAGTATCCAAATCATTCGTAGGCCAATGTATTTATTTTTATAAAAGGAAGATGATGCTATAAAATTACCAACGTCCGGGCCTATTATGGTCGCGTTTATCACGCGATAAATGATATGATAACGCGCCTGTCACTCTCGCACTCACATACGTGTCAGAAGGTGACGGCAGAAAACAACATGAAAAAGTCTCTAATGACAAAGGCATATTATAGGGTAGAGGACTATATAACAGACAAAAATAGAAAAGAAGTCTGACTGTTCACTGTTGAGTTTCTTTCGGCTTTCTTCTCAGCAGTGGTCTCCTCTTGGGAAATGCCGGTATACTCAGACTTAAATTTGCCCTTACGGGCTACTTACAGAAAAAAAGTATTTATAATATAATTCATTTTTTAATGGCCTTAAGTGATGAATTTAAAAAAAAATGATGAAATTACTTTTTTTAACTTTTAATGAAGATTGCATTCGCGAAGTTTCAGATCTCTATTTTCTTGAAAATATCATACTAAATTTCAACCTCAATTTAAACCCCTTAGGGCATCCCCTTTTTAATAAGAAGGGATATCGAAAAATCCCTTCTTATTCGTTCCCTACATTATAAAAGTATCATACTGGTTGATTTTAAGTTTAACTTCTGTTACTATCTGTGTATCAGTAAGTTTGTCTGTGGTTTTCTAGCTCCTAAATCGATGAAACCATATGAAACGATTTTTTGGTGCTTAGGTACCTTAAAATCAGTGGCTTTCACTAATATTTTTTTGCATACGGAATGCTAAGACACTATTATGCATTTCTCACGCTGAAAAGCATCTTATGAATTCCTAATCGGTAGGTATTAAATGATTAAATTATTGAAAATAATAACCGTTGGTAAAAGAAGGAAATACCAATTTCCCTTCAATTATTTTTGTAACGTAATATACAATAGCTACTCTAAATTTGAAGCCTCCGTAACCAATCAGATCTCATCATTCATAATGATCTTGAGCACTCGAATGACGAGAAATATGAAAAGATGCGGAAATAGGTTGCCTTTTTATAGACCTCTTATCCCCTTGGTCCTATTTGAATTTATTTTTTATGTAGGTACACAATTATATCCAAATGGTGATCGTATTCAATAATAGAAGCATGGAGAATAGAATAAGATAAGGAGGTCAATCTCATAAAGTAAAACAGCCAAATGTCATATAGTAAGCCAGCAACTCTTCCAAATTCTATAACGATTCGTTCACTTTTCAGTCTGTTCGGTTGTGGAACTCTTCGCCTGCAGAATTAAGACGAGCTAGATTAAATCCCTCACGGTTTTTAAAGAGCATCTCAAAGACCATTCATAATCTGTCCCTTCCATAGCCTCTCGATTTGGTTTTACTGGTCCTTTGGACTGTATGGCTGAATAATATTAGTACAGTTATTTAACATATTATATAGTTATATGAATAAATATGTCTGCAGTATGTGTGCATTTATTCTACGTATTGTGTTTGTTTAATATATATGTAGATACAATACTTCAATTCCAAACTGTTTTGCGCCACCTACTTATAGGTACAGTTTCTTTGCTCAACGTCTCCCACTACCCAAAGGTTGTCTGGAAGAGATCGCTGTTTAGCGATAAGACCGCCTCTTGTTTACCTCTCCTTGAATGTATTGTTTTCTGCAGTCTATGTTGTGTAGTGTGCAACAAAGAGCTATGTATTGTATTATTGTTGAATTTACTTACATATCTGTACATAAATATATAAACATTTCTTCATCTGAGCAAGCCTCTAAATAATATATAAGCAACTGAAAACAAATAAACATTTGTACTAAGATTTTTCAAAATTGTTTAAATAATTAGAAGCTCATAAATATCTGTAGGTACAAACAAAATAATACGAATTTTGAAAAATTTATATTTTTTTTCTATTGTTTTTGTACTGTCAAATGATAGATTTCTCTCTTTCATTTTAAATGTCACTTCTTAGAAGTGTCATTAGTACTTACTTGCTCCTATACCTATATTTGTTATTTTCGATTTACAATAGACTTAGGAGAGGTTTAATTATAAATGCTGATATCAAACCTCTCAAATCAAACTCAAGCTCATATAGGAAAACCGATGAAAAGGTATCGAATATAGAAGGGAAAGCAGCAAATCATAGTTCCAAATCCGTCCAGAATAGCGCTAGTGTGACACATGCGTATGAAATGAATGTAGCCGTTGCTTCTTAGTTCTGGTCATGTCATCAACTAATTTCAAAACATTTTTATCGTAATGCTAATCCCTCGTTCTTTTTTGTTCTTTTTATGATGTAAATATTCAACCTTGTCCAAATTACCTCTTTTGTCGGACACTGGATGTAATAGAATATTATTGACTTGAGAGCCTTGGGCCTTGCTCAGATAAATATGACAGTTGTCGTTTATATATTTTTGACTGATGAATCTGTACGTATGTAAAAGTAGGTACTCTTCTTTATAATATACATTTATTTGCGAAGCCTTTTCAATCCTCATATATTTATGAACTCGACTGTACAATGACTGTGCTTTTATTAATGTGCCATCTATCGGTTTATCTTTGTACTATTGGAATATGAGTGTCAGCTTTGACTTGGTTGTTTTGTATTATGAAGCTAAGTGACCGTAGTTATCGTACGAAATACCGCTAGATGGCGTACACTTGTACAGAATGTTTAATAAAAATGTAATTTTTCCTTCCATTCCATTACATTACTTGCAGTGCCGTGCGCGAGTGAGAGCGAACTAAAGTATACAGGACCTGTATTTTAACTGTTTTCTTTTTTCTATAATATATCATGGCAAGTGAAACATACAATGAAAATAGTGATGTTTCGGCGATATTTTTCGACCTAGATAATACTCTCATACAGACACGGAAATGCGACAGCAGAGCCTGCAATAAGGTTTGTAAAATTTCGATTTCATGATTTGACATTGTCACGGTCATCTGTGACCTAGTGCGCGCGCTGTCATCGCAAGTATTTTTTACGTAGTCGGGGCTCGCTTACTGCACCGCGTGTTGATCGTTCACGTTCCAGTATGTATGTTTATAAATAGGATATTCATGGTAGGAGAACGCGAGCTCTACGTCCAGATTTAGATAGTTTGGAAGAGAACTCGTGCTAAATATAAACGTGATGTAGATCGCTTGGGGCTGCGATTCAACGTTGTGCGGCTTGTTGGCTCTCAGTGGATTTCAGTGGAGCGCGAATCACGACGCATCGTGTTCGCCAAGTGTTTTGTGACAATGGGTGATATATCGGAACCAATAAAGAAATGCGTTCTTATTCTGAAGTCCGCGAAAAGCGACACAGAAAAGTTCGCCGCGCTGTTCATGGTGACCAAACTAGTGAAGGGTAAAGACTGCAACTCTAACGCTAAAAAAGCCCTGTTCGAAGCCATCGGATTCGAATTCCTGAAGAAACTGCTAACCTGCAGCTTAGATGATGATTGTCCTCCTTCAGTGTATAAGTCAGTGGCCCTCTCTGTCCTCACATGCTTCTGCAACGAACCGGAGCTTGCTACACATCCGGAAATGCTCGCCAACATACCGGTGTTCCTGGACATAGTGCAGACTTCTGACAATGATGACTATGATGACAACCTTATTATCATCAGCGAAGCATACACATGTCTTCAGTGCATTGCTGAACAAGAAGCGGGTCAAAAGGCTTTGATTGAAGTTGGTGCCATAACCAAGATGTCTGAGATTTATTCACATCAAAGCTTCCAAACAGATGAGGCACTTAACATTCTTGTGAAATTGGTGAGCAGATATGGCCCTGCTGCATGGGGCAATGACCCAAAACCCTTCCATGCCTTGGTTAACAAAATAGCATTAGACTTTGCCACAGATCAATCGGAAAGAAAATTCGAATTGGCTACCATATTAAGTGCATTGTTGTACAGTTGCAATAAAGCCACTGTCATACCTGGATCTTCAGATGAAACTTGGCCATTGAGCATATATAAAGCTCTGCATGATATCCTTACAAGTAAGATTGGGAAAAACCAGCGGGACCCTGCTTTGAAACTGGCTGCTAACATTGTAGATCTTCTTGGCATTGAATGGACTTTTAATGATGAAGAGAATCCTAAAAAATTCTTCCTGCTGTTGCTTCAGTTGTGTGCGATAGAAGTTAGAATGCAGCTAGACGATAGAAGTTTCAAACAAGCCTTCGCCAATGCAGACTTAGTCACTGCATGTTTCATTGTATTGGAGCTGTCCATCAACTACATGGCCACGGACCAGCTAGACTTGGAACAGAAAGAGAAACAATCTGTTTACACCAGCCTTAAGGGAGCCTTTAATGCTGTTGTCTCCCTACTGGGCAAAGTCTCCAATGATAAGAACCGGGACAAGCTACCCGATGCTGAGAAAGTTTTTGTGTGCGCTATGGTCAGAGTTTTATTTGCCTGGATTGCCCAAGAAACAACAGCGATGCGTGAGCAAGTGTATGCACTACTCCCATTCATGTTTTCACTTGCCAATGACTCGTTCCATGCATACCGATCAAGGAAGTTGTCTGAGAAAAACCAATCCGAGGGAGAACCAATGGATACAGACACAACTCTAATGGGACAAGTTGATTTACTCCGTTTAATGTTACCAGCTCTTTGTCATTTGGCTGTAGAAGACAAGGCTAGAGATATTATGTTTAATTTGAAACAAGAAGATATTCTTTATGAAGCTGTAAGCTTCCACTGGTCAATAGTACATTATAAGAAGCCTCTTGTGCCAAAGTCAGAGAGGGGAAAAGTGAAAACTCAACCTGAACCTGAAATGGACCCTAAAGTTTTAGAAGATATGAAGGACTCGAGAGCTGCCATGGTCAGTCTGTGCAACATATTTATGAACCTAACAGTACTAGCACCAAAAATTGTTGAGAATAGTGTTCTATTCAACACTCTATTGAAGTTCATTTTCAACAATCTACCAGAGCTGAAGCAAATTCCTGAAAACCTAGTGTTGCATGGTCACCTTGCTGTATTAGGACTACTTTTACTCAAACAGCAAGCTAGTAAGGTGAAAAAGAATGACTTCTCCATTTGCAGGTACATTCAGTCTACCATTCGGTTTCTCTGGGATGCATACAATGTTGACGAGTCAAATGATCCCACAGCTCTTGTGGTGTCCATGAGTTACAAAGAAAACTGGAGTGAAATAGCTGACCTATGGTTCCTGGGCATGCAAACTATGAGTGGAGTACTGACAATGGTGCCATGGATCTCGGAGTTTGCTATTGAGAGTGGCTGGGCTGAGGGCATCGCGGAGATGCTTGCCAAGGTCAAAGTTGGAACACTTCCCCCCAATGTCAAGTCTGCATTTGAGGATTTCCTGTGCAGATTAGTAGATTCCAATGAAAGCGCTATACCCGTACTAAAGAAAGGTGGTGCGCTGAAAATGTGCAGAAATCACAGATTAATGGACTTGGGCAAAAAACTATTTGGTGACTAAGTAGTTAGATAAATATGTTTATGATAAGCTGTTTGTCATACATTTTTTATACTAATGGTACTTAATTTTGAGTTGTGAATAAAACACAGATTTTTGTCTATCTTGTTACATCTTCCTTAATACATAAAACTATATAAAAGTCTTATATTTTTGCTAGTTAATATAAATTCTGCTGTGCAGTGGATAGGATGTTAACAAATACTGTTTGAATTAAAACATGATAAACATGCAAGTATTCAATAAACTCTGGATGTACAACATTTTGTTTTCTTTTTGATAACAACCACTTAATTACTTCCGATAACTTATTAACTACAAGGAAATTAAATGAGTCATTAGTTATTGTCTTAATGTGTAAACACTTAACCTAATTACATTTTAGTATACCCAAATAAAAATACCATAATCACCTAATTGATGTTATGTAGAAGATAACCAAAGCTGCCTAGTTTTGAAGTATCTTTTTGAAATATTTTATCATATTTCATTTACTATAGCAAGTCGCTAGGTACGTACAATGCGATCCTAATAACTCATTACCTATTATGGCTCATTCCCATTATCTCCAGTTGGCAAAAATATCCATCTGTCTCCTCTATGCACTACAGGGAAATTCTATTGCCCTCACATGAGTATAGGTACTCATGTGAGGGCACTCTTACCTACAGGAAAGGGATCCTATTAACAATACAGTTTTTACCGAAACGAGTCATAAATGAAGGGATTCATAGTAAGGTTTCTCCCCATTGTCTTGTGCGTATACAAAGAAAATGACATACACCAAAGCCACAAACAAGTGACAATGACAGTTAGAGGAACAGTATCAGTTTCGACTTGGAAGCTGTGCCAAAGAGCAGGTGAGTGAACGGCGGACGAGCGTTGACCTGGCGCTATTCTCAGACGAGCTTCCGTATGAAAGGCATCTTATACCGGAGTGCCTTGAGCTCTTAATAATTGCTCTGTATAATAACTGTATCAGCAGGATATTGTATGAGTACTCTTAGCTACCTACCGTAATATCAACATCACCCAACTAGTGACACTGAAAGGTTTTCACTTCTGCCTAATAAATCCATTACCATTCATTGCAAATCCAATAAAAAAACCGGCCAAGTGCGAGTCGGTCTCGCACACCGAGGGTTCCGTACAAAATATACGCTACAAACGGCCGTATCTGAAAATCCAGTGTTAGCAGAGCCCTACTCCTAAGTGAAATGTACGCGGTATTCGATCATTTTATATTGGTTACTGACATAGACAGACAGACATAAATTATACTGTTTTTAGTACCTATTTGTTTTTATAGCGGCAACAGAAATATATCATCTGTGAAAATTTCAACTGTCTAGGTATCACGGTTCATGAGATACAGCCTGGTGACAGACGGACAGACAGACGATCAGACAGCGGAGTCTTAGTAATAGGGTCCCGTTTTACCCTTTGGGTACGGACACGGACCCTAAAATGTACTTTGGATTTGGACCGATTACTAAAGTACATGTTGGAGTGGGTGACACTACCGACTATCTATAGATACTAACAAACCAGGGTAGGTTGTCAAAAAATACTGAATAGGTACGTTTACCTAGTAAATTACCAAGGTAACTTAGTTATACATTTAGTGTATGTACCGACTATCGACAATGTAACTTTGTTAGGGTGTTCCGCTAAATTTTAAAAATACGCTCGAACCATCGAACAAACCGCGCTTATAATAAACGTCCATATAAACTCCATATTAAATTCTGTTTTGCTAGAAAGAGACAGAATGAAATGTTTGATGATGGCTTATATCTTGGTTATTTTTATAGTTATTCGAAAAATATTGTTGTCTGATGTTTGTTACATAAACGCAAAAATTAAAGTTCATGCATATTCCCTATTATTATAATACTTGTAGTTACCGATCCGTGTATGTATTATATATTTAGTGTTGTGAGCGGTGCGAAACATACGCGTCACGTATAAACCTCTAACAGGTTTCTGTAACGCGTACTAGTCAATATTTTGTGTGTTTACGTAATTTAAATAAATAAAAAAAAAATAGGTACCTACCTAATACTGTCCCGCGAGAGCGTTGAGACATTTATGCTGATTATTATTCTCCATAGCATAAAATATAATACCAACAACGCTAGCTTGGACGTTAATTTCATATAAATATAAGGTTGAGTCGTCATAATTATCATTCTACTGCAATAAAATTCCTTAGGTACAGTCAGCAGCAGAGAAACGTGACCCCTCTGCCATATAATGTTAGTATGGCAGGGGGGTTACTTTTGTCTGCAGCTGACTGTACCTTCCTTAGGTAAATAGGTACCTGTTATCGGACAATGTTGCAATTTTTTGGTTTATCTTGATTATTTTGAGAAATATGAATGTAACTAAAAAAAAATTTCAACACATTTTTAATTTTTCGATAGCTGACAGAATGCAAAATTTCATGATATTGGCACATCTAATGCTTAATATTTTCTTCTGTTTCTAATGCTGTAAAAATTAATTCATGTCAATTTTCAATGCAAAATAAAGGGAAATGCGCAGCCTGTGCAGACTGAGGACTGTAAAAGCAGTCTGAACCCCTTTCGATAGCTTTAAGAGCAGTGTAGGTGAAGTAGAGAATAAAAAGTCACAGTTTATAACGAAATCCCGTTCCTAAACCAATACTTAGGCTTCCTATTTTAACTATGATATCTATCTGACTGAAGCTAATTCACTTGACGATTATTTCTTGTAAGTATTTTCAAAGGCTAGTAAGTAGTACCGATAACTTGTAGTTACGACATGAATAGTATGGGGACTATTTGTATATTTATGTGTTCATTCGTATGCCACATATAGTGGGGTTATTGTCAATTGAATTAGCTTTGGCTTTTATAGTCGAGCCGTATATTGGTTGGGGAGGGGGTAATTTTATTATTTCTGAGAATTACAATTAACAATTATTGTGCAACATATTGGGTTTTCATGGAAAATTACCAATGTTATGGTATAGTTGCAAATGTTGTGCAATACCTGTGGAAAGTTTACATACATTATTCCACTATGCATTTTATCGCCTTATGGGCTTCATACAACTGATATTTGATTAGATAAGAGTTATTCCTTTGACTGTTAAGTCAAAGTAATGATTTCATAGCTTTCCATCGGGGTTAGATGGAAAGGTATGAAATGAAGTTATCGAATAATTTATATTTTTATTAGCTTATAAGTTATTTAGATATTTCATTTCCTATATTAAATTTATATAATTCTATAATTATGGGGTCATCCGGTACATTCTCCCGCCACTATGACCTTAGTCATAGGAAACTTCGCCGGTGCCGGTGACTCGTTGATGCTGCCTGATGCACGCAGACGTCGGTTGTTGTGGCTCGATGCTCAGGACCGTGGTGATGAGACGGGCGCCGTGGGCGGCGCGCCGTCTTGGGCGCCGCAGGCGACACACTGTCGCCGTGGGCGGCGCGGACGCGGTGTGTAAGGCGCGTTGCTGTGATTTCTCGGGCGCCGTGGGCGGCGCGCTGTCCTCGCGCTGCGGTGTCTCTTGCGGCGCAGGCGGCGCGCTGTCGCCGTGGGCGGCGCGGACGCGGTGTGTAAGGCGCGTCGCTGCGATTTCTCGGGCGCCGTGGGCGGCGCGCTTTCCTCTCGAGCGCCGGCGCGATAAGTCGCGGGGCCGGCGTAGGAGCCCGCTGTGCGCCACTAGGCGCGTGCAGGCCTTTTGAGAGTTGATCGGTTGGGCGGCGCGACCGACGGCGTCGCGCTCGGCGAGCGCTGCGTCGGGGGCGCCGACTGGTATTGTTGGCCCGGCCGACGTCACTCGTGTGTAGGACGAGTGGCGGCTCGGGCGCCGGCGCGATAAGTCGCGGGGCCGGCATGGGAGCCCGCTGTGCTCGACCAGGTGCGTGTAGGGCTTCTGGGAGCTGCGCGGTTGGGCGGCGCGACCGACGGCGTCGCGCTCGGCGAGTGCGGCGTCGGGGGCGCCGATCGATGCTGATGGCCCGGCCGACGTCACTCGCCTGGATTGCGAGTGGCGGCTCGGGCGCCGGCGCGATAAGTCGCGGAGCCGGCATGGGAGCCCGCTGTGCTCGACCAGGTGCGTGTAGGGCTTCTGGGAGCTGCGCGGCTGGGCGGCGCGACCGACGGCGTCGCGCTCGGTGAGTGCGGCGTCGGGGGCGCCGATTGGTGTTGTTGGCCCGGCCGACGTCACTCGTCTGGATTGCGAGTGGCGGCTCGGGCGCCGGCGCGCTAAGTCGCGGGGCCGGCAAAGGAGCCCGCTGTGCTCGACCAGGTGCGTGTAGGGCTTCTGGGAGCTGCGCGGCTGGGCGGCGCGACCGACGGCGTCGCGCTCGGTGAGTGCGGCGTCGGGGGCGCCGATTGGTGTTGTTGGCCCGGCCGACGTCACTCGTCTGGATTGCGAGTGGCGGCTCGGGCGCCGGCGCGATAAGTCGCGGGGCCGGCATGGGAGCCCGCTGTGCTCGACCAGGTGCGTGTAGGGCTTCTGGGAGCTGCGCGGCTGGGCGGCGCGACCGACGGCGTCGCGCTCGGCGAGCGCTGCGTCGGGGGCGCCGACTGGTATTGTTGGCCCGGCCGACGTCACTCGTGTGTAGGACGAGTGGCGGCTCGGGCGCCGGCGCGATAAGTCGCGGGGCCGGCATGGGAGCCCGCTGTGCTCGACCAGGTGCGTGTAGGGCTTCTGGGAGCTGCGCGGCTGGGCGGCGCGACCAACGGCGTCGCGCTCAGCGAGCGCTGCGTCGGGGGCGCCGATCGGTGCTGTTGGCCCGGCCGACGTCACTCGTGTGTAGGACGAGTGGCGGCTCGGGCGCCGGCGCGCTAAGTCGCGGGGCCGGCAAAGGAGCCCGCTGTGCGCCGCTAGGCGCGCGCAGGGCTTCCGGGAGCTGCGCGGTTGCCAGCTGCTTCCAAGCGGCACCAGTAGGTGCGGGCGGGCTGGTTGGCAGTGGTGGCGCAGCGTAGACTCCGTCCGGCGCGCTTGCCGTGTAGGTGGGCTTCTTAGCAGGCCCGGCGGCACCGTGGACGGGGTCGACGGAGGGAGAGTCATTGTGGGTCCATGCACATAACACTGTTTCACTCGCAACCGTATCTGTAACTGATTTAATATTGTCTTTATGCACTAGCACATGATGATTTTTCCCGCAGTTAGGCACTGAACAAATCATTTTCTTGCAAAAATGTTGTTTTTCCCAGAGATGTAGGCACTTGAAACACATCTGTGCCGTTTTCGCAATCTCCCGCCGTTTATCTACACACATATCTAAAAACGTCGCGCACTCTCTGCCGCCACTATGTTGTGTACTCTCACATACCGGACATTTCTTCTCCGTGGCGGTATGGGTCCTCTCGGGTCGCGGCTGCGCGACGGCGGCGGGCTGCGGATATGTATGTGGCGCACTGTACCGTGTAAATTGGCCGGGCGGGCGCGGTGCGTAGGGCGCGTTGTAGTGGCTTCGTTGCTGGAAGGGCTGATGGCGCGGCGGCACCTGGGTTGCGTCGCTGATTACGGTGTACGGTTCTCGTAATCTGGCTTCTTCTCGCATAAAGTTTACCATCAGCATGACATCGCTTTCGCGCCTCGGTTTGTCAGCTGAGTAGGTATACCACTTTGATTGTAAATTCACTGTTAGCTTATCATGGAGCGATCGCAGGACTTCTGAGCTATATCTGCTTTCATGGGCGTCGACGAGTTGTAACGTAGCCATTATCGTTCCGAGCTTGAGCGAGAACGAACAGATGTCTTGCGCGCTGTCGGTGAGCTTGGGCAGCTCACGGAGATTTCTATATTCCAGTGCCGCAAGAGTCGCCGTGTTGCCGTAGCACTCTTCCAACTTCTCCATAATGAGTTCCGGCTTGGCACCGGATATGACGAAATCACTTATCGCCGTATTTTTCAGGTTTCGGGTAGCTGTCTGCAGTCGCGCCGTATTTTCGCCCGGCGTGTAGTACGGGGCAGTGTCCGTATATACCTGCTTGAATGACAGCCATTGCCGTCGGGAACCTGTGAAGACTGGTAGATCCGCCGTTTTTCTTGAATGGGGATCTTGCTTGCTTGCCAGTATGGCATTCTGGATCGCTTCTGTGATGGTCATGATGTCGTTGTTCGGCGCGTACGGTTGTACCGCCAATCCATCCATCGCAGCGGGTCCCGCAGAGCCGTGAAGCACGGCGGATGGGAGCGCTGGGTACTGCGTGGCCGTAGGCGCAGGCGCGGGCGGCGCATGCGCTTGTAGTGGCACGGCGTACATCGGCGCAGGGGGCGCAGGGGGCGCGGGGGGCATCGTGGCCGCAGGGACGGGCGGCGCATGCGCGCCGGGCGCCTGCGTAAAAGCGGGCGCTCCCGTCGTATACTGTAACTGAGAAGAAAAATTATGGGGATTCAAATCAAGGGCTGGGAGGTGGTGCCGGTCCAACCAGGTCTCGACCTGCCGGCTTGTATCCACATCCGTCGTGGCACTTGCGTTGTCCTCTTCTTCACTAGTTTCTAGCTCCGCTTCAAGCGTTACTAGTTTGGCTGCAGCTAGCACTTCCCGCGCTTTTGCCAATTGGATTCGCCTCTCCTTTGTCGACTTCCGCGATGAGGCCTTTGATTGCGTCTTTCTGGGCGCAATGGGTTTTTCGACCACGGTACTCGGTGCCATCACCGACCGTTGTGCGTCGTACTCTGACGACGCTACGACATCGGCGGGGGCTCGTGCTTGGTTGGGGTCCTGGGTCTCGCCGGCGGCGCCCGCGAGGAGCGCGGAAGCCGGGCCGGGACTAGGGCCCGCCTGTTGCACTTTGTGGTGGAGCTCCGGAGCTGGAGCCTGCTGTGCGCCAGTAGGCGCGGGCAGGGCTCCAGGGGGCTGCGCCGCCGCCAGCCGCTTCCGCCCAGCACCAGGAGGCGCTTGCGGAGGTGCCAGCGACGGCGCAGTAGCGCCGCTTCTAGCAGCACTTCTGGTGACCCTCGACGACTCGGAGGTCTGGGTCGTGGTCGTTTCGGAGCTCTGCTCCGAGGTATCGGTAATACCACCGGGGGTGTCGGTCGTCCTTACTGACGACGGAGACGGACTTCCGTTTCTTTGTGACATTTTATTCTATTGAGCTTAGGATCAATCCGGCTCGAAGTGACCAATGTGCAGACTGAGGACTGTAAAGGCAGTCTGAACCCCTTTCGATAGCTTTAAGAGCAGTGTAGGTGAAGTAGAGAATAAAAAGTCACAGTTTATATCGAAATCCCGTTCCTAAACCAATACTTAGGCTTCCTATTTTAACTATGATATCTATCTGACTGAAGCTAATTCACTTGACGATTATTTCTTGTAAGTATTTTTCAAAGGCTAGTAAGTAGTACCGATAACTTGTAGTAACGACATGAATAGTATGGGGACTATTTGTATATTTATGTGTTCATTCGTATGCCACATATAGTGGGGTTATTGTCAATTGAATTAGCTTTGGCTTTTATAGTCGAGCCGTATATTGGTTGGGGAGGGGGTAATTTTATTATTTCTGAGAATTACAATTAACAATTATTGTGCAACATATTGGGTTTTCATGGAAAATTACCAATGTTATGGTATAGTTGCAAATGTTGTGCAATACCTGTGGAAAGTTTACATACATTATTCCACTATGCATTTTATCGCCTTATGGGCTTCATACAACTGATATTTGATTAGATAAGAGTTATTCCTTTGACTGTTAAGTCAAAGTAATGATTTCATAGCTTTCCATCGGGGTTAGATGGAAAGGTATGAAATGAAGTTATCGAATAATTTATATTTTTATTAGCTTATAAGTTATTTAGATATTTCATTTCCTATATTAAATTTATATAATTCTATAATTATGGGGTCATCCGGTACACAGCCAAACAAGTGGATAAACGCAAATAAACAATTTTAGAAACTTCACATCTTATGAGGAAAGTATTTCGTTGGTCTAGTGAGTACCTACACGGGGAAAAATTGTGGGAAGGAGAGAAAGAAGAAGGCCAAGAATCAGTTATAAATACACTCTTAAATGATGAATTAATGTATTTTGTATATAAGTAATGAGAATCGTAACAAACATGTGTCTGAGTGGTTTCCAAAGTGTACCTACGGTCTTTACAAGCTTTTATTTGACTTGCAATGTATGTATGTATGTTTGCACGGGCCAAATCTTGCAAGTTATGTGACTAACTTCCCGATTTTCGATTGAGCTAAAATTTGACATAATTATGTAAGTTTGCTGACAATGCGATATATGCATTATGATACCATCGAGCTGATCTAATGATGGAGCCGGAAGGTGGTCATAGAAACTCTGTAACAAAATATAACCCTACCGAGTTTAAGCTCTTATATATGATTAGTTGTCGGGTGCACAAAGAAAAGTACAGTCGGCAGTAAAAGTTTGTCTCTAAAATGAAATAACAGAGAAGTTGAGTAGGTACTCAACTTTGCTGTTAAGTAGGTACTTCGGTACTACAGACAGATACTACATATATATACTATGTATCTTTTTCGTGTTCTTCATGACTAAAGGTTGTGAACGTCCTGAAGTTCTCAGAGCAGTAATGATAGTGAGTCCGGTATTTTTCTGGATTTGGTCAGAACAGCTACTTACTATGTATAATCGGTTAGTAATTTTAGAGAATAATACATTCACTCATGTTAGTATCATATGTAGATAAGAAAACTACGCTTACCGGAAATTAACGATATCATTGTATTACGAAATAGGGATTGAGATGGCTAAGCTGCGTGAGTCAGCGGGTGTAAAGATAAACGTTAGATTGTTTAATTCGTTCGTGTTATTTCAAAGTGCACGCAACAGGGGAAAAGCTCGTTTGCACGTGATCACTTAGTGGCGATTAGATATCAAAGTTGCACAACGGTTTATCCTAGAGTATTTATATGTCGGGCTGCTACTTCAACAAAGGCACTCCTATATATATACCTATCCAGAATACCGCAAGGCAATACGAAATCGCACCCTGTGGCGAGCTATAGCCGAGGCCTATGTTCAGCAGTGGGACGTCCGTGGCTGATAGATAGATAGATTACAAAATTAAAGATTACTTAATTTCTATTATTTTTTGAGATTTGAGATCTGCCTGAACCCAAAATCATAGAGACATTGTGAAACACTAGGAAAGGGAGCAACTACATACTTAAAGTAGGTACCTAGTTCGAAAGTCTTTGTCATAATCAATTATGGTAGAATTGCCTCTTCATAGTGAACCTTATGGCAAGATATCAGAACTTCTGTGATCTGTCACAAAGACGTACAATTAATTCCCACCTATCTTAATTTTTGTATCCCATTACCCTTGACGCTGTCCAGCATATATCCCTCCGCCGAAAGCTAACTTCTATCACGACCTTCCATGTCCCCAGCTTGTGAAGATTTTGGAGCATCAATACGGGCTGCCGTGTGACGCAGCCGCCGAGAGTGCCACCAACTTCCTGAGGGCCTTCCGGGCCCGCCCCGACGACGACTCCTTTGCGATAGACGAGTGGCCCGCGCATCTCTGGCGAAACTGCCTGCCCAAGAACTACAGACACATTGCCAGTTAGTATATTCTTTAATGATATATAAAATGGAGTGCCACCATCTTCCCGTGTTCACCCGAAGCCCAGAGCACGTCTGCCGTAGCTGCCTCAACGAGTTGCCCGCGGATCTCTGGCGGAACTGCCTACCTAAGAACTACAGACACGTCACCAGTTAGTAATCAATATGCTTATATAGGTATTCTTTTGAACACTGTCGCCATCTTGCTCAAGACTTTTCAGAAGATCCGTACCTCTACTACAACTTATTGCTACAAGAGCTACAGATACATCGCCAAGATAAGCGTATACAGTATACACGCTTGCATAATTTCTCTGGTCATTGTCACCAACTTCCCTAGAAATTCCCAATCGAAGCTACGGTCACGATAGATGAGGAGCTCACTCATCTCTGGTGAAATTGCCTGCCCAATCATTGCCAGTTAGTCTATATGCTTTAATAATATATAAACCGGAGTGACGCCGTCTTTCCATGCGTCACCCGAAGGCCAGAGCACGTCTGCCATAGCTGCTTCAACGAGTAGCCTGCACGTCTTTAGTAGAACTGCTTGCCCAAGAACTACAGACATATCTTCAGTTAGTATGCGCTTGAATCTCTAGATATGTCAGCAACCTATTCAGTTTCCCGAAGCTCCGGATAACTCTGCCACCCTGTCGGCGATTAGTTCCTAATTCTTAATTTGCTCCTGCAATAACAACTGTCTGCCCGATACGATTGTATGGTAAACACAGTTGTCGCCAAATCGCCAATCCCAGTTTACCAAAGCTTCGTTCGGGATAAATAAGTGATCCGCGCAGCTATACTGTCTGGTGGATCTGTCTGCTGACATTTCTGGAAGAACCAGAACACAACAACAAGTAACAGACTATTACCGCTTCTTAAGAAATTTCTTCTGTCACTATGGTATTTAGGTAATATAATGTCCGTCGGAAAGCGAAATCGCTTGTGGTTGTGCTGGTACTTTACTTAATAAAACAGCCTCACAACGCAATAAGCGGTTATGTAACAAGACTTCGGATTAGATCGATACTTGTAGCTCCGCATCTACGTCTGGAACGTTACCTGAACTTTACGACTCCCCGAATAAACTCTGTTATTTTCTTCCACCGTTTGACATCGAATAACCCCAGTTTAAAGACGTACCTTTGCGCTGCGCAATAACGCGGCGGAATCAAAACCGTATAGGCCTCTATTTACCTTTCAACTCCTTATCTAAATGTCCTCGTAAACTCGCAGACAATAATCATTTATGTACGTTAAACTACATACATATATGGAACCTGGCCAGCTCTTTGTGACGTTAAACGATTTAGTGGCCACCAAATATGAGTACCAATTCCAATGTGAAAGCCATGACGGTGAGTGAGTAAGGAAATTATTAAAGTAAGTATAAGACCAAACCTACAGCGTAGTTTTATTTATCTCTGTGTCATGATTTGCGTAAGTTTCGTCAGACGCATGCGCCCCCACGCGATCGTGTTATTATAGGATTATTGTAAACAAAATGATATTCACACGCAAGTGTGAATGTAGGAGATAGGAACACGTGAAGAGCGGAGGGTGAGACAGCTAGAAAATTACTATTAAATCATGATGCTAATTTTATTTTCAGCCAAGTTTTTACCCTGTATTCGTATTAGTTATAAAATATATTTAGGTTCTTCCACAAGGTTAAAGCAATGTAAGAATATAGCCAAGAAGCAATTATGTTATGACAAATTTGAATCGGTGCATGAAGCCGTAAAAAGCTAATAAATAGTTCGCAATTACCTACGTACGAATATCAAATATCGAAGACCAATTTTGTCCATGTTTGCAAAATCACTCAGAGCATCTCTATTGGCTGTGAAACAAAAACAAAAGAACAAAGCATCTCCTTTTTTTCAAATTAACGCGACGTAAGATTCAAACATTAGATTTTTTTTTATTTTCCAGCCAGTATTGCTATCTATTTGGGTATTTTTGGGACCACTCTCGTAGATATCTACACTAAATAAAGTACTTAGTACAACATTAGCGCAAATGGATTATTAAAAGCTTGCACGAGAAACCGATGACCGGTGGGGTGAAACGGTTCTAAAATGGAGACGCAGCCTGGGCCAACTTCCCAAACGATAGTCCAACGACCTATTTCATTATCTGACCCATACGTCTAGAAAGTCTGATTTTTTGATAAGTTGCAGTAATTTTTGTTGACTGCATTTTCTGCACGTCGTCTACTCATTTTTCTACTTTGGCAACGGGCTCTGCTCGGAAAGTGCTTATTTTTCGGGAACTGTATCTACACATCTCAAAGTAAGAAGCTGACCTATGACCTATCCTATCTGTATCCAAAATATCACGTTCCTATTTCATAAGCGACTATATCGCGTACGACCATTGACATAGATAAATATCATGTAGAACGTAATCGAGGTCTTGTACTTGACCATGGGGCGCTTGGAGAATAAGTTTAAGAATATTGATATATGTAAATTGTATAATAGATTTGTTTACCGCTGATCTGATATACCCTCAAATCTATACCATTATAAAATTACAAAATCCGTTTGCCTTGTCGTGTTTATGATTCCAAGAGAAATCTTAGTAGCGCAATGCTCGATCTTCTTAAAATGTGTGAGCATTGAAAACAAACAATATAACACCATTTGGCGGATGATGTGTTATGTATGTCGGAATATATTTTAGTCCTCTAGGGCATCGCAATCTTCCGCGACTTTACTTGTCGCGCGACATAGCATCACAAGCGTTTTTTTTTTAATACGTCTCATAAAATACTTACCTACTTCATTTCGTCGGCATATTATTTCATAGAAAGGTTTTTTCTCTGATACCGTTAATAATTTAGGATTGTTATAAAAAAAACCTAACCTAGGTTAGGTTAGCGGGTGTCCTTCCATTTCATCGACAAACGGTTCTAAGAATGCTTGATTGCTTACATGATGATCTTTTCAAAAATCATGAAAATTTTATGGTTTCAGGGGAAAAAGTTGTCGATGAAATGAAAATACAATGAAATAAAGCATTCTCGGAAACTAGTCTATGAAATGGAAGGATACCCATCACCAGTCTTTCTTGCACTGTATGGAAAGAAAAGAGACGGACAATTTTTGTCACACGACATAGTCGCATATCACAATTATGCAAGAAGTGCTCATCACACCAAATCGGCTGGACAGATTTGGTCAAATTTTGATAGGATAACTAAGGATGGCATACTTTTTACTCGACTACACTGAAGCAAACAAGAATGATCCTAAATAAATTTCTTTGTACTCGTCTGCGAACGAACTTCAGGGTAATAAAGTGTTTTAGGCTGTGTCATCTAGCAGGTGTCGCCAAAATTTCCGAAACATGCTTTAAAACGATTTTGGCCAAGTCATCTCGGATATGAGTATACATATATGGTATCATGCGTTCAGTATGACCTGATCACAAATATGTTAGATGACAAACGCAGAAAACTTTGGGGCTAAAAACTGTGACGTCATCGATATGGCCGTACAAAGAAAAAATAATAAATTGTAAAAATAATTTGTTCAATTAAGTAACGAAATTATTATAGTGCGAAACCATTTCATTTGATATCCCACACGGTAACTTTAAAGAGAAAAACAGTTTCTTTGTACCGCCATCTTTATGACGTCACAGTTTCTAGTCCCAAAGTTTGCGCGCTTGTTATCCCATGTATTTATGTTCGAGATAATACTAAAGGCATTGACACCAGATGACACTATATCCGAGATGACTTGAACGGGAAGTTCCGAAACCTCACTTTTCCGACCTAACTAGTCCAACACAATACGTGCTGTTTGCTTCATGCTTTTTATAGAACAGTAAACGGCACGTAGGTAGATTACCTCGGTAAAACAAAGACTCTTATTGAGGTATGTTTGATACACCAATTTGGACGGCGTTATATAACTTCCAGTCGAAGCATTTTCCAGCATCGCAGTAAATTTCCACACAACTATTTTTAACCCAAGGTGACGGCATTACACGTTTGACTTGTCTCACTCTACTTTCATCGATTTTTGTTTCATGTTCTATTCTCTTGTTTCAGAAAATATATCAGCGGAATGGCTAAAATTAAGATTTCACTATTTGTCTCTAACGCCCGACGTTATTCATCTATTAGAGACGCTGAGGTATGATTTTTTCTATTCGGCGTTAATTAATTTATATTATGCAGAAATATTCAATGTGCCATCGAGGTTTAAAGCCTTATTGACTTCATTGATTCAAACTATTTCTCCATGATATAATGTTAGCTCATCAGATTCATTACGCAATTTGTGACTTTTATGAGGCGATTTCTTTGTTTAGTTGACAAATATTAGGACAAAGATAACGGGCACGATTACCTGCGTTAACTACGCGTTGTTATTAGACATCAAACAAAGAAATAGCCGGATGTATTGTACGTAAACCGACGTTGTTCTGATAATGGTCTCACTGAAATAGAATCAGCGCACAACACTTGAACAAATGGCTCGTATCAAGTGTATTGCAGCTGAAACATATTTTGAATCATCGTTACTTTGGTAGCGTTGATGTTTAAACGATTCAAGACACGGAATCCACACATTTACCAATAAACATTTAATGTTCAGAGACTTTTATCAGAAACACGCCAGTTCTCTGACAGAATTTTGCATGGTGTTATGTGGTGTAACCATACTGTAGGCATCTACTTAGTTACACATACTTAGGTGCCTACGGGTATGATCGACGTAAATCATTTTAACCATCATTTTCAGAGCGAAATCTTCAAGCATGCCAGGTTTGTTTCAAACGCAGCATGCCACATAATACTATGGATATCAGAGCCCTAAGTATTGATTTTGGAAACTATCCTGATAAAGTCGGCACCAAAGTCTTGGGAGGACAAGAGATCATATGTATTCTCAATTTAAAAAAAAAGTTTCTGGATGTCTGGGTGTCTTCCCAAGCGTGTTGGGCCGACTTTGATTCCATCGCTAATTAATGACTTGTTTTTCAACAGTTCTGTGTTGCTCATCGAGTGACTAAACTCGGGCGCAGCGAGCGCAACACTTAGGTTTGAATTGTATTTATAAAATATATGGGGAGTCCATCACGAAGGTAACACCATTACCTCAACAATTTCATGACAACTGTGGGGATATTTTCAATTAAGATTTCACTACATTTTTGCAGTAATAAAGATTCTCTTTACACATTAGGCAGCAAAATATCTTTACAGTTGATACCTGTTTTGATAATTAGTGTCCTGTTACGGCAACATACAAATTATGTTTCACAAAACGCTTACTTTGTGACCGCCTTTTGACTAACTCTTGCAATAAATAATAGGTTTAGGTATGCTGCTAAACATGACATTAACAACAGTTCAGAATTGTTTTCATGTGTAATTTATAGGTGGTATAAATTGTGCGTGAAGTATTAATTCACGTGTCATTTCAGCTCACAAAATGCTCTTGCACCGGAAGATTTACGGCTAGTGGTTGGAAAGTATTGTCGTAATGGCCAGAATAATCATTCGGTCAGCGTAAATAGTATCTACTCAGTTACGTTATGTTTGCACCTGCGTATATGACTTGGCATGCAAGCGAGCATACTTAACACAAACGTGTAGAAAGCTGACCGAATGATTGTTCAGTTGAAAGCATCAATATTTCGTCAGCTTAGTAATCCGTGCAAGGACATTTCCCAAATGTACAGTCTGCTGGGTTACAGCATTCTCGCAATAACGGTAGGCGGTTGACTAAATGACACAGGGAGGATTACCTTCTCGGTCTGATCACGAACGGGCCCTCGCGCGCCCAGTGGCAGAAGATCCAGCGGTTGGGACTCCGCAAGTACTTCGACTGCGTGCTGGTGTCCGGAGACCTGCCGTGGGAGAAGCCCGACCAGCACATCTTCCTCGAGGCGTGCAAAATGCTCAACGTCGAGCCCCGCAATTGCATCATGGTTGGCGACAAACTGGAGACCGACATCAAGGTGATTACGCTGAAATTAGAGCTGTGTTTTTCTAAAGAATCCTAGGGAAAGTTCCCCGTTTTGCATGGGAAATGACGACGAGAACGTCTTCGATACATATTAATCGGGAAACGAGCTTGAGAACGGCAGATCTCTAACTAAAATACGATTAATCTACAACAAGAAAATGTTTATGTCCAATTTGATCTCCTATGGAATTGTGAATTATTTTTAATAGGTTCGGTCGGCCAAGAAATTTGTCTACCACTTTGGAACCTTAATACACACAGTAGATCAATTTCTTGGCTGACCGTACATAATAACGACACTTTCTTTCAATCTTTTCAAGGCTAGACAGAAATCTTGGCGGATAACTATGCCCCCAGACACCATGATGTCATTTGGTTTATAACTTTGTCTCTGGGACGCAGTTTTCATTCAAGGTGGCTGCTACCTTCGTTGCCACCGCCGCGTCTCCTTCCAACTTGTTCACCGTTTTTATAAATCTATGAGCACTTACGGGACAAACTTACAGTTGAAGAGATAGAATAGAATTAATAAGAAAAGCTTGCCGGTATGCCTTAAGAAATTCACATGTTGACTCAAATAGGTCAGTTCAAAGTTTAAGCCCCAACAAGGCTACTTTAGTCAATACAGCTCTTTAGATTTTTACTTCATATCCAAGGAAAGAGATCCAATACAGTTATATAGCAAATGTAGGCAAGTGAACCCAACTCTATTGATAGTATTTGTTACTTATTTATTCAAAGAGTACTGTTTCGACCTGTTAACGTCTTCCCTGATAGTCCCCAAAAAGCAATTTAATATAACAAGGTTTTTATGTTCTTTTTCAGGGGGGAAAAGAGGCTGAGCTAGGAGGCACAGTGTGGATTCCCCTCCAGAAGGACGAAGAATCGTCAGACCTGCCTGACTTCACGATTGACAAGGTGACTGAGCTGCCTGAGGTCCTTCCCAACTCCCCCAAACTCAGGCGCTCTGCTGCCATCACTGACGACATCAACGTTTGTTGACGACCTTTATATGTACTTGACTATTCATATGACAAAACTTGCTGAGCGATGCGTCAAAGTGACTATCTACTAACTGACTACCACTGAATTCAGTGAAATCTGTGTCAGATTACACTAACAAATTTTGTGTCACCCATTCCAAAAAAAAATAACATGAACTCTTTGGGGAGGCTAACGACAAATGACTATAAATAATTATTTATATGTCTTATCTAATGTGATAAGTAATCATATGCACGGACAAACATGCCCTATACTAGTAGAGTAGTGAACAAAGATCTCAGCAGACCACGTATTTCAGGTCAAATTGTGATCGCTTCCACAATTGATTTAAGTACAAAAGTAACTTTAGAATTTAAGTATATTTTCTATACTGAAAATTTATTTATTTTTAAAAGTCCAGAGCTTACTGAGTTACCAACTATATGTTGCAATATAAAAAGTACCTGGACATATTTTTATGAGATCTGAGTTATGTATAGAGAGTGACGTTTTATTTTTTGAAGACTTGTATGAGAAGTAGCTATTGGATATTTTTTTATTGTGTATAGAAATCTTCCCTCTCTGAGCATGATTTTGTTGTATTATTTTTTATAGTATTTGAATCTTATGCACGCAGGTGGCCACTTTATCAATGTGATAAATACTTGTAGGAGGTAAGTAGCTATTTGTTCTTAAGGTTATCTAGGCAATTTGACTGACTGGTGGGTTGCTATTTCAAAAGTATTCAAGTACAAGGTTGTTAAATATGTTGTTTAATTTTCTTGATAGATCGTATGTAAACTTCTAGACTGGTTATTAGACGTAGAACATGTGTATATTTATGTAAGATAAACGTGCTTCTACATAACTTGACAAATCGTGATGTACCTTTCTTTTTTTTATTGTTACCTATTGTACTTTTCCTAGAAAAGTACGGTTTTCCTCTATTTGCTGGTGAAGTTGAATTTATTAAGGTTAAATTTGTTATAATGAACGTTTAGATTTATATGTGGTGATTATAAACTTGTATTTTCTTACAAGAAATGATTGACATTTACGCAAATGCTATTTCGCAGCTCTTTGAAGAAACCATATCATTATAAAAATTGATCGGCCAAAGTACTCTCTTATGATGGCAAAAGTGAATGTGTACATAATAAATGATATTTTACTACAGTGATTGTTTCATTTCGAAAATATTGAGTTGATGAATTGTTTTAAAAAGTTTCAATAAAGTCATTGCTATAATATAATCGAATCATAAGTCAACTATATATAACTCTTGGATGATTCTACTTGCCAAGCCCGGTGGCTTGGTTGTGTGGCAGAAGTTGGTGGTAACACGTGACCACTGGTAACAGCTGGGATTCTATCTGTAACCAGGTGGTTAAGTACTGGTAAGTACTAGGAATAAACTAAAGTGATTGGTGGTAAGTACTGGGATTTTTTCCCCGGTAGTTACCGCTGGTAACAGATGGGGAAAAATCTCAGCTGTTACAACTGGTAACAAGTTGGTTATAACAGGTGGGGATAGCCCGAGCCACTCATACAGAAAAATCAGCCACTACGAAATGTATAACACTTACAAAAATACCTACCTACTACCGTGTCAAAACGTGTGGAAAGATGGACTTAATACTTAAACCGAGAGGCACGTGTCTATTTCACATTATTATAAGAATTGCCCAACCCAACCCCTTGACGGACTCAGGGTTTACAACGCGACTTGATCTCGGTGCAGCGGGCACAAATAAACATATAAATATTTGAGACAATTTTACACAAATCGAACTAGTCCCATGGTAAGCTCAGTTCAAGGCTTGTGTTATGAGTACTAGACGATGTTAATTATATTTAATAGCTAAATACATAATAAACTTCCACAACTTGCCACGCCGAACGAATTGAAATTAGTAATAAGCGCTAAAGTACATATTCTTGTCGTATCAGGTAATATTCATGTATGTAGTTTAAAGAACGTCATTTGAATTGCTACAATCGACATGTAGTGCAAAGTTAAAACAAAGGAAAATGAGCAAGCGAAATACAGTAGAAAATAATAATAATAATGGAGTTAGTAAAGGAATAAATCAATGCGACCTACTAAATTGCAAGCAAGATTTGAACCTGCGACCTCTTCTTTACCGCAGAAGTGCTCTGACCAACTGAGTTATCTCAACTAAGTAAGCAACTTTACGTACGTGGCTTGAAATTTTCAAACACAATCTAGTTAGCACTTGTAGCACCCTCTGTATCTTTCTTATTTTTAAATGCTTAGCGCAGCCATACTCCAGGCATCACCATTCGTCTCTGTCCCAATGTTTCTCCAGCAACTATTACGACAGCGAGAGAGATGGCGCTGTATACAAATAACGCTATGAAGTTTCCTAACTATTATGTCTGTCAGCATCTTAGTCACGAAATAGGCATTGAGACAACAGTAGAAGGTAGTTATAAATTCTAGTTGCCGTACAAGGGTCACGGTTCTAAAAAAAATTTAACAGTGCAATCCACGAATGTCATAAAAAGTATGTACTGGAGAATAGAAAGGTACGGAAGAAAATCCCAAAATTTTCATCAAAAGGGGTTAAATTTGTGTCTTTGATAACCAACGTTGAAAATCATTAAATATCACCGATGTAAACAAAGAGAAACAGGACTAAACATTTCGCGATTGTAAAATAAATAACCACAATAATGCCAAAAAGAATCCATAACGATGCAAGAAAAAAAATGAAATTGGTTGTTGACAAAACCAGTACTATTAACAATGAATAAATTCATTTCCCATTTTATATGCACTTTAATTGGACGGATTTGGAACTATTATTCATTGCACATTATCACAACACAGCAAAACGGGGCTTAATCGCGTATAAATCTGATTTTATTTAATTACCTTCGATGTTTCGGACGTCGCGTTACGTCCATGGTCTCGAAGGATTTTTTATACGCCATTAAGCCCTGTTGTGTTGTGATAATGAGTGAAGATCGTGTAAGTTTAAATCAATATTATTCATTGCATTCCGCTGGACATTTTTTCATCTGTTTTATTACATGAAATTGCCCTCCTTACCTTTCTATTTTCCATACATCTATGGTACAAGGATAGCTTACTATCTGAGGCCATCCTCATATATGTTCTCTAATATTTTTTTTATTCAGGTAATTATTTCCTCTTCTGCGAACGAAGTTAACACCTAATATGCTACGGCCAAACTTGAAGGCGAAGATTCGTTTTCGCGTTGTCACGATAAAAGTTCGTGTTCGGTCCATGACAGTGCTTGGCCACATCAAAAAAAAACTTCACGTCACGATAATCTGGAACGTGAAGAGTGCGACGTGTAGCCCACCGCACGAACTTTGTCGCAACAAAACCCTTTGATCTGCGGCAATAGGGAATATGAATGAATTTCAATTTTTGCTGTATTAAAAGCTCAATCATGTAACAAAAAGTAGACAAAAAAAATCGAATAACTATAAAAATAACCTAACCTAAGCGATTATCAGTGTGGCTTTCGCAAGAATCGCAGTACCATTGACCAGATCTACCTACTAAAACAGCTGATGGAAAAAAGATGGGAGTACGCGCAGAGTATTCACTCGCTTTTTGTAAACTTCACAAAAGCATACGACAGCATCGACCGGGGCGCCCTGTATTCCATTTTAAAAAAGCTTTGAAATCCCCAAAAAACTTGTCGATATGATCCAAGTTGTTACTAGCGAAAGCCGCATGCGGATCAAAGGGGGCAATGAGCTAACAGCAGAGTTCACGGTGAGTTCCGGACTGAAGCAAGGCGATGTGTTGTCTCCTATGCTCTTCAATTTCGTTTTGGAACATGTTGTCCGGAAACTACTCGCATTGGATTCCGCAGTGGAGTTAAATGGAAGGCATAAGTTGATAGGATACGCAGATGACTTGGCTTTGCTAGGGGAAAACCGTGGCAGTATTGGCCAGGATTTTGGAGGAAGAAGCAGCAAAGGTAGGTCTTAGGATTAACCACGGGAAGTCGGAATACCTCCACATGAAGCGCTACCGGAACAGTCGAGCCAAACGAAAGGACCGAGGGGAAAACTCTTACAGAGGAGTGGACAAATTTAAGTACCTCGGGTGCACTGTGACGGATACGCATACAAGAGAGTACAAAATCAACATCCGCATCCAGAACACCTTGCGATGCAGTGCTGCTCTCCATAAGGTTCTAGCGTCCAAGCTTCTTAATAAACCAACTAAGGTCCGGATATATAAGATCGTTATCCGCCCCGTCTTAATGTATGGGTGTGAAGCATGGACGTTAACGCTTAAGGAGGAGCATAGTCTTTTAGTAGCGGAACGTAAGGTGTTCAGAATAATCCTGGGACCTGTCAAAATGGACGATGGGAATTGGAGGATCCTTAAAAATGCCGAAATACAGGAACAAATGGCCCAGCCGAATATCATTGGTGTGCCCAAGGCCCATCGTCTTTGCTGGCTTGGCCACCTTGAGCGAATGGGAGAGGAATGGCAGGTGAAAAGAGCTTACCTGGGTCGACCAACGGGACGACGCCCAGTCGGTAGACCTAATTACCGCTGGATAGATCTGGTAGAGGCAGATCTGCGTGAGCTTGGAGCTATTAACTGGCTAGAGATTGCGCTGGATCGGGTAAAGTGGCATGCTCTTGTGTTGGAGGCCGAGACTCATTTTGGGTAGCTGAGCCAGCGCAGTTAGTTTAGTTATAAAAATAACCAAGATATAAGCCATCAAACATTTCATTCTATCTCTTTCTAACAAAACAGAATTTAATATGGAGTTTATATAATAAATGTAAGATCCCTTCCCTGAGGCGAAGTCTGACAGCAAGGTGTTTTATTTGTGTGTGATACTTTATTACTGTACACAGGGCACTTACTGTTAATTTAATGTATTGAATCATTGTAATTCGACATAATCCAAGTGTCCTCGTACTAGCTTAATAATGTCGTGTCTACACGGGCTGTTGTGTCGAATGTGGCACTTAGTTTAAGTTTAGTTATACTGCTTCTGTCTGTGAGTTCCTGTAATTGGCTTTTCTTTTTCTATCGTAATTCTATATAAGTTATGTAAAGCTGTTGGTTCTCCAAATAAATATAAATAATAAATAAATATAAATATGGCCGGACTGCACGATGACGTAACAGTGCACGTCGGACCTCTCTGTCTATTTAGTAGTTTAAAATGCCTATATTATGCGTATTTCTTAAAATTCATGCATGTTCCCTATTTACCGACAGCGGCGCAAAGGACATTCGTATTCGCGAAGATGATTCGCGATAAGACGAATTCTATGGCCACATATTATCGCGATAGTGTACCCCCAGCAATATAAATATAACTACACAAGCAAATACTTGATAATTCTATATTTAAACTATGTAAGACAATTCTCTAATGTTGGGACTAGGAGCACTATGCGGTTCTTAACATTTTCGCTTCTCTCTTCTCTTGCAACAGTTTCTTCTGTTCCTCTACAGCTATCTTTCTCTCTGCTAAGAATTCTTCATACTCCTGAAATTATAAATATAAAAGGTAAATTACTGCTATCCACTTAGTTTTTGAAGTTGGTTAGTTAGTGTTATGTGTACAGTCATCAATATCTGCCATAACAAAGCGGGCAAAAATATCTGACACATCTTAACAGCCCTAGAAATAGAGTTGTGTCAGATATTTATGCGCGCTTTGTTGTGTGACTGTACTGAATTGATATTAATCTTTTTTATGAAAATTAAAAAAAAAAAACCTGTAATTTAAACTGGAAATAAAGGGCTGTCCATATATTACGTCACACAAAATTTTGACTGTTGCGCTTTTTACAACTAACATGTCCTGTCACATCTGGCATGAGGCATATTAGTCATGACATGAGCCCTCTCAAAATCTTTGGCTAGTACTACACCTGACTTAGCACATAGTCAAATATATGTACTATGTATGTTATTTGCTAAAATAAATAAATTAAATATAAAAATACTAGATCTAATTTTATTACCTTCACATCTAAATCTTTGACAATTTGGATTCCGCATGTCCTAGCCGTAGCGATCAGCATGTTGCAGATCTCTTTCATCGGCCTCCACTCCAAAGGTGGATCCTGTGACTTTATTTTTGCTATTTCATACAAATGCTTGTATGTTATTTTCCCGCATATCTCGTTGCCTGAAGATGTACAAAAAGAAAATGTTTACAAACTTGAAAAAAATCTGAAGCTTTTTTTAACAGAAGCATGAAATTATGCATAAGGATGGATCCTTAAATAAAACATATGAGTACACGAAATTACACTGCTACCCAAAAACCAGCCAAGTGCAAGTTGGACTATAGGCTCACTACAATTATTTAATCTGTACTTTGCTACATCTGAAATACTACCCCGTAGCTTAACCAAATTTATATAGTGCCACTAAAAATCCTGGCCAAGCGAAGGTTAATTAAACTATAGCATGATACAAGATACTACAAAGGGCAGACAAAGCATTACTACCTTTGTCTTAATTTATTATTTTATCAGGACAGCTAATCATCTATACTATTATAGTTCTAAAAATGAAATGTCTGTACATTGAAGATATTTAAAAAAAAAAATTGTTATGGACTATTTGGAGGCCACTAAAACGAAAAATATTGTATGTGTTCTTGTGGCTTCATCACAAAAAATCGGCTAAACGGATTTTAAACTATTTTTGGTACACGGGGATGGGTATCTCCAGATGGTTATAGGATACGTTTTACCCGACTATGCTCAAGAAAAAATGAAGGGTTATGACCTTTTTCTCCTCTGCGAACGAAGTTGCAGGCACCCTCTAGTTTCCAATAAAGGTCTATTGGACCTAACAGGAGAACCCTAATCATTTCATGATAGATAATCAATACTCACCAGAGTTCATTGCCCCTCTGTTAACTCCAGCAGCTTGCATGAGGAAGTAACTTGCCGGCGGTTGATGAATAGTCAGTTGATACGATCGGTCTGCATTCACTTTTACTCTAACCGGTAACGGTATTCCTTGCTTAATATTAGCCGTCTTTTCATTGAAGTCTTTGCAGAATGCGGCAATGTTAATGTTTCGCTGAAACATAGGTTATAATAAGTTTCAATATCTATACTTATATTTAGTTTTTATTTCATTATTGATCTTAAGCTCAAATTACCTGTCCAAGCATAGGTCCTAAAGGAGGACCAGCAGCCGCCATACCAGCAGGAATATTAGTTCTCAGTTTAGAAGAATGATCAATCTTATCTGCAACTTTTTTCATAGACTTAAGTCTTGCAACTGATTTAGACATTATTACAAAGTAAAAACAATGTTATTTAATAAAAACTATAATCTTTGTGTTTTGTTTTTGTAATCTTAAAAGAAACAATTCAAATTAATTTATTTCATAACATAACCTAAAATCGTGAACAGAGTAAATAAATGTCAAAGTATATGGCGAGTTGTTCGAGATACTGTAACAAACGTCAATCTGAGTACATTTTGTTTGAGTTAACTCGAATCTTAGTCTCATTAAAATAGAAAAAAAATCGAACTGTCAGTTCAGTTTTGTCATCACTTCACTCATCTGCCGTTCATTCTTTTTTTTTCTCGTAAATGTTTATAAGGGATTTAAATGTTTAAATGGTGTTATAATTGAAAACAATTATATTTATAACTAAGTAGTAGTTCGTATTTATTGTAATTTAAACAACTGCACTTTTTAGTAATCATGTATTCTAGTTGAAGTGTTGACAGAAAACGCAATATGTGGTCATTTTTCTCTCGAGATCCTACAAAGGATTTTCCTTACGAAGTGGGTGATCCAGTGCGTGGCTTAGAAGACAAGACTGTGTGGTCGTTGCACAAGGGTAAGAAGAGAGGCACGCAAGATGAGGTATCGATATTCTTATTCGACGTCCAGAAGAATTCAGAGACGCTTTTCGACGTTGCGAAGGCTGCACTCAAGAAACTTAAGACTATGAGACACCCTAGCCTTTTACATTATTTAGATAGCTGTGAAACTGAGAAATTTTTATATGTAGCTACGGAATATGTAGAGCCTTTAGCTACCCACATAGATGATATGAAACTTGAAGGCCAGCAGAGAGACTTGTTTTTAGCTTGGGGCATTTTCCAAATTACTGTAAGTACTCCTACACAGCTAATGTATACCTAGATTTATTTTATTTTATTTAAAGATCATATAGCTGTCTTGAGAGGTCTAATATGTCTCAACTAGCAGACAGTTTTAGTTATCCAGGACCTTTTGGATTAATTTCACTTATTTAATGCATTACTAGACCTATCAACACACATATCTTAATCAAATAAGCAGCTTAGGTACAACCTAGTAGACTAGATTCTATAGTAAAGTGCATGTTACCTTATCCACCGAAAACATGTTTATATTACTGAACAATTATTACTATGCTATTCCACTAAATAGCAGAAGAATTGTTTGAAAGCTTATTATGCCCAATAGGCTATTTCAAAATGCTTTCCATTGGTATTTATAAGATGGGTGTTTAAGATATTAATATGCAATTGTTTAATGTAATATGCAAATTAATTAATTTCATTGTTTATTTCACAGAGAGCACTATCGTTTTTAAATAATGATGGTAACATGAGACACAACAATGTGTGCCTATATTCTGTCTTTGTCACTCAAGCAGGAGAGTGGAAGCTGGGAGGCTTTGAGTTTTTAACTTCACATGGGCAGGATAATTCAAACCCTATTCCTATTAAAATATTACCTGCACTTGAAATTTATGATCCACCGGAGAAGAAAGATCCTGCCAAATTGAAGTCTGTTACAAAATGGTAAGAAATTTTCCATTTCCACATTTGTCAATTATTTAAATAAAAGAATTGAGACAAATACCTACATGTGATGTAATCAGATTAAAATTTCAATTCTTGAATTATTCTATCATAATTGAGGTTTGAAGAAAATAAATCGGGATGATAAAAATATGCCCTACTTTCCTCGGTTGACCATATGTTAGATTCATATGGCTCTTTCTAACGTTTTTGATATACATATAGGTTTTACAAAATATCCAAAAATGTGGTACAAAACTTATTAGGCTGAAATATTCAAAGGCATAAACAAAGGTTGCTTATTAATATTTATGAAGCAAGATTGAAACTGAGTTATCTTGTTGTGAAACACTTGTTCAAATAAGAATGGCAATAATTTTAAAATTGTAGCTTTTAATTATACTTGAAATTATTGACTTTACCAAAAAGTCATTTCATTATGTTTATCAATTAATATGTAGTTTAGAAAGAAAGATTAATTTCATGTAGAGGTGCCATAATTATTTATGTAGAACATATGTATATGACACAAAGATTAAGGAAAAGCATCCTTTATATAAATGATATAGGTGTCATAAGCCAATTTCGTTAATATATAACTGTAAGATCTGATTGAAAATAAAAATGAGTATTAGAGGGATTAGTTTAAAGAAAAACTGCCCTCGCACCAAGGGTTCCATACAAACTTTCACTTACCCTAACATTGTTACCCGGTTCCGGTTAAGTTTTCACCTGATATCTATAGCGTTACATACACATGAGGTGCAAACTTAACGCAACCAGGTTGAGAAATAGGTTTCGTGGAAATTTAAAAAATATTAGATCGGGACATAGTTATAATTGTTGTGTAATATTTTCACTCTTATAGTCGGACAGACAGACAGACAGAGTCGCACCATAAGGGTTCCTTATTTACCTTTTTGGTATGGAACCCTAAAAACAGAAGCATTGTAACTACCACATAACTCCAATGGCAGTTTAGTGTTTCAACTTTTGGTCATCAACATACTAAGGAAAAATAAATAAAATAGAAAGAAAGAAAACCATATTCACTAACATTCACTTCCGAGAGCCCAATAGGCTATTTTATTCTATAAGGGAATTGGTATGGAAAGTGTAAACAAATCTTTATTCACAGCTCATCAGACATGTGGGGCCTCGGCTGCCTCATTTGGGAGGCGTTTAATGGGCCCCTCAAGACTCAGCCTGCGCTCAAAACACTTGACTACATTCCTAAGCAACTGTGCACTTTGTATTGCGAACTAGTCAGTGCAAACCCCACGTCGAGGCCCAACCCGGCTGATATTATTACGAGGTAATAAAATCACGGAACCGTTTACGGTACTATATAAACGGTATGGTACCGGTTGAATTAGAAGTGTACGCTACCAGTATTAAATAAAGATATCGCAATTTTTCATAGGTGTACTTAAACCTTTATTAAAACGGTAGTCAACCGGTATTACCGATACCGAAAAAAAACTATTGCTACTTTTACAATGTATGACTTACGGCGATAAAGACGACACAGGTATTGAGTGGGTGAGCGGTGTGCGGGGAACCAGCCTCTACCTTTATGAAAACGGTCCTGGGGCCCGTCTCATAAACGCTTGTAACTTGTATTACAAGCGGATGTCTGTTTTTAATTCATATTGTTAGAACGAGACTTCCGCTTGTAATACAAGTTACAAGCATTTCAGAATCAGGCCCCAGGTATCGAAAAACTAACGGTATCGTTGTATTCCGCTAGCGGTTCATCACTGTCAGTTATATCTATATTTATTATAAAGTTGTAAAAATTAAATGTCTGTACATTGAAGATATTTTCAAATGAAGTCGGTTAAAAAATGATTGTAACGGACTATTTGGAGGTCACTAAAACAAAAAATATTTATTTTTTATTTTTTGTATGTTTGTATGTATCGTTGTGGCTTCATCACGCAAAATCGGCTAAACAGATTTCAACAATTTTTGGTACACGGGTAACTGAGTATCTCCAGATGGTTATAGGCAGGGGTCGGACAAAAAGTGCGGATGACGTAAAAATGACGTACCTAATCTTGCACACAGGATGATGTTTGTATTTAAACTTCCGTGTAACATGTAGTAACAAACTAGTATTAATGAAGTAACAAAATAATCGGAAATAAATCCATGGAATTAATAATACAGGTAGTAGGGTGATGTAGTGAATAAAATTAATTTCACGAAACTTTTTACCATAAGGTACGATTATTTAAAATTAATTAGAACAAATCTGTGGGAACTTCAGATAAATAGGTTTAATACTCAAAGGGAACAGTAGTTAAGATTAGTAAAAAATAAAAAATAATAATTCACGTATCTCCAAAAACGGAAAATTGCCAGAATATTCGAGTAAAGATGACATATTACAGCGTTTTTTTTAATACATTAGTACTTAAGTATAAATTTTAGCTAAATATACCCGACCCCTGGTTATAGGATACTTTTTACCCGACTACGCTGACGAAAAAAAGGAGGGTTCTGACTTTTTCTCCTCCGCGAACGAAGTTGCGGGCACCTAGTATCTATATATATTTGTGAAAAATAAAAATAGATTACCATTTCCTGACTCATATTTTGTTATAAATGTATTTATTTGTTATTCAGGTGTCGTAAAATGAGCGGCTACTTCAAAAACGACCTCATAGACACTATGCTATTTCTTGAAGAAATCCAAATCAAAGACAAAATTGAGAAGGGGAGGTTTTTCTCCACATTAAGCTCATACCTGGACAACTTCCCGGACGCTGTCTGTGTTCACAAAATCCTGCCACAGTTGCTCACAGCGTTCCATTATGGGGACGCAGGATCGGCCGTGCTGGCACCCATGTTCAAGGTCTGTTTATAATTGTATTGTACATACAGCAGGTTCTTTAGCTTGTTGGATGACTTCCAGGAGGCTGTATGTGTTCACAAGATCCTGCCACAGTTGCTCATAGCATTCGATTATGAAGACGCTGGGTCGGCCGTGTTGGTGCTTTCATTCAAGTTCTATTCAGAATATTGGAAAGGCAAGGTCTAAATGTGTTCCTGGACAACTTCCTCCGAAAGTATATCGACAGTGGAAGGGAAAAATCAAATAAGCGATACTTTAGAGACTTGATGAATTATACACCTTACAAAATTTGGTATTAAGATATTACTAAACGCCACCAAGCTATCGTTTATTCCATTTCTCCTTTCCACCGTCGATATATTCAAATGTTCCGGCAAATTAAGGAATTGACTGCATATATTGGATTTTGATTGATACCTTGTTAATTTCTTATTTATTATAGAAATACGTGTATTGTTCAATTTTATTCAAAGAGGATGTTATCTACAATTCGTTTCATTCCAGTAAAATTGATGATTAGTGAATAAATATAACAAGCACTCAAACGGCCCTTAATAACTTTATCAAGACTAATTTTAAATTCATCTGCAGTTGGGGAAATTACTAGACGAAGCGGACTACCAGAAGCAAATAGTTCCGTGCGTGGTCAAGCTGTTCGCGTCTAACGACCGCACGACGCGCTCGCGGCTGCTTCAGCAACTCGACCAGTTTATAATGCATCTGCAGAACTCCACGGTCAGTATAAAAACTGGACGAATACTACTAGAAGATAGTGCCTTGTGTGAAGCTGTTAGTGTCTAACGACCGCACCAAGCAGACACAGCTGCTGCAGAAGCTCAGCCAGTTCATAGTCCTTCATGGTGATAACGTGTATGTAAACTAGACGAAAACCGCTAATAACAAGAGCCGTGCGTGTTGTAGCTGTTCCCACCTAACGAACCGCACGTTGCGCTCGCAGCTGCTGCGGCAGCTCGACCAGTTTACAACGCACCTGCAGCACTCTACGGTGAATACATTGGAAAAAGACCACCAGAAGCCAGTGATGTGTGTGTTGCAGCTGTCCGCGTCCAACAACCGCACGAAATGCTCGCGGCTGCTGCAGCTGCTCGACCAGTTTATAATGCACCTGCAGAACCCCACGGTGAGTATGTAAAATGGACGAAAACTACCAGCCGATAGTGCCTTGCGTGCGTATTGAAGCTGTTCTCGTCTTACGACTGCACAACGCGCTCGCGGATGCTACAGCCGGTCCAACAGTTACAAAATCATGCTCCTGTAGAACTCCGCGGTGAGTGTGTAAACCGGACAAAGCTGACTGCTAGAAGTATACCTCTTACAGGCGCCAGTGACCAAGGTCATAGGCGATTGTTCGATATTTCCTTTGATATATCGACAATGATGTGATAATTGGAAACCCAACCATAAATTTGTAAAAGACAACAATTCGCATGCGCCGTCTCTTCCCACATTTCTCCTGAATAATCTAAAACTCAACTTATTATCTTTTGCACAGGTGAACGACCAAATTTTCCCGCAAGTGGTACATGGATTTCTGGACACGAACCCGGTCATTAGAGAACAAACGGTCAAGTCAATCGTGCATCTAGCATCGAAGCTCAACTACAACAATCTAAACGTTGAGGTGTTACGGCATTTTGCAAGGCTGCAGTCTAAGGATGACCAGGGTGGCATAAGGTAAGTGATACTAGTATTGCTTGACCAATAATAAGAAAATATACAGTGAAGTCCACAGTGTAGCAACAAAAAGCTACGGTTATTTCAAAAATAGAAGAGCGGTATTACAACAGCGGTTTGGAGACGACCAGGGAGGCATGACGCGAGGGACATAAATATCATATCCGCTACTTGGTGTGGTTAAACTTGCAGTCCAAGGATGACTAGCCTGGCATAAGGTAACTAAACCATAAGCAAATAGATGGTGAGTGGTTCTCAAACTTTTTGACGATGGGCATTTTTAAAAAATGCATGTTTTATGGAGACAAAAAAAAATATTATTACTTAACTAGCCTGGCATAAGGTAACTAAACCATAAGCAAATAGATGGTGAGTGGTTCTCAAACTTTTTGACGATGGGCATTTTTAAAAAATGCATGTTTTATGGAGACAAAAAAAAAATTATTACTTACAAGTCTTTATACAATGAAAACAAATTAAATAATTGTTCTCATTGTAAAAATGAAAGGAAAGTCTTCTGAACTTACCTCTATTTTTACTAAAATGTGACTAAATTTGTAGTGCTGTCCTGCTGTCATAACTATACTATTATAAAGTAGCAAAATGAAATGTCAGTACATTAAATAAATGTTCAAAAAATAAGTGATACGAATGATTTAAAGATCACTGAATGTAAAAAAAATGTTTTGGATTTTTCATATGTTCGTATGGGTCGTTGTGGCTTCATCAAGCCAAATTGGCTAGACTAATTTCAACTATTTTTGGTTCACGGGTAGCCGGGTAATACAAATGGTTAAAGGATACTCTTTACCCGACTACGCCGAAGAAAAAAATAGGGTTATGATTTTTTTCTCCTCTGCGAACGAAGTTGCTAGTTTACATATATTATCCCGGTGGAGCCCTCTGCGACCTTACGGACTTTATGCCGAATCACGACTGGGATGAAAACGTGACTTAGTGAGAGTTACAAAACCGGATGCATATTTAATGACAATGCAAATTCTGTTTTCCAGGACGAACACCACGGTGTGCCTCGGCAAAGTCGCAGCTCATCTGCATCCTCAGATCCGACAAAAAGTCCTCGTATCAGCTTTCGTACGAGCAACTCGCGATGCCTTCCCACCGGCTCGACAAGCTGGAGTACTGGCGTTAGCTGCGACACAACAGTACTTCCTGTTGGCTGAGGTGGCCAACAGAGTATTGCCGGCGCTGTGTCCGCTGACCAACGATCCTGAGAAACAGGTGAGATATCAAACCAGTAAACTGACTTTGGAACTGGCAGAAAGCCCTATAACTGGTAATAGAGGGAGCGACTTGCGATGTCTTCCCACCAGCTCGTCAAGCTGGAGTACTGGCGTTAGCCGCGACACAACAGTACTTCCTGTCGGCTGAGGTGGCTAACAGACAGACCAACGATCCGGAGAAACAGGTACAGTAAAATAAAATCATGTAGATTGAATAGACGGAAAAAAAAACTAGAGAATCCAAACTCAGAGAAAAGTTATAGAGAGAGCTAAAATATTGCCAATTATGTTTAGCGATACGACCGCCTGTTGTTTACCTATCCTTGAGTGTGTATGGTTTAATCGTAAAGCAATTTCATACTATCAATGACGTCACCATTTACAACTGTAGGCCTGACTCGTTGCGCTTGGCATTGACAGTTTAACGTTACCCAAACGCTATTATGCAAAATAATATTGCTTATACCAGTTCATTGCCCAAAACCATATCAGACTTCCTTCTCCGAAATAGATAAACGTTAAACTTCCACGAGGCTAGCGAACTGGCATTGCTCTCATTTCGAGCCGAATTTATGGTTCATTAAAACATGTACAATTTATTTGACCTTTATTTTGTACAACTCATTACTCGACTCGCTTCGTATCTGAAGTATAGAGCGATAAAGAGGTCGATGACATACTTTCTTAACAATACCTATGTACAAAGTCGGGCAAAGTAAAGTGGCACTCTTACATTTATACTACTTGTAACTATGTAGCTTTACCCGCGGCTCCGCCCGCGTCGAATTCATATAATGACAAAAAACTTAAAAATTTAAAACTATGGCGCTACCTAGGTTTCAAGCGGTTTTCTTGACAACAGTCATTATAATTGGTTCATTTGTTACGTAGAAAAGGTGCATAATAGACATACAGGCAGCAACACTGACAAAACACATTGTTAGTAAATAGAATTAAGACCATCTGTACTATGTTTAAACAAATACACGGTGCCCGTAAGGAACCCAAAAGATTTTAACCACGCATTCCTTAGGTCATTAGGAGCAAAATATGGTATGGAAACTCAAGTCAAATCTGGCTTAGTTTTGAAGATATTATCCATTTTCATGTAAATTATGTATTGTAATTACCACAGACTACTATTAATTACTAAAGAGCATTAAGCTCTTTTGATCGTGACGTTGTCACGTATGTTGCCAAGTTTCACGTCGCTATTGACAGACATCAAAGTGACAGCTGGCACTCACTAAAAATCATCCTTTTTTGGAAAAATAATCATTACCATTTTATCAAGCGTATTCTTACCCAATCCTCCTCGTCTTGACTTAAGTCATGGGAAAGATTTTAGCCAAATACTCTCAGCTAACTTTATCCACCTAACCTATATATCCATGCCGGAAGTTGAAGCCGCTATTAAGAAACTTAAGCCTAATAGCGCTGTAGGGCCAGACAACTTACCCGCATACATAATCAAGGGATGTGCTGAACACCTATAGACGCCTATACACTTTCTACTTAATTTGGCGCTCTCCACTGACACCTATCCTCGGCAATGGAAGAGCTCAAGGGTAAGACCGATCCCAAAGACGAGTGATATAAGCAATGTGGAAAGCTATAGGCCTATTGCTATCTTATCTGCATTGGCCAAACTGTTTGAGTCCATACTTCACAAGAATTTATGCGCACAACTTAAGCCTTTCTTATGTGACTCACAACATACTAACCTGATAACCTTAGTTGACACTATCTCATAGCACAGGATATGGGAATCCAAGTGGACGTTTTATACTTCGATTTCCATAAAGCCTTTGATCGTGTGGATAGCGATGTTTTGTTGCATAAGCTTGAGGTTATTGAGTTCACACCGAAGTTACTCAGCTTCTTTGCCAGCTATTTGCGCGATCGACGGCAATACGTGCAACATGGCCATTTCGTCTCGGATCCATATCACACCCGTTCTGGTGTCAGCCAGGGTTCTATTTTAGGCCCATTCCTATTTGGGATTATGGTTAATGACCTCGAATCAGAAGTCTCATGTTTACTCTATGCTGATGACCTCCAGTTGGTGTACAGGGTAGAGAAAGCTGCGGATTGTATATCGTTACAAGAGGACATAACATCCGTGTTCAGATGGAGTCAAGTCAACAAACTCTGTTTCAATACAGCTAAGTGTCAGGTGTGTACCTATAGCCGTGCCTACATCCCAATACATGCCCAGAGTATCCTCAGTTAAAGATCTTGGCGTTGTATTTGACGCACGGCTTACGTTTCATGACCACATTAAAGCGCTGGCCACTAGTAGCTTTCGTAGACTTAGCTTCGTTACTCGCAATGTCAGGGATTTTCATGATGTTGGTGCCATAAAAACTTTGTACGAACGCGTTTAGTGAGATGCAAGCTAGAAGCATCAGCGCTTGTGTTGAACCCTTCCGAATCCACTTATTCTCTTCTCTTGGAAAAAGTTCAAAAAGCTTTTCTGAGAACGCTCTACAAGAAAGTATATGGATACTACCCTTACCTCTATCCCACAAAATTTCTTCTTGGCACGTTTACTTTTAATTCCCTTGAAGTCAGGCGCAATGCCAGCCTGCTTGTGTTTGCGTGTCGTATTCTCCGTGGGGATTCGGACTGTCCGGAACTTATCGAGAGGCTGGTGAGACTGTTTGTCCCTGATGTCTCGAGGATTACCCTCAGGCCGCGGACGCGTCCCCTGTTGGCAGTGCCACCAGCGCGTACAGTGGCACATAAAAACTCGCCGCTCCTTCGCGCTCTGAACCTTCTGAATGCGCTCCTGGTATCAGCACCGGAATGTGACTTGCTTGCGTGGCGATGGGCGGCTGTGTGTTTTGAATGCTTGAAGTTTTGTGAGTTGGTGGATAAAAGACAATCTAGTGTTTTAATATAATGCATTTTATGTTATCTGCGATATCTTCTGTAATCTAATGTGAATGATTAACAGTTATTTTATTGTGTTTTCCGTAATTTTATGTCATTTGTATATAGTTCCACAGTGAATTAGTGTCTAACTGTAATGCTGTGTAACCCAATAAATAAATAAATTAATTAAAAGTTATAATTTTTATGTACAATAATCGACAAGACTAGTTTTTTTTTGCTGAATTTGGCTTAGGTTCATATAACATACTTCACTTCCTAATGATCTCAGGAATGCGTGGTGAAAATCTTTCTGATTACTCGCGGGCACTGCGTATAATATGACTGGTTACTGATTACAGAGTCACTTTTGCATCCACAACATAAGAGGCAGTCGTATATATTCAAATAAAGATAGAAACATTAGCATGGATATTAATATACCTACTTTATTTATTCAGACTTGTCCTAAATAGTAAACAACATCTATACTATTATAAAGTCGTAAAAATGAAATGTCTGTACATTGAAATGATTGTTATGGACTATTTTGAGGTCATTAAAACGAAAAATGTTTTTATTTTATTTTATGTATGTTTGTATTTGCCGTTGTGGCTTCATCGCGCAAAATCGGCTAAACGGATTTCAACAATTTTTGGTACACGGGTAGCTGGATATCTCCAGATGGTTATAGGATACTTTTTACCCGACTACGCTGAATAAAAAATGAAGGGTTATGACTTTCTCCTCCGCGAACGAAGTTGGTTATAACTAGAAGGCGCCCCTTCTAGTTATAGCCTAAAAGTATCCATTTAATGCCAATATCAGCTGTTTTCGTGCAAGGAAATCAATTTAATATATGAAATTGGCCATGTCGCACTAAATATATTAATTCCTGTTACTTTTGAAATAAAACAATTTAACGGATTATATCGCGTATATTAACTCATTTTAGTTTGCACATTTTAGTTTGGGTAGTTTGCACAAATTGTAACTTTGACAGAGGAAAATACATTTTTTCTCAGTCCTCCCGTGACCATGGAAAGCTGGAAAGCTTCCGAAATGTCGGGAACTAAAATGAGATAATACACGCGATATAATCCGTTAAATTGTTTTATTTCAATGAGTAATAATCGCGGAAACAGAAGAAAATATACTGTTACTTTATTTACGAGAAAGTGGGAGTTTAAAACAACAAAGGTGTACTTTTAGGTTCGAATTTTGTTTACTATTTAGGACAAGTAATGATGAATAAATTATAGATACATCTCATTTTAAAAGTTCATTTTATATCAAGTATACGATATTTATTAACTCTTTGTAGTCAATGTTTGAACTTCTCCCAATGTGTTTATTTCAGGTTCGTGACGCTGCGTTCAGGACAATCAAGGGCTTCCTTGGCAAATTAGAGAAGGTTTCTGAGGACCCGAGTCTCAAAGAGGGAATGGGTACGTCTGGAATTGTTGTCTGTACTCGTATCCAGTCCTATAGCGTGAGGTACAGTCAAGGGCACCAATATGTATACACCACAAAGTTTCAAAAATATGTATACAGGTCTTATTATTATGGCAGTAAGGTTCATGTATACATATTTTAGAACTTTGTGTGGATATTTACCTTTGCCCTTGGCTGTACACGGCGAAACATGGATTAACATGACGTCCTTTTCATGCTTGTATCTTGCGAAGAGACCGGGCTAGCGTGTATCGTCGCTCGGTTGGCAAATATATATACACTATTATTAGTTAGTAAAAAAGAAATGTCTATACATTGAATATTAATACAAAAACGGATTATCTGAAAGTTATGGAATCAAAAAATATATTTTTGGATTTATTTATATGTTTTTATGTGTAGTCATGGCTTCATCACGCCAAAATGGGTAGCAGAGGATGCACAGATAGTTATAGAATATGTTTTATCCGACTACGGTGAAGAAACAAAAGGGGGTGATGTGTTTTTTTTCTCCGCCGCTGACGAAGTTGCGGGCTTTACGACCTTCTTTGTACATTACTCAAGTAGGGTAACGCATAACTGTCCCCTTCAGACGTGGCAAAGCTTAGCATGCATGTAAACTTAGCAAGAAGACCGGCACTGCGTGGTACAGATTTCGTGCATAGATAATTTGAAATAAAGAATTGTCAATGAGTTTCCGAGTTTTCAGTTCCTAGGCCCATGGCAATTGTTTATTCACGTAACATGAGACTAGAGATCTGTGGTCAGCTTACAAATACGATACTATAATTAATGTATAATTTGTGTATACAGAGGCGGACGTTCACACGGCAACACCGTCGCTTAGCAACGCGGCAGCGACCTGGGCCGGCTGGGCGGTGACGGCCGTCACGGCCAAGTTCTACCGCAGCCACTCCGATACTGCGCGCGCACAACACCCCAAGTCCGTGCTCTCCAAGCCGGGCTCCCTCGGTAAGTGCCAGCTAGCTGTGCCAGTATTGGCTCAGTACACATACAGATACAGATACACGCAGCAACAACGTCGCTTATCAACATGCCAACGGCCAAGTTCTACCGCAGCCACTCCGACACGGCGCGCGCACAACACCCCAAGTCCGTGCTCTCTAAGCCGGGATCACATGGTAATTGCCAGTACTGACTCAGTACACATACAGATAAACGCGGCAACAGCGTCCCTTAGCAACGCACCAACGGCTAAGTACTACCGCAGCCACTTCGATACTGCGCGCGCACGACACCCCAAGTCCATGCTCTCCAAGCCGGGCTCCCTTAGTGGGTGCCAGCCAGCTGTGCCAGTATTGCCTCCGTACACACACAGACAGCGGCAAAGTTCTACCGTAACCATTCCAATACGCCTCTAGTCCGTGCTCTCCAAGCTTACTAGGCTAGGCTATTACTACAATTAGTTCCAAAAGCAAAAATCCTGTCAGGTGAGAGGACGGGGAGAGCGTTCACTGCACCCACGGAATAGTGCCAACTTCCTGCCAACACGAGACAACATTTGACTGTAATTTTCGTATAGTTTAGTTTTACTTAGCTCCTATAAAATTAATGACATTGTCAGAGTAGAACACTTATCTAAGAAGTTATATCAGTACCGTCAAAGCATGCAGTTTCAAGGAAAATCTGAATATTTATCATAATTTATATTTGCAGAACAACCATCGTCAAGCAGCATGTCGACTACGACATCATCAGTAACGTCAATGACGTCACTCGAGCATAGCGAGTCCGCCTCCGACTACGACCCCGACCACTGGGATATGGCCGCTTGGGGCGAGATCGACTCCAGTGCAGGTATGTAAAAAATTTTACTGCCCGCTTATATCCACTAAAGAAGTTTATAAAGGTGAACCCACGGTTATGCGATTTTCTTAAATATTGCAAATAGGATATTAAGTTAATTAGGATTTTTTTCAAAGTAAGTAATACGACATTGAAAGATTTTCGAAAAATAGCTTTCTTAGTCTGGGGGGGGGGGGGGGGGTGAAAAAACCATGTGATGATTTTTTTAAATGTTTATCCTTTCAATTGCGAATTCTGATTTTTTAAAATGTTTTTTCTACTCCTGTACTTTTATCTGTCATTTACATAGTCGCTAAGTCATATACAATGAGACCTATAATAAGTTGGCAAAAACTCTATGGTCTATAAAAGCACTGTTTAGCGTGCTTTTATAGTTCATACATTTTTCATAAAAGCACTGTTTACCAAGATAACAACATTAACTTTTTTTTGAAGTAAGGCTTCAGTTCTAATTATTAAGTAAGTAATTACAGTAGTAAAAACTTCTTAAAAAACAATATTACACAAAATAAACTCAAATTTACAAGTTAAACATTGTATACTTATTTATTTTCAATCTTAGGGTAGGTTTTTTACAATATATAAAAAGTGAAATACAAAAAGCCATAACATTGTATTATTATTAAGTTATTTACTATTGTATGTAACAAAGCCATCATCAATTCTGTTTTAATTATCAAATTTTATTCATTTTAGATATTTTTATTAAACTGACAGTTGGCATTACTATCCAGTGCAAACAAATAAAAAAATAACAAACCATAGACAAACGTCATATTTGAGTTCCCACCAAAAATTGAAACTTTTTAAGTTCCAAGTTACTATTGAAAAGATAATAAACGCTAAATAAATAATTAATTTAGTTCTTCTTTCTTTTTTTCTAATCAAATATTGTACTTAAACAGAAAAAGTATCTTCCGTTTTCATAAATAAACAAACTGTACATACATACCCTAATTTTGTTTTATTTAAAAGTAGGTAGTCGTACAAAAAGTATTGTATGCATGCGTGGCGTATTTACTTGCGATGTTCGCCAAGGCTCACATCGCAACCCACGCCACTCGCGTTTTAAGACCCTTCTTTCTTATACAACAGTTGCATAAAATACTATATCCTTTCAATTGCGAAAGGATAAACTTTAAAAAAATCATCACACTTTGACGACCGCAAACTCGCTAGGCAGGCGTAGTGCTCGCCACATGTTAATTTTCCTATGTAATCGGCTACGCGCGTAATGATACGAAAACCTCGGTTGTCAATGTGGTAACATAATATTATCTTTACTGTTATAAATTTGCAAAATGAAATGTCTGTACCTTGAAGATATGTTAAATAAAATAAGTGATACGGGCTATTTGGAGGTCCCTGAATTTTTTTTTATGTGTCGTTTTGGTTACATCACGACAAATCGGCTAAACGGACGTCCGGTACACGGGTAGCTGGGCATCCACAGATGATTATAGGATACTTTTTATTCGACTACGATGAAGAAAAAAGAGGGGATATGACTTTTCCCCTTCCTTGTAGTTACTTATAAAACAGTAGTGGACTTCATTATTGACAGGTAACGCAAGTTGGTATAATCAATAATAGGGAATATGCATGAATTTTAATTTTTGCTCTCTCATTCATATAACAAAAAAAAATTCGAATAACTATAAAAATAACCAAGATATAAGTCAAACATTTCATTCTATCTCTTTCTAGCAAAATGGAATTTAATACGGAGTTTATATGGCCGGCGTAGACTATGGCGTAACAGTACATGTCGGACCTCTGTCAAATCGTCGTCTAATTAGCAGTTTAAAATGCCTATATCTTGCGTGTTTCTTGGTGGATTTAAATTTTAATTTCACATTTTGAAATCGTTTTTACGGTATTTTGATATTTAGTTAAGAAAAGCGATAAAGAAAATTCATGCATGTACCCTATTAAAACCGTAATGACACATAATTAAACCTATTTATTTAGTTCTCTCACTCTGTAACGCGGGTGAAACCGCAGAAGTATATTTAATAGCTAGTATTTAATAATTATGTATATTTTACGTATAAATTAATATTTTTTGTCACTAGTTAGTTTCTGCAACGCCTCACAGCAATCCTCCACCATTCTGAAAAACAGAAATATAGATTAGAAATAAAATATTTTTTTGTGTCAGTTGTTAAAATAAACTGCTTTTAGATTGAAGATATATATATTTTTTATTATTGAAACGGACTATTTGAAGATCACTGAATTGAAAGATATTCTTATGGAGTTTTTTTATGTTTGTATGTGTCTTTGTGGGTTCATTACGCCAAAACGACTAACAGATTACAACTATTTTTGTTATAGGAAACTTTTTACCCGACTTCGCTTAAACGCGTAAATAATGTGGGTTATGACTTTTATATCTTAAACAAATCAGATAAGTGTTCACATTCTATAAATAAATGGAAAGTATTCTGAAATTACTTCTATTTTTACTAAAATGAGGCTTAATTTGAAGTGTGCTGTCATATTTATATTATTCCTGTGGAGCCCTCTGAGATGTTGATGATGATTTGAAGTGTGCTGTCATATTTATATTATTCCTGTGGAGCACTTTGAGAACCGCTGTATTAGCTGATTTGATAATTTGCCATGAATACTAACCTAGCTTAACTTCACTTAACCATGCCCTGGCATATTGCAATAGTGTGGAAAAGATTAACAGTCTTAGTAATATTTGTCAGGTACGGGAGCCAGCGCCAAATCGCCAGCTAGCAGCGGCAGCGCGGCGGCGGCGCCCACGCTCAACGCGCTCTGCGAGGACGACTGGGACAACGGCGAGTGGGGCACGCTGCAGGAGCAACCTGTAAGTCGATTTTATCCCCTAACCAGCAACCCGTATGTCGACTTTATCCCTTTACTAGCAACCCGTAAGTCGACTTTATCCTTTTACTAGCAACCCTTAAGTCGACTGTATCCCTTTACTAGCAACCCGTAAGTCGATTTTATCCCCTAACCAGCAACCCGTATGTCGATTTTATCCCCTAACAGGCCACCCGTATGTCAACTGTATCCTTTTACTAGCAACCCGTAAGTCGACTATATTTCCTAACCAGCTACCAGTATGTAGAGTTTATTTCTTTACTGGCAAACCGTAACTCCACTTTATCCCCTAACCAACAACCCGTATGTCAACTTTATCCCTTTACTACCTATCCGCATGTCAACTGTATCCCTTTACTAGCAACCCGTAAGTCAACTGTATCCCCTAACCAGCAACCTATATGTCAACTTTATCTCTTTACTAGCAACCCGTAGGACGAGTTTATCCCCTAACTAGCTAACCGTATGTCGACTTTATTTCTTTATTGGCAACCCGTAAGTCGGCTTTATCTCCCGACTAAATCACCTCCGCAGTCCTTCTACCTTGCACACCGCTGCCCCACGCTACTATTAGCGACCACGGATAGCATTCCCGTTTGTGGGTGTGCGTTCCCTCCACCCGAATACAGGCGACGGGGCCAAGCCTGACCTATACAGTTTAAAGTCAAATTCAAAAATATCTAGACAAATACTTCTAATGCCTGCACTTTTACGCCACGCGACACTTAATCTCACGACAAATTTTACCTTTCACTTTCCATTTCGTGTGGTATGAGACAGACGGTTGACATGTCTCGCGACAAGTGAAGTTGCGGCAAATAATACTAGCCCGACAGCATAAGTCGAATTTATCCCCTGGCCAGGAACCAGTAACTAAATTTATCCCCCGACCAGCAACTGATACATCGACTTTATCCCTTGACCAGCATCCCATTAGTTGTGTTTAGGCCCTAATAATATATTTAGCTCGAAACTATTATTTACTTTAAACAATTAATATTTTATTTCATACAGGCTGCCGAGGCAGAATTAGCCAGTCCATCGGAAACGTGGAACAACTCCCAATGGACGGATCCGGGCATGAACAACGCGAATGCGACGTACGTGCGACCAGCGCCCAACAAGGACCACCGGCTGGCGGCCCAGCAGAACAGCAACGACTCGCTCGGTGGCTGGGAGGATGGCGAATTCGAACCCATAGAGGAAAATGCTGACGGTGAGGCCTCGCTATGTATATTAACATACATATGAGCCTAATAGGCTATTTAACAACTTTTTTCTATGGTATGTTATAGAACGACCTCTCAACAATAAAAATATTGGTGAAAGAACGACTTCAATGTCATAAAAACTCCCCGTGATACAACAATGTTAAAATCACATTTATGGACTTTCCCAGAAAACGCATCCCACTAAAGTCTAGTAGCTTAATGACGTCACACGGTTAGCACCTTTTATGGAGAAATTAAGAACTTTGTTCTGCAGCCATGTTAAAACTTACGTTTATCTAAACTGTTTCTTAACAAAACTTACGATACATTTTACGGGTTATTCCATGGTACTCATAGGTTATTAATGTTTTCATACTTTGAAAATGGACTTTCCCACTCCACTTTAAGGGCTTATAATAAAAGCTACACGTAAGATATCGAACTCGAAATTGTAACGTTGTTCTTTATTTGCTTGTTTTATCAGGATCTTTTTTTTTAATTTTGAGATCTATTAACATCCCTATACATCATCGAAATCACAGTCAACGCCATTATTCAAACCCTATCTATCTTCCTGTTTTCGACAGAAAATAACGCATCCAAGATGGACGAAATACGACGCAAACGCGAGGAGCGTAAACTACAGCGACAGCGCGAGATGGAGGCGCGGCGAAGCGCTCGCGGGCAGGGGCCCATGAAGCTCGCCACCAAGATCACCACCGCGCCGCCCTTCTAGCTCGGCCTGCCCGCGCCACCCTGCCCCCCACCAGCGGCGCTCCCAGATAAGAAGAGTGACTAAAGTACCAGGGGCACATAAGAGCGAGGACGTCTACAGCCCGCCTTAGTCCAAGGTATGCTCCTGTTTCTTTTTGTCCTCCCTATTTTGGGGACGCAAGCCTGGCTCGAGGCAACCCCGACCCCGACACAACTCAAAATGTCTCACGGCAGTCTGAGCCTCACTGCACCATCCAAAGGTGTATGAGAAGACACGATTGGAGGCCCTTTTTATTCGCAAGCATCTGCGCTTAAGCGAGGAAGTGATTAAGAATACCAGGGCCCCATAAAAGCCAGGGAAATTAAGTATCGCGTGCACTTTTAGTCCATAGCGCTCCTTTGAAACAGAGTGACTCGAGATACCAGGGGAGCATAAGACACATGGATGCAACCGCGTTTCTATTTCGGTTGGTGCTAATAAACTTTCAAATTCCCGGTCATGATAGCGTTTCCTGAACTATCAACATGCTATAGCCGAATTCTATGATGTACTAGTATATATAAAACGATTGAGGCAAAGAACTCTGTTTTTGGTATATTCGGGAAACGCTGTTTTAGATGACGGCATGCCATTCTATTTTGTGGACTTTCTAAAGCTTAGAACGTTCTCTAAGCGATTGTTGCCTATCATAGGCGGTGGGAACCTTTCGTCCACTGACTAATAGAAAATAAGAGACTTCGAAATTGTAGAAGTCGAATCGATGGGTTTGATTATTCTCAATCATTGCGCTACTTGTTTATGTGATGTCGTTTATATGTCGGTGATTGTCACGTGTTCAGAACGAATGTCGAATTCAACGTGTAAGAAATATGCGATGTAGTAGCATCAATTTTTGAGAACACAGCCTGTGTTTATACTCGTTCGTGAGTTCGAATACTGTATCATAATGTCGCCAAACAAAACTGTGTTTTATTCCTTTGGATATTAAGTATATATGTAAAACAATGCTCCTGTCAAATCCTAAACATTTGAAAATGTTACTATTATCTATATTGTAGATATGTATGGTATTATTTATTGGTACTCAAATGGCATTATTAATTTTAGTTCAATCAATTAATTATCTAAGTACTATGACGATTTATATTTCACATACTTAAGTTTGCACCTAGTATGTATGGGGTTGGATACAAACGAGGTGCAAGCTTAATCTGTCATATACAAAAGGAAGTAAAGAATGTCGAATATTGGTAGCTCTGCGGGAACAAGTGTTATAACTGAAGCACCAAGAGAGCGTTAAGTGAGACTAGGCGCCAATAAGGCATTTAATTAAATATTTTCAATTTGTATGTTAAGATGATCTTTGCAACACCTACGACTTACAGGTTTTGGACCCATTGTGGTAATTTATTAAATTGTAATTAATATTTTTAACGGATTCGAAGCTGTTATTAGATAGGTGAGAGAATTTTAACCGCGTTTCTTCGGTCTCGTCTCTATTGACAGTTTGAGGGGCTTGGCCCGTGGAGATTACTTTCCGAGGATGTGCACTTTGCTGAAAAGGAGTTCTTTCTTATGTTGTGTCTCAATAAATATACTCTCGTAAAAAGGATTCTTTATCATCTTCACTCTATCTTCACTCTTCACTTATTATCACAACACAACAAAACGCGGCTTTATCGCGTATAAATATGATTCACTTAATAAACGTCCATAGTCTCGAAGGAGCTCAAAGGAACTATTTAAATAGGTAATTAATTAAATAAATCATATTTATACTTTTATCTTCATTTGTTGGTTTGTGATAATAAAAGATGTAGTTGGTCAACAATGCTGAAAAAGTGCATTTTCTCTGTTATGCATTTACGATCACGAAAATATATCGAGAGTATAGGATTATGTCGAGTAAATTTTTAAATATGGGCTAAGTTCGGAGCATACATTTTAGAACAAATCGAAACAAGCAATGCTCGTTACAATATAAGGGGTATACATTTGACGAACAGATAAGTTAGAAACATGTACCATGTTGGCAGTATTTACTTAGGAAAATGCACATTCTTGGATATGTGTTTTGTGAATGAATTCTCCACGGCCTTGTACCTCTAGCACAACTGTGATACGCTACTCTGTCGCACGACAAAGATTGTCTGTCTCTTTCCTTTCAATACAATGTGAAAAGACGGGTGATGCTATGTCGCGGGACACACTTAGTCGTGGAGAGTTGTGTTACACTGGCTGGAGAGAGCCGCCGCCATTTCCTCTAGCTTTTAACTTCGCGCATCTTCGTATAGTCGGTTAGCTTGACGGGGGAGTGCAATGGAACGTGAGGGTGTCAATTCGTTGTAAGCTTGTGTGTGTATTGCTGATGAGATTCCAGGGCCGGTACTACATCCATTCCTTTTATTTAGTCTCCTGTCATTGAAACTTATAAGGTGCATTAGGGTAATAGGGAATATGCATGAATTTTAATTTTTGCTTTATTAAAAGCTCAATCATGTAACAAACAGTAGACAAAAATATTTTTTCGAATAACTATAAAAATAACCAAGATATAAGTCATCAAACATTTCATTCTATCTCTTTCTAGCAAAACAGAATTTAATATGGAGTTTATATGGCCGGAGTGCACGATGACGTAACAGTGCACGTCGGACCTCTGTCTCTCGTTTTTACGGTATTTTTTTATTTTTAGTTAAGAAAAGCGATAAAAAAAATTCATGCATGTACCCTATTGCGGGTTTTTTTTACCGTACATAAAAATAAATCAAATGGCAAACATTAACTTCTCTGCAGTGCCACTAAGTATCTAAGTTCGACATTCGATGGTTAAAAGATGGTGGAATTATAAGTATTATTTTTAAATTATCTACCCCGAATTCGAAACCCCTTCTATCCTCAAATCGTTGCCGAAATTTATATAGTAATATTGAAGTACACCAATAGAATGAAAACCTGAGGCACCACTCCGAAATCCGATATTCGAAGTTCGTATGGCACCATCCAGCTCACTCAAATACATTTTAACATGAGTGCGAGAGGGATGGGCACGAGACGAACTTCAAATAACGGCTTTCGGAGTAACCCCTCTGTTTCAAAACGAACAGTTGTTCAGTATCGTTAAGAACAGGAGACATTCAATATTGTGTACTTCACTTCACTGTATTTGCCAAATATTTGTGCATCTCTTTCCTATGTTATATGGAACAAAAGAGAGCACAATATTTTGTATTAGCTGTTTTTAGCGTGCGATTATTGACGATTATAGCGCTCACGGGCATATGCCGTCTCTTTCACTTAAATATAGAGAGCAAGGACACCACTCGAGCTTCGAATTTAGTAGAACTCCATTACGTCTGTTTGAGATATAGTCAAATGCGCAAATATACACATTTTAACTTAAAATTTTAACACTTTTGTATTTTAAAATAAAACTTATTTTAAAGTACAAATTCAATCTAAATGGTTTGTTGACTAGCGCAACGCTGAAATTATTTCAGGGAATATTATATTTATTATAAAAGTTAATTTTCAATATAGGAGATCAGTACCGGCGGTCTGGCCATTTAGGAAGATAGGAAATGTATTTTAAATTCAGTTACTTAAAAAATGGGACACAGAATGCTGTCATAAACTAATTAGAGTATATGTATATAAGTATATACGTTGTAAGGGTGGTACTGGTATGCTGCATGCGTCACACTCAATTTCTTGATTCCATCGAGGATTGAAGAAATAAGTCAAAAATAAATTTGATCAACCTGGAATAAAATAATGATTACTTTGATAATGGCATGTAAGTTTATACACTATGATATAAAAAGGTAAGACTCTATTTTGAATCCCATTAGTTAAGTAACTTGTAAGTGATGTAAGGACGAAACAGACTGAGTCGGTCTATGAATTTTTACTAGCATTTTACTTTATCAAATACAGACAATTTTACGAAGTATTCGATGTTACTAGGACATTTAGTATGGACATACTTAAATACATACATACTTTCTGTATAACATAATTCACATTCTTTGGTATTTGCTCATTGATTAAACTTCTAGTAATATTTGAACCTATCCAAAACGCTTTACACCTAGTCGCACAACCGTTCTTTGTCGTTAATGCCCCATTATAGTGCATTAATGACACTTTTCACATTATTTGTACTCTGCTGTGTGAGGTGTGCAATAGAGTTATAATATTATATAGTATAGTTACTGTTTCTGATTTGAAAATATATCAATTAGCCTAGTGCGAGTCGGATTCGCGCACTTAGGGTTCCGCACTACTGTTTATTATCATACATCACACGGAAGGGCATTGAGTGGGCACATCAGTAATAAGGTTGTTGTAAATACAGTTATATCTATATGTTTATGTGCAACCAGAAATTCTAAGTGTTCGATCTGCAGCGGCATTAAATTTAAAGAATGTTTGTGCGACTAGACATTAGACTCCAAAACGTGGATTGTATTAATATTAAAATAAGAAAGCACTAGTGCGGCAAAATGTATATGTTTAGTTTCGTACATACCAAGCGGTATGGGTCTTGAGTGTTGATAAGTGTACTACGTCTATCTATGTATACAATATCTATAGGTGCATTAGGATAATTTCGAACAATCACTTTCCCGTCAACACACAGGGCGCTCAAAAGATTATAAAACTGAATTCTATATTTCATGTCTTCCATGGCAGGTTAATCTTTCCTTTTTTGATTTCATGGACATGGACTAAAATCGAACGCTTGACAATCGACAAAACTCACGGTCAAATCTCAAGACCCCTGCCACTGCCTATTACATACATTAGGACTATTCCCAATTTACCTCACTCTCTAGTATACTAGGTGGAAACAAATGGGAAAAAGTCCCATCAATTACAGCTGGCAAAAGAAACCTATTTGTAACCACTGGCGACAAATGTACCATTCCCATCGTCGCCGCGTGCGTCGGGCCTGCCGGGCGGTATCGGTTGCCGCCGCGTTGCAGCGGTTGCTCAAGCAGCTGAGCGCGTCCGTCCGATCGTTAAAATCTACTAGAGATCGGTGACGAAACGGCACGGCGGCGGCGGTAGTCGGACGCGATCGGACATTACGGCGCCCTCGGGTACGTGCCGGTGGCCGGACGGAGCCGGTCGGATGCGAGCAGCGCCGTCTGATCCGCGAGGAAGCGGTGTAAATTCCATTAAAATATAGTAAATTCCTTTGGCAACTAGTAAAATACGCTTGACCGCTCTCCGACTAAGCCCGTTCGGTGAGAATTGTACATAAAAGGGTATGGGTAAATGGAAATAGCCCACACATTACACAGCTAACTTTAAATATTTATTTGATAATCTCATATCTTTTACGAGAAATGAATGCCCCTAAAGTAAATTCAGTGTGGATATATGTAAACCATGACAAGATTTTAACGATTTCAGAGTATATTAACAATATGAATGTATCAGAAATATAACGGACGATTTGTAAATTGAAATAAAAGGAATTTGAAATAAATATACCAAAACTGTTATCGTGCGTTTGTTGATAAGTTCTTCGGTAATGTTGTGAGCCTGCAGACCAATCGTGTTGGGAACACAATTGGTGTGAAACAAAGCTCTCTTACACGATTGGTTTTCGGATTCAATACCGAAATCGTGTGGTAAATATTATTGTCTGCAACTGAAATTTACACTTCTGTAAATAAAAATTTAAAAATTTTACTTTTGACTTTCCTTTTAGGTATGTCGTGTCTAGATTTTGCCCTTGACCATGCAGCCCCTATTTTTAAAAATCATCATCGTGGTAATAACAAATATATAAAAAAAAACCCACAATCTAACAAAATAGCTTTAATTCGGTCACAATTCGGTTAACGATCTGAATGCTGTGGTCGGCAAATCCAAGTTTACCTTTGTCCTTTATTTCTCACAATCAATGCAAGGAGAACTAGTGTTTATGGCAAGCCTGTTGCTGAAAAACGCTTACCATCAAAATACAGGGGCCAATAGCTGGCCAGTTTATGAAAAAAAAGCTATAATCCATTTTGTGTCATACCTAATTATTTAACTTAAGCTCGAGCCCCTTATCAAAAAATCTACTAATTCAGGGATCGGAAACCTGGAAGTCGGAGGTAAATACGTAGTGGCTCGCGGTCCATATAGGCACAAAGGCACTGCCTACACCCTGAACGACCACGTCTCCAAATAGACACAGAAAAACTGCCAATTTTGGCCAAAAACCCTGTCTACGCCACTGTGTATACGGATCTTTTGATTCGTACGAAATAAAATCTATTATCTAAAACTACCTGTACCTACATACGAATAAAAAAAACGTTCATACTATAACGAAACTGAAATGGAAAATTTGGGACACAAATATATGTATTTTGTATAGAAATATATTTCTCAGGTTACGTTCATGGAATTAAAAAAATAACTGACTTTAAAATGTAACAATCGTAAATGGGAAATATGGGAAGTATGAGGTTCCAGTATATAAACGATTATGAGTAAGATAAACATAAAAAATCTATATTCTGAAAAAAATCTAAAGGTTTTTTTTTCTGCCACCCTAAACTGAACATTGGATGTAACGTCTCTAAAGTTCAGACATTCGCCCGTTGTTTCAAGAAGACGATTAATACTTTCAGTACCGGGATTCCGTTAGGTCGGCTCCCGGCTCGTAGTAAATTTTCGCTACATACGCATCTTCCTGTTATCGGCTACGCGCATAGTGCTATGAAAATCTCGGTCGGTCGTGAAAGTGTTAAGAAGCGAATCATCTTCTGAAAGATCCAAACGCATACGATATTATAAAATTAGTAACAGAACTGGGTAAAAAACTTACGGTATTTTCATATTTTGTTAAGAAAAGCTATAAAAAAAATCATGCATGTACCCTATTGCCCAGTTAAATGCGATTCATAAATGAAGGCACCCCTACCCTAATAGGGATGATGACTGGTTATGACAATCAAAATTCGAATTAATCCGTCTGTTAGATAATACAAAATGTTGGACACGTATATTTTGCTTTTTCGAAAAAATAAAAAAATACTCAGATAAATCGCATTAAAGTTTAGGAGTGGGGGCTCGTGACGTCACGCGATATTTTGACTCGATGAGATTCCAGGCCTTTATTTTTTGATTACGTACTAAAAGAAAAAATACGTGTCCAATATTTTTTATTAATCTACAAGCCAGAATAATTATTGAAATTTAGCCAACATCCGTATTGCTATTGTCGGCTCCTGCCGACAGCTCCGGTCAACATCACGCCTTTATTGAAGACTGCGACTAAAGTCATGAAATTTGAGAGCCAATGGAGATGGGTTCGAATCCCGCAAGGCAAAAAAAAAACAATTTTTCGCCTAATATAAATAATAATTCATGCAGCGAATTTACTGGTCCAGGGTGCGATCTGTTCGATCCGTCTATCGATGTAGATAAAACATCTGTCGATAGGTGCTACATCATAAACACGACTACCACATCCATACTTCCATACTAATATTATAAATGTGAAAGTGTGTCTGTCTGTCTGTCTGTTACCTCTTCACGCTTAAACCGCTGAACCGATTTGGATGAAATTTGGCCTTCTATCTCTTAAGATCCATTCATTAGATCCACGATGTATCTAATGATTCTTATTTTTCTAACTAGATCCATTACTCGTAAGTATGGATCTAATGAAACATTATTAGATCCATACTTACGAGTAATGGATCTAGTATCCATCGAGAAATGGATCTACAGAGAATATTTCTCTCAGTAAATACATTGCCCATCACTGGAATAGATCTAGGGAGAGTAATTTCTCAATAGATCCATTTATTCAGTTGTCCATGTATCTAACGAGATCCATTATGGATCTGGTGAGACTTTTTCTGACTAGATCGATTAGTTCGCTTGATAATGGATCTACTGAGAACATAATCTCGCTAGATCCATTTACTCTGACCCTATATGGAACTGGTTAGACTTTTCTGACTAGATCCATTAGTTCGCTTGATAATGGATCTGTTGAGAATATTTTTCCATGTGATCCATTTGCTCTGACCCCATATGGATCTAATAAGACTTTTCTCTTACTAGATCTACGCGTCTCATAGACTACGTCGTCAATTCTCTTTTTGTATAATGTTGAATTGGCCACTTATACAATAATCATGACAATAAAAACCGGAACTTGTCGCTGCTACTTGTCATACAGATATCTATTTACTTAGGCTTACTTATGCATGAATTAAAATTCATTAAGAGTGGACGTGGGACAGTTCTCTTGTTTGAGGGCATAGGTTGCATGCCCATGTAAAATATAAGAAAGGAGCTAGTTAGGTATACAAAGGAAAAATTGGGGTAGTCAATACTTTTGGCTAAGGCTGTACGTGACTAAGAAAACAAAAAAAGTTAAATGAAAATTGATAAGCTTGTTTTAATAAAGATTTTTTTACTAAAAATTTTTTTTTTCGTAAAATTAAATGAAAATGACAAAATAATATTAATAACTAGAAGGTGCTTGCAACTTCATCCGCGGAAGAGAAAAAGTCATAGCTCCTTTATTTCTTCAGCGTAGTCGGGTAAAAAGTATCTTATAACCACCTGGAGATACCCAGCTACTCGTGTACCAAAAATTGTTGAAGTCGATTTTGCGTGATGAATCCACAACGACACATACAAACATACAAAAAATTCAAATAAACACATTTTTCGTTTTAGTGACCTCTCCGTTACAATCATTTTTTTGAAAATATCTTCAATGTAGCGACATTTCATTTTACAACTTTATAATGGTACCTATAGATATTCTATAGTATTATTTAGTGTGTATTCTTTATTATTGTAATAATTTAATGTAAATAAAGTAATTCCTATTTAATAGGTAGATTGGTTATGATTATGACGCCAATGATTGAATATAATAATGTCTATTAACTCATTTCACTAAATTTAATTAATGAACAATTTATAGCTAAACAGATTTAAAATTCTGTATTATCCTCGAGTACATTTTGTACAACTTCTCATTAGATCCATAACAACTTGTAAAATCTACTGAGAAAAACATTCTCCATAGATCCATTTCTTTCGACAGGGTACCAAAATGTATCAGAAGAGAAAAAAATAAGTTATTTGATCCATACTTCGAATAATGGATGTAGTTACAAAAAAAAATCATTAGATACATCATGGATCTAATGAATGGATCCTAAGAGAATGATTGAAATTTGGTATGGAGATAGTTTGAGTCCCGGGGAAGGACATAGGCTACTTTTTATCCCGGAAAAATAACCTTATCCGCGATAAACGAATTTAAGGCGGACGAAGTCGCGGGCAGAAGCTAGTAATAGATAAAACTTGGAAAAATGAAGCGTTTAGAGTTAAAGGGCTACTCAAAAGTTCGCAAAATGGGGTTCTTATAGTACCGTCGTTGTCAATCTAATTTTGCAAGAAATTTCTGATAGATACAGTTCGGAGTTTCTCTTCTAAGCTTGAGAGTAGCCCTAAGGGCTAAACGACAGTGAAAAATGAAACAAAAATTAAAGCATGAAGAATTTTATTAGCAAAAATAATAATGGGTTGTTAGCTACAATAGAAAACTCTAATTAAGTACAAATGTATACATACTATTAGGCAACGTGACATAAACTATTTTTTTAAAATGAATACAACAAATCCGCGAGAGTGTCGTGCTGTTTGCTGGTTCGTTTCTTATGCACACTACTTTCTCATGTACTTGCGAGTGACAGAGATAACAATACACTCATGCTTTCACGACTAAATGAACTTAAAAAAATAAATAGTCATCTTCTTTTTGCACAGAAAATAACCAGCAATTATAAAGCCATAATTAATAAAACACTGGCAAAGGAACTACGGTGGAATGGCAAGCGACTCGCTAACGGGTCTATAAAGCTTACATATGTTAATAGCAAGTCCGTAGAATTGTGTATGTCATATTTAAGGTTACATCTTACCCTGCCCGTACGCACTCGCCGAGACTGGACGAGACATACTGTATACTTAGTACAATCATAACGGAAAATCCGGGCTGATATACTTTGTATTGTGGACTGCTTCTATGACATATAGTAAATTGACGTAGCATTCTACGTGCCTTTAATCCTGCCTCGTCCAGTGGCCCCAGGAGGCACTTTTTTTTTTCATCAAGATTCAGCGGTGCTTTTATACTTTCCAAATACGACATTTAAGCGTGAATAACATGCACAATTCTATTATGGACTCATGAATAAAAATTTAAAACTATATACTAACAAAATTATACGCTAGGACATCCAAAATCAATCGCACACCCCATCAACCGCGAATTTTGACAACAGGTCAAAATACGCATTTGATGGATAGAACTATTGACCCTGCACTGTAGACACGGCAACCAAGCAGAAATCACAACAGCGACAAGCGGAAACAAATATTTTTGTTTAACTCATTGAATGGTCGGCAAAAGACGTCAACGCATTTACGCTACACAGTCGACTCTGACAGCTATCAACACGTAAAATACTTCACGATGAGCGGTTCTCGCGCCCGGATCGTGAAAATGTATGGCTATAGCGTTCTAAATGTGAAGCCTTTATTTGCTACCGTCGGCAAGAGCCGCCAGTATATTTTCGTCGAATTTATTTTTCGCGTCGGCTTCTGCCGTCATTGCGTCAATGATATGATTAAACATTTATAATATTGTATTTCGAGGGGTAAAGGGTGCTAGCTAATAAATTTTTTAAAAGGTATGTATTACTTGCATTAATATAAACCGTATAAAGAAAAAATCATGTTAATAACGAAATCAATTATGTATCCAAATTGTTTCAATATATCATTTTCACAATGCTTTTTTTAAACATGAATCAATTTGTTAACCTTCCTTTCTTAGGTAAAAAGGTATAAATATGCATACTTTATAACAAAAGTATGTTTTATGACTTCAATATACTAAAGTTGACGTTATCTAAATTAGAATACATAATAGGGCCAGTTGTACCAAACCGTCTATTATCGTAACGTACGTAAAATCCTGTAATATGGGAAAATTGACGTTTCTTCTTGCTGTCATCACCATTTTTAGCGTTAAAAGGTCCGTTAAATGTGGCGATGTATATTTATATTAGTCACCGAAATCCACGTAAATTAGTAACGGAATTTGAGTTTAGATTACATTAAAAGCGGAGTACTGCTAGACATGTTTCAGTCCATTACGAAGACCTTAGTTTTGAGCGACGAGTGGGCACAGGCCCTGTCCGCCTCGCACTGCGCGCCAAGGCACTGACAGATCGGCTACTCGCAGCAGGCGAAGGCACCAAACTACCCTTGTTTTTATTGTCTGTTACGACGTGAGTAACCGCGATTGTAATCTAAACATGTCTGAATCTCACTGTAGTTTTGTTCTATTTGGGTTTATTTTCAATTAAATATACACTCCAAACTGACATACCAAACTTTAAACTGTTGATTTTGACACAAATGTGATCGGTACAACCGGTCCTTAAAGTAACCGGGAACCTACTAAACTTGTAGTCGCGTGTACTATGCGTATGTAGATATGCTGATGGCGTGGTGGCTTGTGCTGCGGGGTGAGACTGCTCGGCCGGGGTGACTTACAGTTTAGAGCGCAGGTCGGACGTCCCGGCGGCTAATTGTCAAGAGGGATCGTCGAATCTGCAACATTCAAAATTTTTAAGTATAATTAAGACAATATTAGTTAAGAATGACAATATTTTGAAAAAAATAGACAATATTAGTTAAGACTGACAATATTTTGAAAGAAATACTGACTGTTGAGTTTGTTTCGGCTTTCTTCTCAACAGTGGGCTCCTCTTGGGAAATGCAGTAGAGTTAAACTTGTAAAAGTGCCCTTGTGGCCTATTTACAGAATAAACAATTTGAATTTGAATCAGTTTGTTTTCAGACAACTACATGTAATTATTGAAATAAAACAATTTAACGGATTATATCGCGTATATTATCTCATTTTAGTTCCCGACATTTCGGAAGCTTTCCAGCTCTCCATGGTCATGGGTGAACTGAGAAAAGATGTATTTTCCTCTGTCAAAGTTACAATTTTACTAAATTTAAAAAATAATAATTTTAAATTTTACTTATTTTACTAAAATGAGATAATATACGCGATATAATCCGTTAAATTGTTTTATTTCAATGAGTAATAATCGCGGAAACAGAAGAAAATATTACATGTAATTAGTTGCTTGTACAAAGCGCTGCTTATTTTCCCGCACTAACTACCCGCGATTTTTCCATAAATTCGCCGCGTCCAATGATAATGTTAATCGTTGTGTACGGCTGATTACATCAAAAACCCTAAATCCGATATGAAATTGACAAAACTCCTGCAGAAGAAGCCGCTAGTCTCCACTGACCTCATGTTCATGGCGTTGGAGTTGCCTGGCTCCAGCTTGTACCCGAGGGTCTCGTAGAACTTGATCAGCTTGTCCTTGCAGTCCAGCGACATCTTGTAGCAACCCACCTCTTGCGCCAAGAGGGACACCGTTACGACGATCCTGGAAGAAATGCCATATTTTTAAATCTATATCAAGGAAGGACCATTAAAACACGAGGACTGTCAATCGCAACTTCGTTCGCGGAGAAGAAAATTATAACACTAGTTTTTATTTCAGTGTAGTCGAGTAAAAAGCAAACTATGACCATACCCATCAACAAAGTCGCTGGCAAAAGCTAGTCATATATACTTACAATTTTCCCAACTGCTTGCCTCTGTAGGTGTCATTGACGACCACATCCTCTAATCTTCCTCGCTGAAAGCATAAATAACAATTATACAATAGGTATTTTAAATTACTCCTTATGTATAGTTGCATACACTATATAGTCTATTAATTAATTTAAACTTATTGCACAATCGAAAAGTGTTCAAATGGCGGACTTATGCCAAAAGGCATTATGTAAAGTTATTAGAATATAAACATTGAGTATTGAAAAGCTGGTAGTTACCTACTTGTTTTCAAACACATTAAAAGAGGATTTACTATATGGGTGTAGATAAAATCCGTAAATGAATAGGGCATAGTAAAATTATGCAAGAATAAGTTACCAGAGAGCAGTTGTGTATGAACTTCTGCTCAACGGTGAGAGTGGCGGCCCCGATCAGTGTCTTTATGCGGGTGTCTTCTATCACGGTCACGTAATACCCTCCCGACTGCTTCATTTGCGTGAATCGCTCTGAAAGAACATATAAACTGTCAGAGGTTTAGATACTTGAGGGCACCGGAGTTTTACTTGAACTAACATGGACCCCTCCAACAAACATTAGACCCTTGAACTAACATAAATAAATATTACAGAGCAATTTTTACACAAATTGAACTAAGTCACATGGTAAGCTCAATAAGGCTTATGTTACGAGTACTAGACGACGATATATTTACTAGTTTACATAGAAAACATCTAAGGGAATAAATATTTATGCTCATCATACAAATATTTGCCCTTAAGAGTCCGCAGTAAGCTCGGTTCTCCATACAAACGTAGTTACGCTCTCATTTTAAAACGACTGGCTATTTTGCTCTGAAACTTTGTACTTAGAATAAATTAAGGTATATGCAAGCTTGTAATTAATTTATAAGCTTCAGATACCATTTAAAATACAGCGAATTTAAGTTTTTCATACAAAACTTATTTTTACTGTATTTCGTTTGTTTTATAAACTGGAACCATATAAACTAATTTCCGGCCTAGATATATCTCATGTCATTGTACATGCAAAGTTTTGTTACAATCCAACACGTAGTTTTAAAATGAGAACGAAACTCCGTTTGTATAGGAAGGTGAAATTCGACCGAACTTGCTGCAGACTCTTAATGGTATTTAAACCCAGGACTTTCAGCTTTACAGGCAACTTTACTACCGCCGAGCTAAACTGGTAATCTTACATGCAACCCTAGAAGTAACATGGATACATTAAACTAACCTGGACCACTTGAACTAAGATGGACCCCTTGAATTAATATGGACCCCTCAAACTAACATGCAATCATCTAAGTAACATGAACTCATTGAACTAACATAGACCCCTCGAACTAACATGGACTCTGCGAACTATCATGTACTCATCATAATCCATTTAAAAATCCACCTCAGTTTCCAATACAACGCAGTAAAAACCAAGTTTCTAATTAGACTAATTACAACGTTAATAATCCTTACACATTAGTGAATATTAAACGCACGTGTTCTCATTAAATAAACCATAAAGAACTTAAATTTTTTGCGTCTTAAAAAACCAGTTAGACTCGTTTCTAATCACTATTCTTAATGAGATTGATAATATAAAGTTATTGCGAAAATATAAGAACAGGAAGAAAATCAAGGTGTAAAGAAAGGTTAAGCTCGGTGTCTGGTTTGTAAAGGTCACCTTGTCGGCAGTTCCACTGACATTTATAAATAATGAGTTTATTTATACAGCATTCCATATGAATACGTATCTCCTGAATACCTACTACTCTACCAATCGGTTGAGTTAAGTTTGCACCTGATATTTTAGGTGGTACATATTAACGAGGTGCAAACTTAGGTTAACCATGTTCCAAGTTGCTTTTATCAATAGTTGATAGTGTGACAGGAAGTAGTATCATATTTTGAATTATCAATGAATAGTATTTCTAAACGACCTATCTAGTGAACAACAGTATTTAGTGGAATGCTTACTTCGGAAATGATCCTCACACTATAGTACTATAAGAATTGACTTTATACATCTACACTATTATAAAGTTGTTAAAATGAAATGTCTGTGCATTGAATATTCGTTTCTGAAATAAAATTTTAAGTTTAGAAACTATACTGCTCTAAGTGACATGTCAAAATATATTCACAGGATATAAGTAAAGTTTGTTTGGCTTAATAAGTAACAGAATTCCACGTTGTTGTCAAGTACTTGCTAAACAAATCAGTAAAGGTCAAAATAGACCAACCACTCTCTACAATAATACAATACTCTTTATTGCAAACCTCACAAATATACAGGGATTTACAAATAATGTATTTACAGAACACAAATAGAGGTAGACAAAAGGCCACTCATGTAAGCTATCTAATTCAATTTGCAAGTATTTCATCACAGCCTTCAATCCTTTCCATTTTACAAGTAGTATCATGTCGCTTGGTGGATAAATTATGTTTTTATGAAAGGAAACATCTTTATACTTATAAATAAAAAGACTAGGCACCAGTGGCATGGCGTCCATTTAAGCCGATTCCCACCGGGTTGGCCAAGGAAAGGCATATAACCACCTTTTTATTTAAATATGAGTAAATGAATACACTTCGGCTTCGCTTGTAATTTTCCTGATGCCATGCCTTTGCTAGGCACATTATTCTTTTAAGAGACTTGGACATCTTTCTAACAATGACATTTATGTTGCTTCACTTTGACTGAATGCACTACCAATCTTACCATTGAATGACAATGAAAATAAGTTTTTTAAAATGAGACGTGTTGAGAAAAGTATTGGTAAAATTCACAACAAATGTATCACTTAATAAAATTTTAAGTACAAAATAAGTGTAACACTCACCATCAAATTGTTTTTGTGAAACATTCCCGACACTTGTCAGTTGGCTAAGCAGCTGTAGGAATCCTTTGTCATAGTCTGACCGCTGCAGCGGCCGCACCACCATCCAGTCCTCGCCAGGCTGTGCTGCACTGATTTTTGGTTTAAAAGTGGCTGGGCTTTTACTGAAATCTAGCCTCTGCAGGAGTTCCGGGGGGTAGAGGTATTCTGATGGTTTAGTCCCCTAAAACATAGAATAAATTACATATTTGAAACTACCAAAATATATAACAACTTGTGCTAAAAATACTACCATAATTCAAAACATAACTAAACAATGACTATGATCTACATTATACCAGAAAATCAAAGTAACTTCATTAAATATTATCTTATCTTGATATAGTTGGAAATCTGTATTAATTATCTTTAAATAAGGCATATCAATAGTGATACTAGTAAAATAATATCAGTTCTATGAGACTGATAACAGCACAAATAGAACGAATATATTAATTCATAGCCATATGTTGATGAAAAACAGTTAAATATAAATTTTCAAAATTATGGCATATCTTATGGTATAAATCATTAAGCCGGGTATAGCAAAGAAATTAATCAATTTAGGGATTTCGATGGGATGGATCGGTCAAAAGTAAAATAAATTATGTAAAATAGCTTACCGAAGCATTTCTTTCCAATCCCATTGCGGAGTTTTTGTATATTATGCAGTTAAAAGATTATATTATACATCATTATTTATCGGTCAAAAATTATTTATGCTACAAGTCACCACGTCAACGATACGTAACTAGTGTGACGTGACGATATAAAGTAGAAGAGAGATCCTCAGAGAATCTTGTACAGCCCCACGATCTAGTAAAAAGTGAAAGTTGTGTATAGTATAAAACCCGCTTGTAACCTCCAAAGTGGTTGATCATTTTATGACATTTTGACAGAAGCAGCTACTTCAAACATTAAATAAAACGCGTGTAAAATAATGCTATTCAAGTTCACAAGTTGACTCAAACACATTGACTCAAACATACCAAACAGCTGATCGACTGAAATTAAATTGACATATGACATTTGGTTGGTTGTTTAAAGGTTATGTAAAAAAGGCGAGAGATTTGAAATGTTTTAACATAATAGTGAATAATAATAGTGTTATAAAAATATACCGAAAGAGTAAAATGTCCCTCTTAAAAAATAACATAGTGACTCTTCGCCAATGCTGTCGCGCATATTCTGTTTTAAACAGAGTTCCAGATAAAAGGTTACAACTATACAATTCTACACCAATTCTTACTAATACTCAACGATGGTTGTTTTGGGAGAAAGAACGAAAAGGCGGTTATAATACTAAACAAGATGTATCGACGCTATTACATATCAAAAACGGTTTCAAAGAATTAAAGTTTGAAATAAAACTGTGGTTACAAGAAATGAAAGAATTAGCCCTCACGGATCCACTGCTTATCGCTAGGCCAGGTATGAATTTTACTTTTCTTTGACTTAACACTGCACCCTGAAGTATATTGCACGTTGGAGTTGGAAAAAAGGATGTTTAACGCTATTCATAGAAATTAACTATGTTTTTGTTTTGTTTCATAATTGCTGGATTTTCGTAATCAAAATTGTAACTTTACTCTTCAAGTATTGATGGTATGAAAATTAATTTTATGCAAAATTTAATGCATTGTTTTTCACAATTACTTAAAGTTACTTTCTGCGCGTGTTTTTATTCGTAGCTCAAACAATCTCATATAGAACAGAGGGGCTACTCCGAAATCCGAAAAACGAAGTTCGTATGGCGTCATCCCGCTCACTCAAATACAGCAAACATGAGAGCGAGAGGGTCAGCATGTTACGAACTCAGATATTTGAGTTTCGGAGTAACCCTCTTCCCAATCCAATTGTACACGCACGCTCGCTTCTTCTCTCCCACGGAAATCTACTGTTCTGCCTCACTGTTCCGCCGTCGTGTGAAAAGGGCATTAGGCTAGACACGTATGACATCTTTTTCGAACTTACATTGTGCGAAGAGTAAGTAGTCTCCGCCCGTTGTCGGCGAGTGTGTATATCCGGAGTAATAATGGCTGTCCTAAAGAAAATTTTCATATGGCAATTAAAAAACAAAGTGAACGTCATATGGTCTTTAAAAATATCCGTTACCTACACAAAATAAAATCGGTTTTATCTTCTGTTTTGTTTTCACTCTTTTTGTGTGCGAGTGACGAAAATAGGGAGTTTCTTTAGTCATTTAACGGAGTTTTCTTTCTGAACTTGTACGAGAGCTCGCGTGGGGCTGAAGCGAGACCGGATGTTTTCAAATATTGTAACTGTTGATTCATCTCCGACCCTCAATAAAAACAGGAGTTTTAGCAATATATACCAGAAGTTTCAGAGTCTTCTCGGACGCCGGTCGGATATAGACATAGGAAACAGTGTTAAAGAGGATATGTTATCTGCAAGAGGGAGCACGGCTGCTTCAGAAGAGGGTTTCATTACGCCAGTATCTTCGGCAGGAGATCTAATGGCGATGTCGCCGCGAGGCAAGCAGGCCCCAGAGCCGGCAGACGTAACCAGTGACCTGTTGACGGGCGAAGACATCGACAGTCTCTGCGACATTACTATGCAGGAGGTTCAACATTACGACGATCCCTTGTTCATCGATCCAACCAGTATGGACTACCTGGTCAAGTGCGCTGAATCCACTCGTAGCAACAGCCACGTCGACCGCGGCAAGGAGAGCTTATTCATAAAGTTTGACCCGCTATACGCTCGTCAGAAACAAAGTCGCACAGAATCCCCCGCTACTGAATCCCTTCCAGACTCCACAGAGGTTGATATCGGTTATGAAACTGGAAGTGCTGCGTCTATATTCGCTGACAACAGTGTTGCTACGCCTAAGCATTCAGTCTCTGTAGGATCTATATCTTGTATTTGGGATAAGCCTACCCAAGTTGTTCCTCCTGTTAAAAATCATGATTTACCCAAGACAACCGAAACTAGGACAACGCCACAGCTGGTTCGCAGTGCGTCTGCTATTCTGTCATCAGGGCATGTGGCTACAGACAGGCTCATCAACTTCGTAGGCAGCACGCCACCTATAGCCGCTCCAAGGAGTCCGCATCATCGCTCCAACACTCACCAGGTAGATCGACTTCATTCTCTTAGAATGATACTTCAGAAGCAAGAACATGAATCTCTGTTACTCAGGCAGGAAAATGCAGACCTCAAGTCTGCGCTGCACAGCATTGAAAATAGATACTCGGGTACAATAGAGGAACTAGACGTGAAAGTGAAGAAGCTTACTGATGAGAAACACAATCTAATAGAGAAGGAGCATCAGTTGCTTCAGCAGCTGAATGACAAGAACCTGAACAATAAGCAGATGGGTATAGTGATGGAGGAGTATGAGAAAACTATATCTTCCTTAATTGGTGAACATCAACGGGAACAAATCTTCTCACAGGAAATGCAGCAAAAATTAAGTGCAGAAAGAGACCAAGCCTTAAGCCACCTGTCAAGCATGGAGAGCTCTTTCAATGACCTGCTATCCAAGTATGAAAAATGCAAAACTATAATTATGGAAGACAAAGAAAGAGAGAAATTATATGAGCAAAAAATTACAGAGTATGAAGCTGGATTGAAAAAATATGAAGAACTTTATTCAAATCTGAAACAAGTGACTTCAGAGAGTTTGGCTAAAGCCAATGAAACATTGGAATCTGTCAAGAAAAACCATAGCGTAGAGTTAACAAAGTTGAATGCTATGATCAAAAAGCAGGAGATTAAAATTTCTTCCTTAGAAGAGTCTTTAATTCAAAAAACCCGAGACAATGAGGAATTAACTCGAATTTGTGACCAGCTCATCAATGAAGTGCACTAAAAATGCATGAGTGTACTATTTTAAAGATATTAACACTTCCACTGCTAAAATCCCTAATTAATATACAAAAAGAGTGTATTTGGGGGGCAGTGATCTTTAAATTCTATTGTCTAAAAACCTTTCTGTGATGAATCTCATTCGATTATGACATTATTATGACTATTGTTGTAATTGGTATATTTTAGTATAACTTTTTAATTGAAATGAAAGATTTTAAGTCAAATTAAATATACAATATCAAATTGATTTGCTCATTTGATATTTTTTGTATACAGGTCATGGTGCTTGTTGACGATTTGTAGGAATCTGTTTTAGAAACATATATTGTGAATTAATATTTGATAAATTCCATTTAAAAATATAAGACAGTTCCTACTAGATATCTAACTAGACTTGGAATTTGTAAACATAGAAATTTGAATACTAATTGTTGCTAACTCAATTAACAAATTATGTTATGTGTAAACTAATCAAGTATTGTCCCAATCTTATCTTGTTAATGGGCTTGTTAAGACTTTGCTTGACTGACTCAAAATATTTATTTCCTTGTTTGTAAATTATCTTTTTCTAGTAGTATCATGTTCTTTAGTTATTAATTATTTTATTGCGTCCAAACTCTCGCCTACATAGTACATAGACGGAGTAAGCTAGCTTTTATAATAAAATATTACTAAAGTTAGATCAAAGATGTTTAACATTTAAGTATTTTTGATCTTGCATTTTCATAAGCTCTTTATAAAAACTTAGCTTTACCTTTTTGCAGCTGAAACACGAGACTGATATGTTGTGTTCCCATGCATTTCATCTTATTCTACAATATACTATTTAAAACTGTCTTTAATTTTAGACATCCGTCTAAGATTAATATATCTAATATGCTATATGATTTGTGCTTACATTGCATTTTTCTTAAATAAACATCTGAAACTAGGTCTCATTTTTTATTTATTCAACATTTAAACTACACCACCTATAAAATACAGTAATAAGTATCATTGTGTCTTCCAACACAGGTAATATTTTGCTTACCATACGGTAATATCCCATTGTATATGCACCATGTACGTTTTAACGCATAAATAATTTTATAAAAAAAAAAAAACTAATTTTGTATCATTGGAATGGCAATAAGTTCACCTTTTAGCCTTTATTATGTGCCTTATTGTATTTTTAACTGTTTATGCTTGTGTACAATAAGTTGTTGCAGTCCCACTACCGCTGGAAGAGATCGCTGTTTAGCGATAAGACCACCTGTTGTTTACCTTACCTTGAATGTATTGTTTTCTGTACTCCGTTTTGTGATGTGTGCAATAAGGAGTTATTGTATTGTTGACATACATATCAAAGTCAAAATATTGAAGCGTTTTTGTTTGTTTTATTTAACTAGGTAAGCATGCCTTTTTAAAAGATATAGTTTTAGATCGGTAATTACATTAGATGGACTTGGTGGTTGAAGGTTAAAGGATCCATTGGTTAATATTGTTAAACAACAAAATAGTCTGTTTGTATTCATATCTGTATGGTCAAATATTATGTCATACATCTCAAAGCATATAGGAACAAAGATGTGTCACGGTATATGTACATATTTATCGCTAGTGTTACAGAATATTTAATGCTGACTCTACGTATCTTTTATACACCTATGTGGTATAAGTATAAAAATATATATATATATATATCTGCAAATTATTTAATAACCGAATATTTCCAGGTGAAACCGACTTAATCTGGTGCTTCAATGAACCCAAGGTCCTCGAGAAGTTCGTGACGACGAGCGATAGCGACCACAACGAAGGTTATAGCAGGTGTAGCCTGGATATGAGCCCCGCGGGCCGCGCGCTTTTCCACGGATATCTGGACACTAGGGTACCCAAGGACGGCAGGATCAAGAAGGCTGGGTACTGTGCTCTGCGGTCGCAGCGTGCTAGAGTAAGTGTATTTTATAATCTTTTAACCATGATATGAGCCACGCGGGCCTCGTGCTCTTCTACGGCTATATACTTGGACACTAGAGTACCCAAGGTCAGCAAGAACTAAAACGTAGGTATATCGTTATGCGGTCGCAGCGTGCTAATTTAAATGTATTTTATAATCTTATAACCATGATATAAGCCACTCGGGCTACGCGACAGTAGGATCAATAAGGCTAGTCACTGGCAGTGCCACAATGCGCTACGATCACAGTGTGCTAGAGTTTGCTTATTACTGACGAAGAGACGGAAACCCAAAGCGCACAACCGATGCACTCTGGACGTAAACCCCTCGGGTGGTGCATATATCGGCTTGAAAAACCAAAGATGGGAGAATCTAGCAACGCGTCGATTACTTCAGCTGGCCTTAAACCGGCACTCTACGCCGGTAAGTCAATTTCTAAAGGTTTACTTAACCCTTTGACCGCCAACTACGGCTGTGGCCGACAGCTAAAAGTCGCACCACTGACGCTTAGCGTTCAAAAGGTTAACTGCCTGTGAAACAATTACTTATTTTTTGGTTTATCTAAGTTAAGTAGGTACTAATCCAACAATTTTCACCCTGGTCACACGTACCGAGTACAGTGGCGAGGGAGTGCCCTCGGCCGAGTGTTCATGGGTAGGTGACGAGTACTCGGCCCAGCAGTTTGTTTACTAGGCCAAGTGCGCTCCCCCGCGATTTGCTCGGCAATCTTAGCGTACCCCGCAGTGACTCGCTCGCCAATCGGTAGGAATAAACTCCGCCGCTGGCCATTGGCGCGCACAGCATCAACCTGTCGTCGTGTTGTGTATAAATGAAATTTCGCAACTGAACTAACTCTCCAGGAAAAGCAAAATGCGTGTAAACATCTAGGTACTCACCCAAGTTGCTGTCTCACCACCGTATCTACTTGCTACGTGTGATCAAGGCATGTTCCGATAGCTAACAACATGTGGCGTAGCTAGGTAACCACCCAGGTAGCACACAAGCTGTATAAGAGCTTATACGACCATTGTAAAGCCAGTTTAAGCATTATAGGGGCTGTATAACCTCTATTACAGCTTCCTGTGCTACTTGGGAAGGGTCTTAGTGCCAAAAAAAAGACTGTAGCCCCGTTTGTGGGTTCTGTTCAGCCCTTCGGTAACTACGCCGCTGATCAGAGTCCGAGGGCCCCCTGAGCTTAGGTGTGCCTTGGCACGGCCCAGTGTAGCCCTTCGATAGCTTAGCTACGCTACTGGCTAACAAAAACTATTACATTTACAGAAATCCTTCAAGCGCGAAGCGACATTCGACTGGAACCTCTACAACACGTTAGTGCTGAAAATTCGCGGCGACGGGCGATCCTACCTCCTCAACTTGTCGTTGGAGGGATACTACGACATCACGTGGAACGACATTTACCATTACGTCCTGTACACTAGAGGAGGGCCATACTGGCAGATAGCTAAGGTACGTAGGTTGAATGGAAGAGATCGCTATTTAGCGTTAAGACCGCCTGTTGTTTACCACTCCTTAAATGTATTATTTTCTTTTGTACTGTTTTGTTAGGTTAGGTCTGCAAGAAAGAGTTACAATATTGTGAATGTTGTAAGATCTTGTAGGTGTATCTGTCAAAATAAGTCTAAACAAACACATCGTCAGTCAGCAGCCGCATTACCCATTGCGCGGCTCCGGACGGCAGGACTTTGCGAGGCCCTTTGCTGTTAATTTTTTTGGGTTGTTGCAAGGTCCCTGCAAGAGCGAGGGCCCGGGCGATTGCCCTGTTCGCCACCCCCTTAGGCGGCTGTCGTCAGTCAGTGTGCTGGAAAATTATTATAGAAGGTGCCCGCGACTTCGTCAGCAGACGAGAGAAAAATCATAACCCTCTTTTTTCCTCAGCATAGTCGGGTAAAAAGTATTAAATAACCATCTGTGAATGACCAGCTACTCGTGTACTAAAAATAGTTGAAATCCGTTGAGCCGTTTTGGCGTGACGAAGCTTCAACTACACATACAAACATAATAATAATAAGTACTCTTTATTGCACACCAAAAGAAAATAACATCAGACACTTAAATCTAAACCAGTATGAGAAATGGTAAACAACAGGCGGTCTTACATACAAAAATCCAAAAGAAAATATTTTTCGATTCAGTGACCTGCAAATAGGCCGTAGTATTTTAATATCTACAATCGACAGACATTTCAATTTTACAACATTATAATAGTATACATGTGTAGGTGAGTTTATAATAAAACTGTTCATATTGGCTTTCAGATCCCGTTCTCAAAGTTCATCCTCGGCTCGAAAGGCAGGGTGCAGGACAAGCAAGTGCGCATGCGCCTGGACAAGGTGACGCATTTTGGCATTACTTGCTGCGACAAGATCACGGGCGATTTCAACTTGGAAATAGAGTATATAGGTAAGAGTGTAAGTTGGTGATAGTGATTCAAAAGACTCCAGCTTTGTAACTCGAAATGTATGGTTCTAGGATTCTTTTAGAACTGGGCTAATGGAAAAGGCTTTGAAGATATCATTGATAGATTCAGGCGTTACTTTGCGGAATTCCATATTAGGTCAATGGATTATAGTTGCTTTTATTTTCCGCGAGATAGGATCTTGGTTAGATGTGACAGTAAATTGTGCTCATATGCGGATATTTTCATGCAGTTTCCACAAAACCGTACTATTAAGGACGAATGTCGAATTTTGTGTTTTTAAAGTAATTTGACCTTGACTTAATATTTGTCTACAATTTCGGGTGGTTTAAAATTATCCACTCCATTCCATTATTCTTCACTCTCGACAGTTTTAGCGGCAACTGATCAATGGGCGAGTGTATGGTGGATGGCTCTGGCCCGCCAAACAGAGGGGCTACTCTGTAATTCGAAGTTCGTATGACGCCATCTCGCTCACTCAAATACAGTTTAACATGAGAACGAGAGGTATGGCACATTACGAACTTCGAATTTTGAGATTCAAAGTAACCTTTGCGGGGCTACTCTGAAATTCGACATTCGAAGTTCGTATGACGCCATCTCGCTCACTCAAATATAGTTTCACATGAGAGCGAGAGGCATAGTACGTTGCGAACTTCGGATTTCGAGATTCGGAGTGACCCCTCAGAGGGGATACTCTGAAATCTGACATTCGAAGTTCGTATGACGCCTTCTCGCTCACTCAAATACAGTTTAACATGAGAGCGAGAGGGATAGCGTGATACGAACTTCGGATATCGAATTTCAGAGTAGTCCCTCTGATTGCCTCGCCCGAAGCCCAACAGGGATGATGACTAAATTTTAATAATCAGTCCGTCATGTAGATTTATAAAATACTAGAAGGCGCCCGCAACTTCGTTCGCGGAGGAGAAAAAGTCATAACCCGTCTTTTTTTCGTCAGCGTAGTCGGGTAAAAAGTATTCTATAACCATCTGGAGATACCTAGCTACCCGTGTACCAAAAATAGTTGAAATCCGTTTAGCCGATTTTGCGTGATGAAGCCACAACGACACTTACAAACATACAAAAAATATATTTTACGTTTTATTGACCTCGAAATAGTCCATAACAATCAGTTTGTTGAGAATATTTTCAATGTACGGACATTTCATTTTTACAACTTTATAATAGTATAGATATTGGATACGTATTTTTTTAACTATGAACATTGAGTCAAAATGTCGCGTAACGTCACTCCTAGGTACAAATTTTACTTAGGAGTGACGTCACGAGCCCCCACTCCTATACTTGCTACTTATCTGAGAATTTTTTCATTACTATGAAAAAGCAAAAAACACGTGTCCAATATTTTTTTTTTTACTAGCTGACGTATTAATTAGAATTTTGATGTTCATACCCAGTCATCATGCCTATTGTAATGTAGTGCCAACATAACAGAATGCACACAATGCGTAGTAGCCGACAAACGGCCAGACGAGAGTTCACCTATGAGTTAAGTTAATACGGACTAATATATGTAATGTGTAAACGAAAGAGGGAAGACGCATGTGATTTTTCTTTCTAGTGAAGAAAGCTAGTGTATCTAATGCCAGTAGCACACCTCCGCCGCGAAACTAACAAGGCGAAACCGCAACGCGAGTTCCGCAGCGAAACCTGGCCACACACGTGCGTTCGCCGTAAGTGAAACCGCCAGTACGTAAGCGGCAAGCTTAGTGAAATGTCGTCATCGTCAGAAGAAGAAGAGATTTTGCTCTGGTCATTAACTTTGAAAAGACGAAGAATCTGGGTGCATGAAGGGAGAAAAAGTTAGGAGAAAACAGATTATGCGAAGAACTTGAGTCACGAGTCATTTATACAGTCAGGATGACCTAATAAATAAATTATAGGTCTATTGCTGACCACCTCAATCAATTTTTCGGTAAATTCAACTGACATTTTAATAAAATAACACGTTTCGCCTCCCAAAATTTGTCGATTGCGACAGATCGCGCGCGAAACTAAATGCGAAACAAGCAAAATGGCGAAACGAACGCGGAGATGTAGCCGGCATCGGAGCAGATCGGCGGATCAGCGCGCGATAGAGACAGCGCCATAGTTAAATCTCTGCGTTAGAACAGGCAAGTTCGCTAGAGTTCCACGCGCCCTACAAAGGACAACCCGGGCGGATCGTTCAGCGATTTCGCTACTACAGTTTCGCGGCGGAGGTGTGCTACCGACATAAAGGCTGACGAAGCACAGCGAAAAAAAGGAGCACAGTCACCTTGTGCGAGCGTGAGGGCACTATTACTGTGCGCGTGCGACAAATACAAACAGAAATAGAGCAATGCTCGTTTTTCGCTGTGCTTTGCGACCGGCCTTTAGTTGGAAACTAAAGGCCGGTACTAATTTTTACACATAACTCCGTTTAGATACCTCAATGTACTGATGTGCAAATTGCGGAAACTTTCCAAAATGCTTAAAAAAGGTCTGAAGTCTAGTGTTAACTTGCATGTTTATAAGACCTTTTTAAGCATTTTTAGTTTATAAAAGGTCTGAAGTCTAGTATTAACTTACCTGTTTAAAATACCTTTTTTAAGCATTTTTTAGTTTATGAAAGGTCTTAAGTCTAGTGTTAACTTACATGTTTATAAGACCTTTTTTAAGCATTTTTTAGTATATAAAAGGTTTTAAGCCTAGTGTTAACTTACCTGTTTAAAAGACCTTTTTTAAGCATTTTGGAAAGTTTCTACAATTTGCACATCAGTACCTCAATGATATACATTACGTTAAAAAACCCAATCAATCCCATTAGTTGCATTACTTCTGCTCTGATTTTTAAATCGGCAAAAGTGCAAAAAATTGTGAAGCTTTATACTTTCAGAGTATTTTCTGAAATATAAATTACTAGCGGCCGACCGCGACTTTGTCCGCCTTAGATTCGTTTCTCGCGGATAAAAGGTATTTTTCCGGGATAAAAAGTAGCTTATGTCTTTCCCCAAAACTTGATATTTTACTAATTTAAATGTGAAGGATATTCAGACCAAGATTTCAAGTTCCTAGCCTAAAAAAATATGTACTGTCCATACAATTTTTCATCCCCTTTTTCGTCCCTAAATGGAATGAAATTTGACATACATTATAGCCTATGTCCTATTCTGATATAAAAGGTACATAACTGGAAAGTTTCATAAAAAATCGTCAAGTAGTTTTTGAGATTAAGTGGAACGTACATACATACTTTCACGTTTATAATATAGTAAGGATAAGGAAGTCAGGATTAGTTACTAAAAAGTAATTTATACCTACTGAGTTCAGAAAAGTGCCTTAAATTTCAAGATTTTATGATTTTGCGCAACACCATAAGTAATCCGAATTTTGTACAAATAAAAGCTTGAAATAATTTTCGTATGAGTTCAGTTCATTTAGTATGTTTATTTGTTTTAGGTTTGGAGTTTGACCCGACGCACGAAGAAGAATTTGCCTACGAGATGTACAAAACAGAAAGATATATCGTTGGTGTATAAATATATGTTAATAAATAGTTTAATTTTAATAAGGCGTTCTTATTTATTAAGTTATAACAATAGGGAATATGCATAGTCTTTTCTTTTTGCTTTATTAAAACCTCATTCATGTAACAAACAGTGAAGAAAAATTTTTTTTCGAATAACTATAAAAATAACCAAGATATAAGCTATCAAACATTTCATTCTATCTCTTTCTAGCAAAACAGAATTTAATATGGAGGTTATATGACCGTCGTAGACTGTGACGTAACAGTACATGTTGGACCGCTCTGTCAAATCGCTATCTAATTAGTAGTTTAATATGCCTATAACATGCGTATTTCTTGGCCGATTTTAATTTTAATTTCATTTTTTGGGATAGTTTTTACGGTTTTTTGTTAAGAAAAGCGATGAAAAAAATTCATACATGTTCCCTATTGACAAAGAATGTTTGGCGTACTTTAGGGCTTGGGGTCGTTATTTAATTATTTTTGTTGAGAAATATGGCTGACGAAGTATTAAACCACTGGAGGTGGTATACGGACTAAGTAAACGAACAAAGTTCATTACAGTTTTAATACAATAAATTGTCAGTTTGTGTGTGATTGTTTTTAGTTTTATTTGTGTTGTACTTGTTTTCCTCCCCTCCGCGAACAGTGCATGAAAATCTAGTTTGGTAATGTTACGGCTTCCCACAGTGGCGGCATAAGGCGTGGGCGACGTGGGCCACCGCCTACGGCCTCGCAGTACAAGGGGCCTCGCGCCTCAAAATTGTTTATGCATTGCTTCAAAGCGAGAATAAAATAAAAAACGGTCGCCACAAAACAGGGCCTCGCGAAATCTGTCTTGCCCACATCAAATTTAGATCTTGCCCCGCCACTGGCTTCCCATATACGTTGGTTTAGTGCTCTGACAACTAGCTTGATTTGACTTATGAAATGCCAAAAGGCGCTAAGTTGTGTTATTATGCCTTTTATTTGATTAATTATAGGTTTTTTGTTTATCTTTCAGACTAGCGATTAAATACAACATTTTTTTATTGCACACCAACAAGAGAAATAGTACAATAGAGCCTTAACCTAAAGTACGGTAGACAATAGACGTAGGTACTAATCGCTACAAAATGGGATCCCTTCCAGACAACCTTTTGGTAGCAGAAATTACACAAAATAGCTAGAAATTAGTATAGGTAGTGAGATAAGATTATAAATGATACAAAAATAAATAAAAACAAACGTACAGAGAATAGAACAGTGGTCGGCAACAGGCGGCCCGCGGACCGCATGTGGCTCCCGAACCGCTTACTTGTGGCCCGCGAACCTACGTGGGCACTGGCTGGTAATGTGGTATCTGCCTGATAAAGTGGCCAATTATTGACAAAGTGCGGCCCTCGTCTTGGTACTATGTGGCCCTTAGGGTAGCTGCCAACTGCTGCAATAGAAAAAGAAAACTATGATACAGTTGACATCAAACTGTTTAGAAAACCAGCACCACACAAGAATTAAAAAGTAAGTAAACAATATGTAAATATTATGTAGATATACATGTGTTTAGTTCCGTATTTTATATAATTTGTACCTAGTGTTAGTTTGTCTATCTTCCTTATATCTTCACTCACTTGCTCAAAGGTTAACTGGAAGAGATCCCCAATAGGGATAAGTTCGTCTTTGTACTTATATCTTTTAAGTGGATTGCATTTGTAACTGGTTACTATGTACAATAAAGTATTTACAGACATACAATATGCGAGTGATAAATAATGCTTTTTTAACTTAGCTTTAAAATATAGGCAAAGACTTCGCTTGCCTTAAATCGAACGGAAGAGAGATCCACACCAGAGTAGCCTAGAATGTAACGGAATTCGTATACAATTTTGACTGATGGGGGAACAGCTAGAAGAAAGTTTAAGCGGACCTTGCTGATAGAAGATTTCTAAAATGATTTTTGTGATAGCGGGCACTTGCAGGTTGCAGGCTGAAAAAGTACGCTATAGAGAAGATATTGAGTGTGGGGGTAACGACGAAGACGGATAGGGAGCCACTTGATTTTTGATCGGATATAATTCAATATACTCTTGTACATGGACTACTCATGGTAATACTGGCGTAACCTAAATAAATAAACCTAATGCAGATGATCTGAATTAGGTCAAGTTTGTTAGTTGCTCCTCCGAAAAATCTGGATGGGAGACATCAGCGTAAATGTTTCTAATAACAAAGTAAAAATATACATTAAATTTGTTCCTGTGTTATAAAAATTGCTTTTTTATTAAAAAGAAGATTGTGATTCTATAACCTTTATCGAAATTCATTATGTGTATATGAATGATATTGAAATAAATATTCCAAGATTGAAATTAATTATCTATACCGGCAACATCGATTCTAGATCTGTCAGTTTCACGTTGTCTATGGTCTAGCAGTAATTGGTAGTGGACTTGACTGATGTCATCATCGTTATTTCCTAATAAAGTTTGTACTGTGGTGAATGTTTACTTTAATTATAAGGTGCAGACATTGGCAAAAGATTTAAATCGATTTGTAGTCCTAATTAGTGATTATCGTCCAAGTGCGCAGTTGTTCGTGGACATGCGGTAAGTTTATCTTCTAAGGTTTTCTTTATGATATGATCGTATCGTATTAGGAGTTATAAATTTCCGAGCGTAGGATGTTGACCTTTTCATTGAGATGCTTCGGTACAATTCCTTGAGTCCTAAAGTATCATGCTAACCTTCGCTTAATTAGGACACCGAGTGAAACATTTAAGTTGACTCACCTTGAGAGCTTACCTATATTATATTATGTGTCATTTAATTGTTTCCAGACATAAGATTCGTCAATGAACGCTGTGTTTAGAATATAGTGAGAAACTTTTAGCAGTACCATGTCAGGTACCGAGCAAAATATAGTGAACTCACTTCAACAATTGTCTGTACAACCAAGTCATAGTGGTCATACTGAGAAGCCCACACAGGTGGTAACCCCTGCTGTGAATAGAAGTCAGCTCACGTCAACACCGAAGGTAACGCCCGTGAAAGTGAACACTGTGTCACCAGCTATTGCTACAATAGACAGACTCCTGAGCCTGGGAGCTAACACTCCCCCTCCCCCTCCAGTCCTCACCCGCACCTCAGACATGGACCCACACACGGTAGAACAGCTGAGAGCTGTCAAAGAACTACTCACTGCTCAAGAGGAAGAAGCACAGAACCTGAGAGATCTCAATCGGGAATTACGGGATCGTCTGGAAGAGTGTGAGTCCAAAGTCAAAAAACTATCTGAACAGAATGAAGAATATGCTGAAAAAGAAAAGGCTCTCTCACAGCGCGTCGCTGAAAAAGTAAAAAATAATAAACAAATGAGTGTGGTGATGGAGGAGTATGAGAGAACCATCTCTTCACTGATAGGGGAGCGAGAGGCTGAAGCAAAGAGATGGGCAGATGAAAGAGTCACACTTGTGCGGGAGAGAGATGAAGCGGCTTCTCATCTGGCATCCATGGAACACGCCTTCAATGATGTGCATACAAAATATGAAAGATGTAAAGTGATCATTCAAGGATATAAAGGGAATGAAGAAACCCTGAAACGGTCTGTGGAAGAAAATAATGATGCTATACAGAAGCTAGAAGCAAGGTATGAGACTTTACGACAACATGCTATGCAGCAGTTAAATAAGGCTAATGCCGAGTTGGATTCTGTCAAAAAGGCTCATCAGGCGGAGTTTCTCAAGTTGAATGCCATGTTAAAGAAAAGTGAGGTGCACGCCTCCTCACTGCAGGAGTCCCTTGCGCAGAAGATCAAAGACAATGAGGAACTGACAGCTATCTGTGACGAGCTGATCAACAAGGTTGGATAATCACTTAAAAGTAAATACTTACTGTTATCTTAGGTACCCCACATTTCATTTCAGTAACATGCATTTAATATTTGTATGCATAAAATGTTTTTCATACAAATGCTTATACATATGAAATTAATTGTAATAATTAAGAGTAAATGCTTATCTTTAACTTCCTAATGAAAGCCAGTGCTGTTACCATTTCTACATTGAATGTAAATTGTAAATAATTCTATGCAATCAAGGTATGTCCATTTTTATTTTTGTACATTTTTATAATTTTATACTTAAGTTTTAATTTCTCTTGACATTGATAATTGATTTCATAAATTCATTATTTAATTCTTGAAGGTAACTTTAATTTCGGAATTCAGTATTGTGTTTGTATTTCCTGTAATTTATTAAAATAAGTAACAAACCTGGTTATCTGATATGAGACTTATTATTTTACGATCTGGTTATTTTGATATAAATACAGTTCTAAAATAGTTTATCCAAAGATTTAGGTAAAAATGGTAAAGGTTTGGTAAAACAAGATTATTATTTTGTAGTAACATTTTAACATTCAAACCTGCCATATTTTATTTGAATGTTGATTTTATTAGTATTATTTAATGCTAGCACTACACATTGTCGCGAGTCTAGTGAGCCAGAGAGATATTGAAGTTATTGTAAAAGTATTGCAGGTCATCACATATCTCGGAACAGCAACCTCACCTCACCTTTGTCTCCACTTGCACCAATGTGTATTGACAGTATCATACAGTATCATACATTGTAAGAATTAGTTAAATGAAACATCGAAAAACTAACAATTGGCTAAGGCTTAGGCCTCATCAACTCTGAAAGATTGCAGATTGGAACTTGTCTAGTCTTTTCATAATTATGCAAATATTGTATACAAAGCCATGTATGAAAGTAATATTTTATATTATGCCTGCTTTGCGCCTTTTTTCGTCAGAAATAAATCTAAATCTTCTTTTCTAATTTGTGCTAAATTGAGAATTTGAGAAAGAATTAATTAAAGACTTAAAATGTGTGTAATTTTTGTCTATATAGATAATAGTAGAAGGTGCAATATTCCTTAAAGGATATCATGTAATTGGGCTACAAATGCATTCAGTTTAAAAGATTACAAACAAAAAGAAGCTTAAATAGTAGGCCTATAGTTGTAAGGTTTATAAAAAGCTCACTTCCTACCTAGTTAAATAAAAACTCGATGATATACTAAGTACACGGTTTCATTATGTTCATAAACTTAGTTCTTGTATAGTTTACGCTATAAGTTATTTATTTTACTTTCAAAGCTGATAAAAGTTGTACATTGTGCCTTTGAAATGTATCTTCTCCAAACATCCGGTCCACTATTGCGAAATGATTGAGATTCATAAATATAACATGATAAGTAGTGTGTAAAACATTGTATTTAATGTATCTTCAATTAATGTATTCGTTTATTCTCTATATGGGAGTGGTTACAGTTAAAGTTTACAATACATGCGCGAGTTGAGTGCAGTTGGAGCCTTACATGACGGTTCACCCCGCCAACTGCCTGCACTTTTATACAGTGGCCTGTTACATCACAGTATAAGCGTATTTGTACTCAATTCACTCGGCTACTGTACATACTTAACTGTATGTATTTTATATTATTCGTATTTGTAATAAGGGTTTGAAAACCTACACACGGGTGTAGTAAACATATTTGTTGTATTAAGAGGCAATAACTATCATACACATACTGTAATTACATACCTTCAGAAAATATGAGGAAAAACCAACGCTGTTCTCATAAACATGTGATAATGTTAAACTTAACCCATTACTAACTTAAAACATGACATTCCATGGGTGTTTTAAGATTGGGATAGCTATTAAAACAAATACTAAAAAACTCATACGTATGTAAGCGGTGGCGAAGCGTCCATACAACCAAATCCCATTGGTTATTTATAGTTCTTGAAGAAAAAACCAGCTAAGTGCGAGTCGGACTTGCGCACCGAGGGTTCCGTACAAAATATACGCTACAAATGGCCCTATATATTAAAATCCAGTGTTAGCAGAGCCTTACCCCTAAGCAAAGTGTACACAGTGTGGAGTCATATTATTACATGCTGCTAAATCTCATAAATTAAAATGCTGTAAAGGCTTGGGTGACAATTCAATATTATGACACCATCAAGCTGATCTGATGATAGAGCGGAAGGAGGTAATAGGGACTGTGCAATAAAAGAAATCCTACCGAGTTTGGGCTGTTTAGAACCGTCTCTATGAGTTAATGGAAGTTCAAAAGAAAGTACAGTCGGCAATAAAAGCTTTTCACAAAAATCCTAATTTTAACGGAAACCTATTGGTTACTGACGTAGACAGAGAGACATAAAAAATTAAGTTTTACTTTTCTTATTGATTTTTGTGCTATAAGAGCTACCTCCAGTGGCCTGGCGTCCATACAAGCTGATACCCACCGGGTTACCCAAGGAAAGGCTTATAAACTTTTTCTTTAAATATGAGTAAATTAATACGCTGTGGCTTCCCTTGAAATTTCCTGACGCCCCGCCTCTTTCATTCATACCAAATCTCAAGTTTCTAGGACAACTTGAAGTAAGCTATAGGTTTTTAATCCACGTCAATTTGTATGAACACCTTTTTTAGTGACTGTATTTTTTGATTGCGTTGATTTAGAAGTTAAATTTTTTCTATATTTTTTTTTATTATTATTTGATATTAATTTCACCTCCACGCGGTCCTGAGAAAAGGGTCTTGATAGATGGACGAACAACAAAGAGATCCGTTTTTCCTTTTTAAGTACGGAACTCTAATAAGCCAAATTTGCTCTGCCTTACCTACGAATAAGTGTGACGCTTCGCCACTGGTCATAAGTCGTCTGCATTCTCATTTTTCGCTTTTCAATTTGATACTGACCCTCTTTAGGCATAGCTTCTTATTTTATGTTATTATAGGGCCAAAATCAACTGATCGTAAGAGTCGCGAAGGCATAAATGTACTGGGGTGACAGCTGTCAAAAAGTCGTTGAGAGAAAAAATCAACTGTAAGTCGTAGTACTCGCTTGCACTTGCTGTTTCTCTTAAAGCTCGAGCGAGAAGGCAGATTTAATGTGTGATTCTAACGTTCAGTTGATTTTGGCCCAGCCGGTCTAGCACAACTCTCCGCGACTACGCTTGTCACGCGACATAGTATCACCCGTCTCCCTCGCATTGTATTTAAAAGGATGAGACAGACAATCTTTGTCGCGCGACAATGAGTCTCGTAACACAGTTGTGCTAGAGGTGCTGGTATAGTGTCCCGATTTTTTTATAGCGGTTTATATGCTATTCTGCTTACGAACCTACTACAATAAGCTAAAATTTCTCACTCTGGCTGAAAACCTAAACTTCACCTTCCCAGATACTTGTAAAATTGTATACACTACACAGACGAAAGTGTTAAGCGACGGTAGGCTGTTATTGCGCCAAGGTTCAATGGTAGTCCTAATTATGTACATTGGCTAAGATAAAGGAAACCTCAGATTCACGTTTTTCGCTCTCGCCTACGGCTCGTGCTCCAAAAAGCTGGCAATGGAAACGGAAGGCCAGCGCTCTTTCAGAATACACTCTCTTAAAAAATCACCTGTCTCTATGAAACAAACTTGACCATTAAAATAATACTCAATACTTAGTGGAAATTTCACCATGGTCTATTAGTTATTAATGCTTGATTACGACGGTTAATATCGACGATTTTGCAGTCGTAATCGCCTGTTAGCAGAGATCATTGCAAAATCGGGCATTATAAATCATAATTAATTTCAAACACCTGTATAATGAAATTAATGAAGTGAAGTGCCTTTCTAAAGCGCCGCACCGTTTCGCATTAACCTTCTAAGCGCCAAGCAGCGAAGTAAAACGTGGTGACTCAGATGCAACAGCAATAAACTATTGTGATTCCAGGGGCCCGATTCATAAACGCTTGTAACTCGTAAACAAGCGGAAGTCTCTTTTTAATTCATATTGTTGGAAAGAGGCTTCCGCTTGTAATACACGTTACAAGCTTTTGAGAAACGGGCCCCAGAACGAAAACTTCTAATTTCGAGTTTCGGAGTAGCCTCAGGCACACAATTTAGATCCAGTTGGTTAAGATCAATACGTTGACAAATAGGAAAGTATCTAATAATCCGTTTCAGTCCGTGTCGCTTACATTACACGAAAAGCATGAAATACACGAAAATTAAAATAAACTCAAATGGTAATCAATGAAATATTTCCACGCAATCTTAATTCAATAAACAATTAAACATGCATTAGTAATAAAACTTTTTTCTTCCACATGTTGATATCACGATATCAGTTATACAGTGTGATATATCAATGTTTTCACTTTATTCCGTTGTAATAAGGTCCAACAGGGGACATATCTCTTTGTTGTCGACTTTACATATACTGCACATGGCACGAGAATCTTCCATTGTTAAGTCTAGATACCATGAGATAATGCGTAGGTATTATGTAGCGAAAACTTCCTAAGAGCCGAGCACCCACCTAGCGGGTTCTCGGTTGTGAAAGTGTAAACATGTTGACTGTCAGGAACCCGCGTAGCGGGCGCTCTGCTCTGCTAGCGTTCCCCGTATGTGTGTAGGGAAAAGTGCGTAGCGTTACGAAAAGCTTGGTAGCGAAAGTGTTAAGTGACGGTAGGCTGTTATTGCGCCAAGGTTCAATGGTAGTTGGCAAAATTCTCTTACTGTAATGTTTCTTCAACTACAAATCCCTAACTGCCGCGTCCTATTTAATCGACTTCAAAAAGCTTCAGATTAACCCGTTATCAAGTCGGGGTTGGTCACTAACTATGGATAACGTAATTATGCCTAGTTAAGTATAATTTTGTAATCATTATATATTTTTATAATACCTATGCGTAATTTATCATGATAGTTTACTTGCAATTTATTCATATGAATAGAACGAAATAAATCAATTCCATATTTGTAATGGTTGTATTATTTCACCTACTATACGAATACCTTGCCATAGCTATGCCTTGTATATAAAATACTTGCCTGTAAAATGGTTCAAGGACCTTGTGGTAAAACGGTTACTTTAGGGTGGCCGCAAGGCCGTATTACCCATAAGGCAATGTAGGCAACTACCTATGGCCCCAACGCTCTAGGGATCCCGTCTCGCCTAGAAACCTATCTACCTGAAGATAAAAAAGGCCCCCGAGCCTCGCATTACTTTGAGAATTAAACCGGCCCTGATTGAGCCACTAGTGGCGGCCACATTTTCTAATTTGGCCGCCACTTGTGGTAGCCACAAGTTGCAGAAGAGTTTTTCATACATTTTGTAAAGTATCAGCGCATACCGGGCGTTTAAGTGACCGCGTCCTAATCGCAAGAGTACACTTATCTATGATCGCAGGCTGCGGGAGTCGTTGCTACTATTAAATTAATATAGTGGCTGTGTTTGGAGCGCGGATCCTGCATAGCGGGCACGGTGGGCATGCCCACAAACTTAATTGAGGAATACAATATATCTATCTTGAGTCCGTCTCCAATTCGTCTTAGCCGATTTTAGGGTGGCTGTGACCACAAGCTTTTTTGAGAGCTGGATTCGCGCTTTCGTCTTGCTACTACCGCGCACACTCGGCCACGGTCGCTTCTCCCCGCCTCTGTTGGGAACTGATCAATGTATCCTAGCCACTAGTGGCTACTACTGCACTGGTGGCCGCATCCAGCCACCAATACGACAGATGGCAGCGTGTAGTGGTTTGTAGGTACCATTAACGGTCGTCTACGGCGAAAATAAAAATAAAATATACATAAAAAACTCATTTTTTTGTTCAGAATATTGATTTTCGACTTATTTTACTCAGTCGTTCATAGTTCAATTACATTCGAACCTCATACAAGAAAAAAAAGTGTTCTAAATTTTGTATTTAAAAGTATTTCTCAGTTTCGCTACATTTATAGTAAGGACCATTAAAACAAGAGGACTGACACTTGCCATACTTTGGATCGTGTTCCGATCGCAAGGAGTTATTCTGGCAATAACTAGATGGCGCTTCAAAATTAAACATTCAACAATGTTATAATTGAAGAAAGAAACATAATATTGTAACAATTAGTTCGCAAATAGCTAATAATAAATAAATTGTAACATTTAAATACTGTGTCACGCTAGCAAAGTTGAAAAAAATCATTATTATACATAGATGGCGTTGTACACATCGGGGAATACGGCTTTTTGCATGGAAAAAGTCAGTCTTCTTGTTTTAATGGTCCATGATTTATAGCAATAAAAAAAGCATTAAACCCTACTAAAATGTGGTGGGTAGAAATGAAATTCTAAATGCTTTATGGTTTTCTGTGTAAGTATAAGTGTTTCTGCAACTAGCCGATTCCGGTCACAAAACATAATATTTTTGTCTGTGGCGCTGCACCACATGTCGCGTATGGAGTGTAGACAACTGAAGAGAACAATCTATGTATTGTTGGCGCCACAGTAGCGAGTGCGTAACACGAATTACTATAATAATGCCAAAAAAAATCCACACCGATGCAAGAAAGAATAATTTGAACACGATTGAATATTTACATCAGAACGAAGGATTGAGTAGCATTTCGATTCAAATGTTTCGTAATTTGTTGTTGACTTCATACTATCTTATTACTCTAGCGGCACACTGGACGGATTTGGGAGTATTATTTACTGCTTTCCAATGGGCACTTCTTTGTATACTTCATGATGTGGCGGTTGCAGGTTAAAAGAATACTGGTAATAAAATAAAACAACACAATAATAATATTTACACTTTAATTACACTTTCGGTTGATTTGCTCACATTGCAAGTTTGTGGAAGACTACAGAGTTGCTGCTGCTTCTAACTCGGGGTACAGTGGCGGGCGTTACACATTTTCGTAGTAAACTTGAGCAATATAGTTATTTTTCTACTAATACCAACCTCAGAAAGGAGATTTTCAAATGAGCCATTTACTACCCAAACAAGGGATCTACATGTCGTTTATAAATATGTCGTCATGATTAGTATTTTTGTTGAATAGGTTATTTGTTACTTATATTTAGTAAAAAAAAATATTTCCAATGTGAAGCTTACAGACGATAAACATGTTGAGTATAACATATTTCATCTGTGAAACAATAATAAAAAAATCATTGTCTTCATCATTCGAAGACGGTTCAAAAAATGTTAAGTCTCTGTATACAACGTAATACTTGATAACTTATAAATGTGCCATTTAACAGTCACTGCCAGGAACCCGCCTAGCGGGCGCTCTGCACGTAGACGCACAGGCAATATCATGCGTTCCCCCTTATATAGAGGAAAATTACAAAAACTTGGCAGCGAAAGTGTTAATTGAATCATCGCCTGCGGTAAGAGATAGTCACGAGGGTATGTTGCCCTGCGATACAGAAGTTTGTATGTGTAAGTGTTGACGACACGTTTGGCTCAGTGGGTTGTACAACAGCCTACGAAGCTGGCGGGCGCGGGTTCAAATCCCGGCCAGGGCAAGCGTTTGTGTGATGAGCACGAATGTTTGTTCCTGGGTCTTGGATGTTTTCTATGTATTTAAGTATTATAATTTATCTATATATTATGTATACCGTCGTCTAGTACCCATAGTACAAGCTTTGGTTAGTTTGGGACTAGGTCGATTTGTGTAAGATTGTCCCTGATATTTATTTAAAAAACGAAGTACAGAACAGGGGTTTGTTTTGTATTACAGGTATATTAAAAATTCCTAGTCTGATAGTCCAACCCGCACCTCTCTTATAGCTGGCGACGACTCAGTTAAACGGTAGGCGTATACGCCAAAACTTATATTTCAGTCATGTCAAAAATTCGAAATCCGAATGCTCCGCCACTGACTCGCTCAGAAGTAATTTCATTTGGTTTTCTTCAGTATCTTATACGTGTCCTTACTGACTAAGTAACTGACGGCCGACACGACGGTGGAGGCCGCGGTAACACCGGCCAGCGCCTGCATGGCGGGGTGCTCCACGAAGCCGAACACGGGAGACGCCAGGGTTGTGCCCACCTGTGGTGCAGAAATTCAAACTTCTGAACAGAGGTATTTATTTGAAACCCACCCACAAGAAAACATAGTATTCTGGGAAAATATATTTTTTCTTTGGCAAGGATAGAAGGTTTATCAAACTTAATTGAGTGGTTTGGTTTGTCAATGACATGTTCACAGCAGACCTCCCGTGAAGAGTAGCAACCCTTTGCAGAGTGCAGGCATTTATAAGCTGGACTGCGAGTGTGGTCTTTCATACATTGGTCAAACGAAATGCAGTGTATCAACCCGGGTGAAGGAGCACATAGCAGATGTCAAGCAACGTCAGTGTAATAGGTCTGCAGTCTGTGCGAGGCTATTGAGATTAAAAAGCATCCTAATTTCAATAGAGAAGAAGGATTGTCGCTACCACCAGCTTGGGATCGTGTAATACATCTCATCAAGGAACAAGTGAGACACAGGACTGCAAAACCTTAATTTCTGAACAGTGTAAAATATGTTATCTGTTTAAAAGTAGTTTAATAGTCTCTGTTTTTAAAATGTTATTATTAGTAATGAGGTAGCCTGGGAGATTTTCTTTGCAGCATTTCTTTTCTCCTCAGTACGCCTCATTTGTGAAATGCTGTATGGTAAATTATTTAAATAAAATAATTAAGCCCTTCTGACACATGTGTAACTGTCTTTACAGCTTGGGCCCATCTGGCATGTATGTACACCTTTATTTGTTTTTTCAAAAATGGGTAGTTGCACAAATTGTAACTTTGACAGAGGAAAATATATCTTTTCTCAGTCCACCCTTGACCATGGAAAGCTGAAAAGCTTCCGAAACGTCGGGAACTAAAATGAGATAATATACGCGATATAATCCGTTAAATTGTTTTATTTCAATACTAGCTTCTGCCCGCGACTTCGTCCGCCTTAAATTTGTTTATCGCGGATAAGGGTATTTTTCCGGGATAAAACGTATGCTATGTCCTTCCCCGGGACTCAAACTATCTCAATACCAAATTTCATCCAAATCGGTTCAGCGGTTTAAGCGTGAAGAGGTAACAGACAAACAGACAGACAGACACACACTTTCAGATTTATAATATTAGTATGGATGTAATTGCTTGTTTAAAAATTGTTAAAGTATATATAATACTAACCAACAGCAGCTGAATGGCAGTGTTAACTTTGCTGATGAATGTGGGAGCTAGCTGGGCGGTGGGATGTGTCACGTCAAAATACCTGCTCAATGTTCTCTGGAACAACAAAATAAAAAGACTGAAATTCCATCATGAAAGCTTTCCCACTTGATATAGGCATTAAAAGTTGATATTGACAGTGGGATGGAGAAATGGTATAATGACACTTGGTGGCATTTAGTAATATACTCATTTAACTCAATTTATAAGGTGTATAATTCAATGTCTCGAAAATGTCACTTATACCAGTTCTCCTTTCCACTGTCAAAATGCATAATCTAACTGACAATGATTTTTAGTGACATGTTTAATGATTTTTAGATTAATGTCCATTCATTCATTTTATAGTAGTTTTTAAGTACATCACTTAGGTACTATCTATATAAATATCTCAACAATCCAGTAGTTTCACCAAAACTTTGCCTTTTATTTATAATGTAGGTGAAAAAATATTTAAACCTTTGAGCGCCAAATTGGCAAATCTTGTTGACAGAAAGCTGTGCTCTTGACACCACAGTAATGTAATTTTTGTACTTACAAATGAAAATATACAATTTTGCCATATTTTGCAGCTATACATTTGGTTTATTGTGTGGCATCTGAAGCACAGTCTTCCATCAACAAGCTCGATATCTGACAGCAAAGCAGGCAAAAATATCTGACATGTCCTAACACCCCTAGACATAGAGTTGTGTCACATATTTGTGACATTCCACCTGTAAAGGTACCTTATGGTGGGAGGCGCTTAAGCCGTATACTAACCTCGCGGCCCGGCGCGGCGTCGCAGCGTTTGTGTTGGCGCGCGGTTAATAAACAGCTTAAGCAGCTCGCGCCATAAGGTACCTTTACTCGTGGAATGTCACATTTATGCATGCTTTGTTGTGGCAGATATTAATGCTGGTCACTGTACAAATGGCAACAAAGGTATAGTAACTTACAGGAGGAGGCAAGCTGATGTATCTAATAACAAAGGCAGCCACTACCAGGGCCACATCTCTCGCCACTATGAGCACCGTCAAATAGAGAGGTATGAGGTTCTGCCATGTGAGTGTCACAAACAAGGTGGCTATGAGAATCTTGTCCGCCAGGGGATCAAGGAATGAGCCCATTCGTGAAGACTGGCTCTCCCAAGTCCTGGCTATCCAACCATCTAGCTGAAATGTATAAAAAATTATAATAGAATTCATTCAATTCAGGTATTCAGTTTTAGTTATCTTAAATATTTCAGAATATTTGAGCTGAATTAATTATGCCACTGAAAATTATAATTTTAAGGGAATTAAGATGAAATAAGGTTTTTCTTATTAGATATGATTAAAATCGTAAAGTTAATATTTCTTAGTCTTAATGGTTTAAAAAAATATATTTACCAAGTCTGTAACTCCAGCAAATGTCAATAGACCAAGGGCCAATTTGTAATTATCTTGTAGAATTACATAGCCCAAATAAGGAGACATTGCCATCCTGGTCACACACAGAAAATTGGGTATTGTGAACATCCTATCTTTCTGTAAAAAATCATATTTTACAAATCAGAGTCATGACACAACTTTATTATTTATTTTATTTCACGTCTGGTCTGTAAGTACTGGTGTTGCCCAGAATGTAAAAGCATCACCTTTAATGTTCAAAAGTAAATTTCCTTGTTAGTACATTTCTTTTCTGTGCAGATATTAACCACTTCCATTCCTAACTTTTTCTTGTCTTACATCCCTACCTAAGAGAAAGCATAAGATTAAGTATACACCACAGGATGTCATGTATAGATCGTCAAATTACATATTTGTTGGCCTTATGTAAGATTTGAGCAACTTGTATTTTACCAGACTAGGTGCACAATGTAGGTATTTATAGTAAGTATATGAAAAAGTGAATGTCTTTAGTTATAAATGTTCACAATATCAAACATTTCACCTCAACAGCTACTTCAAGTCTCTCCTTAACTTTGGCTTTTGTTTCAAGAATTTCTTTTACTAAGTGCTCCCTCTTTTCCCTCAACTTCTGTCCTGTTAGCTCCTTCTGGTGTTTGATGTCTCGCACCAACTCCTCGCCTCTCTGTCTAATCCGGTGCTCTGTATCTTTTAACTGTTCTTTCTTCTTCTCTAATACATCCTTCAACACTTCAGCTTTCTTTTCCAACTGTAGCAAGTTCTTCTTTTCATCTGAGTAATATGCGCAGGCCACAGGTAGAAGCCTAAAGGTGCTTCTAGCTAGGATAGGCTTGTGGTCTCTAACAAATAAATCGCATTCGCGCCTTCTATTGCTACTTGTTTTGCAGTATAGAGTTGATATTTGTTTCAAAAATGTAGACCGCGTTATAAGCCGCATTATAACAAAAAGGAACAGACACTGTAACAAAAATATAAAAGGGTATGACTGTTTATTTTCCAAACGATGTTAAAAAACAAACTTTAGTCAAGTAGTAAAGTTTTCATTTCATCGTATTGTGAGTGTGAGACTGCGTAAATTTTTAATTTTTCGTCAAGAAGGCATGAGCGATTGACAGCTGTCAAAGTTTAGATTCAAAATGCTTACTTCAGATACTATTTTAAACGACGTAATTAAAAAAATAATTCCCGTATTCCTAAAGATTTTAGTTTTTAAAAACGTTTAATAACATTATTTGTAAAACATTAATTACAATGATTTACATATAATAATGTTTTAATCAGAAATATTATTATTCAAATATTCCAATAAGATAAAATGAATATCATCGCGTTTAAGAAAGTGAGTGGAATGTAACTTTCGTGTGTCAAATGACAGTAATCAACTATGGCAAATAATATTTCTGAACAGGCATTATTTTATTAATAAATAAACAATAATATGATTCCATACTTCATAGGAAGTTAACCTCAGAATCTGTCAAGATCATAACTTTCTCTCCACCAATAACTTTACTATCCTGCTCTGATTAAGTGTCTCAATTTTATGAAGTATTGTTTTGGTTCATATCTTACTTTGTTTAGAGGCTTACGTAGTTTTATTAGCATCGTGAGTATTACCCTATATTCGGCAATAATCTGCAGTCTCGCCCACTATTACTATCTACATAGGAACAAAGATTCCGCCAGTGAATGATTTACTTTTGACCTGTTGGAGGGTGAAATGATAAACAACAAATGACATAATTATTTATCTGTTTACTGTAAGTCGATACACAACGTTAATTGCAGTATCGGTATGAAGGAAACTTCCAGTGGGAAATAGAATTTATAATGGAACAGATTTAAATACCCAAAAAATGGCAGGATCTGAAAAAATGAAGGAAGAAGAGCTTAATTATGTGTTGCGCCTCCTTGATGATCTGTCGGCGGAAGTATTTGAGGTAAGCTATTATTAATTTAAAAATTAATCCATAAATTATACCACCACTTCAGTGCATAGCAACATGTTCATAAGAAATGCCCAAAAATGAAATTATGAAAAAATATGGTTCCACAATCTACTATTATGCTATCTATTTATACCTATAGAGAGAATATTACCCATTGAAATTAAAGATTTTTAAACTGTGCTATCTTTGTAGATTTATATTATATGCCTTACCATTGTGAGTGTTCCCTACTACTGTTGGCTGCTGAGGTCGGTAACCCTCAACTCATACATATGTATATGTGGCGGTGCATACTCCTCTATTTTAATGAAATTGTGACTAATATTGCTATTAGGGTGCATCCAATTTTTCTTGTTGTTATTCTGTCCCATAATTCAAGGGACAAGTCACTTAGAAAAATGAAAATAATCTAGGTTATTAACATACTAACGAAATTGGCCCTTGAAAAATCGACTAATGCTGGTGAGAAACAAGTATTTTGTTGCCTGTATATCATTTACAATTGTAGTTTTAAAGAGTGACTCAGGGAACTTAACTGTGGCAACAAAGTAGAGAAAAAAGTTGATTGACCCATTATGAGAAAATTCTGAGTATCATAATAAATATGACTTGTATTATTTTCAGGAAATCTTACAGTTCTTCTACAACATTGAAGAATCAAAACCATGTGAAGATATCTCAGATCAAAGTCTGACATTTTTAAAGCGAAATCTCATCAGTAACCCGGTGACAACTTCTATCATCCTGAACTATTTGCAGTTCCATCTGTCACAGAACAAATTCAATACTAACAAAATACAGACACTGTATTTAGAGGTATTAGTTAATGATTTGTCAACAACTGACAGCATTGATAAGACAATCACACTGATGTCTCTAGTAAAATGGGAAGATCCATTTATACCCCAATTTACCGAGCAAGTGTTGAAACTGGTCACTGATGACACTTACAGACAGTACAAGAAACAGATTCTTATTGGTTTAGTGCCCCAGGAGAGGCCGGAACTCCTAAAGATTACATCGGAGTTCATACAGCAGAATGAGCCACAGAAAGAATTTAAATTGACACCAGAGTACATGCTAGAACTATGTTACCAAGACAAAACACATTGGCTTTTAAAAGCAGCTCAAGTGTACAAGCACCAACTCCATGACATGAAGAATGTGACATTTAAAATCAACAATTTCACTAAGCAAATACTCATAATGGTTCTAATAGATCTGACAAATAGTCCAGAAACTTATGATTTGCCGTCTCTAGTGCACCAACTGACAAATATATTTTCAATTTTGGACACATATTCCACTGCAGATGAACATTTACAGTTTTATATCACAGAAGTGAAAAGAGAGTTGACAGTAATAAAGTTTTGCTTAGAAAACAATTGTAAAATAATGACCACATCAATATTTAGTCAAGCGTTGACTCAAAGTGCTCTGGGACTCATATCACAGGTCTGCCGACTCCCAAAAGTAGACAGATACAAGGTTTCAAGACTTCTAAATACCAATAATGATTTTGTAACAGAATTGATGACTTTGCAAGGGAGCACCAATAAGAGGCCAAAAGGAGACCACAGCTTAAATTGGGACATAGTGACTTACAACAGCTACTGTGCTATCACCAAGATAATAGACACAATATTGAATGCAGCTGAGGGATCAGAGGATGCTGTTGAAATAACCTCTTCCCTAGATGAAGTTAAACGGGTAGTGTTATCCATACAACCCATGGCAGCATGCATTGAAGTTATTGAGAACATATTTACATGTCTCTTCCTGAGATACGAGTTCTTCTCCTGTCATGAGCATTATCAAGAATTTCCCTGCGGCACACATTCGGATTGCTCATATTTTTATTCAAAGAAGCAAGTGAAAAATCCAAAAGGAAACAAGACTAATAGTGCCGGCTTCATGTGTAACTCACTGACTATGCAAATAATTTTAAATACATTGAAATTATGCTTAGAGTCTTTAGAGGACAATTTAAATGCGGAAACCACTGACAGTATGGTGATGATGAGATTAAAACGACTTGTAAAAGTGGTGAACCACTCTTTATGGAAGCTGCAACTAGTCTCCACTCTCCCCCCGGACACTGGACCACTCCAGTTAAAACTTTGCCTCGACTATGTGGAAGTAGATGAGAGCAGTGAGGAGGAAGATCGCGAGCTTGATTTGAGGAGCTCAAAGAGGAAACTGAGGGTCCGGAGACGTCACACAAACCCTAAACCTGATGTTGAGCAGGTGATGCTTGCATCCACAATCTCAGCAAGTGATGATGGTAAGGTTTTACGCAATTCATTCCATTCCATTTTTTTTATATGTTCACAGTACAGCATTTATATGTGCCACAACAAAACACGCATAAATATCTGACACGACTCTACTTGGCGGCCCGCCAGGACGTGTCAGATATTTTCGCCCGCTTTGTTATGGTAGATATTGATACTGGTGACTGTACATGTTATCGAGCCAACAACAATCAATATTAGCAGTGCCTGGTACAAAACGAAGAACCTGAGACCTTTTATGCCGGTAGCACACATCCGCCGCGAAACGTCAAATCCAAGGAAGTTCCGCTTTAGTTTCGCGCGCTCTGTAAGGCGTTTCGCGGTTTCGCGGCGGAGGTGTGCTACCGGCATTAGACCCTGCGCAGAGTGCGCAGTAGCGGCCGTCATCTTTGGTCTAGTTTCGTGCCCTCCACTATATTGTGTTTATCCATTTTTTAAGTAATATAAAAATTGCTCAATTTTATTTTCCAGTTTCGATGTCAGCAAAAGGGAACATCGACTTCATATCAGTAATGCTGGCGAAGCCAAACAGCTTGGTAGCGTTGGCTCTATACCACAACGATTTCTCAAAGGCCAACCAAATTATAGAGGTATGTACCATTTCAAAAAAATTTATATCAAAGCCAGTACTTTGCTATAACCATCCTATTTCCTGCAGTTTAAACATCAATACTTTCAGATTCGATGTCATTTTAGCTCGGCTCGTGCCAAACTTTGAAATTAAGCTGCCAACGCAACATCCCGATCCTGTTTACTTTTCTCGTTTAGATAAACATTTTCCAAAACGCATTCCAAACATATTTTACATTAAAAGCTAAATTGCACTAAAGGCACGGCGAATGACTCGCAATTACAAAAAATGTTTGGTCACCTTAAACAACATATTACTGTTTTAAACCACATCCAAAAAGTAAATTTTGAAGACAATGAGGCAGAGAAGGATCAAATATAAGTTACAAGAAATAAAAAAAGAGAAAGGACGAGATGTTCAGTCAGCAAATTAAATAATGCATTTCAGTACCTTGACACCTTTACAAGTCGTCTTACGTATTTCCTTTACCTTTAACAGGCCAATACAAACAACTTTTACACGTAAACGGAAACGTAAAAAATAATCTGGCATTCCATACCCCACACTTTGGGTGCGTTACTACAACACATAGTATGAAATGGCAGTTTATCTTTTGGTTTCCGAAATGTCTCGCCATAGGAAAAGTTGTTTTTATTGACGAGTACTCCCACCCGTTAAAGTTAAAGAAAATTAAAAAAACCGGCCAAGAGCATGTCGGACCATACTCAGTGTAGGGTTCCGCAGCCGTTCATACAAAAAGATGCACTACAGATGAAAAAAATACGATATGAAAAAGAGCACTAGCAAAAGAGCGTATCTCCACGGCACTTACGTCCTTTAGCTGAGAATCGCAGTTTTTTGGCAATAACTCAAAAACGGTATTCATGAAAATAATTTTTGGTTGAAAGTATTTACTAAGCCTTATATTTGTAATTTTTTTCATATTTTTTGGACATACCGATTAGAAAATAGAGGGGGTGGGGGGCACAATTTATGCAACTTTCGGGGTGATTTTTCCGAAAACATTCACTAAAACAATTTTTTTTTTAGAAACCTTTAAATCTTGTCGAACATGTGCCACACATTGATATTTGCTGAAAACATTTTTTTTCAGTTTCGGTTACATGTATGGAGTGCCCCCCTAGCAATATATTTTATTATTATTTAACTATCAAACTAAGTAGCGGCTTATACACCTATCCTACAACTTTCATCATTATACATTTAGTAGTTTTGAGTAAAATGCCTGTGACATACGGACGGACTGACGGATGGACATGACGAAACTATAAGGGTTCCGTTTTTGCCATTTTGGCTACAGGTAGAGAACGCTATCTGCGTTTGATGGAAATAATTGCACACTTAGCAGCTATGGCGACAACAATTCTCAAATTAATGATAAGATGTAGGTAGGGAATTTGTATTTGTAGTATGTAAAGCATATTGTCATAATAGGTCTCACGGTATTTTATCACAAAGTCCTTATCAAATGTTCAAGCTCTTCATACGCCTCTTTCTCCTTCTCCGACGGCTCGTAGATGACGTCACCAGACTTGTTTCTGAGCACGCCGGGCGGGTTACGCATCGAGTACCGTTTGGCTTCTTTTATTGTTTCTTGAGCTTTGAAGGTTTTGCAGAAGAGGCAGCAGCAACATCGACCTTTGAAAGTAAAATTTAAGTCATCCACAAAGGAAAAAAACGGTTCACATGTGTTTCCTTTGCAATACATGTGGGCTGACCATGTTTATAAATATTCCAAATTTCAAATAGATAGCATAAGTAATTTTTGCGATATGGCATACTAATTGTCGGACAGACAGGCAGAAAGACAGAGGTACATATCAGAGCTCTGAAAAAAGCCCCTCTGCAAAATATTATAGCTTAGTAGAAGTTGCCCGCAACTTCGTTACCGGAGGAGAAAACATATAACCCTGCGTAGTCGAGTACAAAGTATCCTATAACCATCTGTGGATACCCAGCTACCCGTGTACCAAAGATAGTTGAAATCCGTTTGGCCGCTTTGGCGTCATGAAGCCACAAGGAGGTCACTAAATCGAAAAATATATTGTTTGTAGTTTTTGTATGTTTGTATGTGTCGTTGTGGCTTCATCACGCTAAAACAGCTAATCGGATTTCATTTATTTTTGGTAAACGGGCAGCTGGGCATTCACAGATGATTATAGGATACTTTTTACCCGACTACGCTGAAAAAAAAAAGGAGGGTTACGGCTTTTCCTCGTCCGCGAACGAAGCGTGCATCTTTTAGTTGTTTCGTAAAGCCTGTCGAAAATTGTGTTTATCTGAATGAGGGTTTTCTAAAATGGAAATATCACCAGTTGGTGCCACCATGACGTAAGGTCTAACTGACAAGAACTCAATCAAAGAAACCAATCACAGCATAAGATTTCGATACATCTCGTCAATTAAACCTTACGTCACGGTAGCGCCAACTGGTGATATTACCATTTTAGAAAACCGTCATTGACGCAGTACTCAGCTATTTGAAAGCGTTTCTTAATAAATGAAGCAATTTTACCTATACTACACCATAAAGGCACGGCCAGAACGATGTATACAATCAGCCATATTTGCAGTATTCTCCCAATCCGATCTGCTGTGGTTACGCGCACTATTTGATCTATATTTTTTACTTCTAACTCCGTTTTCATATCATCTGTAAGATGAAACTTTAATTTAATATTTATTAATTCTAAATGTTTTTTTTTCCAATTTATAAACGTTGAAATAAGACTCACAACCTATTTTGACAGCATCGATTGTGGTATTAATATTTTTTTCATAATTTCCTTCTGATAACGAATCATTACTATGCCTTGTTTCATCTACGATATTAATTTGATTTGGGTTTTGTTTTTTCTCATTATGCTTATAATACTGCTCGACTCGATTTTTTGTGCGCGATGTTCTGTGGAGTTCCTTTTTTGATGTTCTGTAAATAATCGACATATCAATATTTATGTAATTCAAACAATGATTGCTCGTACTAGTCGTCGATTTGTACATAAATAATAGTTGAAACGATAAAATCGCGAGACACATCTAGGATAAGCAGACCTTCGAACGACTGAACAAATTATTTTTATCATGGCTAAAAATATTCTCGATCCAAGCAGCTTGCAAATACAAAAAGTAAAATAAATTAAATACGATCCATCTGTTAAGACGATGCCACAAACAGATACACGTTGAACTTAAAACATCTCCCTTTTTTAAAAGTAGTACCACAACAGGCACTGCGGCACTACGGTTAGGACGCGTAAAGTCCCACTCGCAGAATGTCCCTTCGTCCCTTTCGCGAAATGTCCCTTTCCTAAATGTCCCTTACGGAAAATGACCCTTCTGCAAAAGGTCCCGTTCGCAAAACGTCCCTTCACATAAATAAAGTCCCGTTCGCAAAATGGCCCGTTCGCAAAATCGGCCCTTTCGCAAAATGTACCGTTCGCAAAACGTCCCTTTCGCAAAATGACCCGAGGGGCTATAGCCTAACCCACTCGCAATCGCAATTGTTTTCATTTTGAAAATTGAAGGCTTGTCTGTATACAAAATGAAAATATAACCTAAACTAAAGTGGCTGATAGACGGGTGAGTAAGTACGCGTACTTAAAGCTCGCCAACTGTTTTCGCCTGTGTTTTCCTTCAAATGTTCGCGTACTTAGGGTGACACACGGGCGAGTAAGTTCGCCGAGCCATAAGTACGGCGTACTTACTCCCCCGTCTGTCACCCCTTTAACCTAACCTTGCTCCATTTTGAAGCCGGTTGCGATTGTGCGTGCGTTAGACAATAGCGAAGTCCCCATTCCACACTAAGGCCAATGTAGGGATTATTATTGGCTATCTCTTATGAGAAGGCTCCTAGTCTCAACTTAAACAAGCTTTTTCTTGACGGGACATTTTGCGAATGGGTCATTTCGCAGACGGGACGTTTTGCGAAATGGGCGTTATGCAGTAGGGACTTTCAGCGAAAGGGGCTTTCTCATAAGGGACGTTTTGCGAAAGGGGTGGGACCTTTTGAGAAAGGGACGTTTTGCGAATGGGGTATTTTACATAAGGGACCATTTGCATAGAAGACGTTTTGCGAATGGGACGTTATTTTGATGGAGGGACATTCTGCGAGTGGGACTTTATGCGTCCTAACCGGCACTACATTTAAAAAAGGTTCATTGTAGTTTGTAATAAAGAAACTACAAGGAACCTGTGTTTACTTACTTGCTAAATTTGGTGCCTATAACGTTAGATGGGACCAGATTATCTCTGTCGCCCGTCTCAATATCATCTTCTGGTATCGAAATATCAACTCTGTATTCCGTTTTCCGCCTAACAAACATATCGTTATTTGTATCTACGCCGTAAATTTGTGTTAATACTGATATACTTATTACCATGTAAATTAACATCTAGTAACAGGATTTCAAAGTTTATTTCAGTCATTTTTACAACTTGTTATCATATCAAAAACGTCTACATGACATGTTCATCAATAATGTCAAATGTGTTTTTAAACTGAATTTATAACCACGACACTCCCGAATTGTTTTTTTTTAAGAAAGCCCCGAAGGAGGTTGTGAACGATTTTTTTTTTCAGATGTTCGATTTAGCCGACGCTGAGATTGCAACGGAAGTCTCGTTCACTGAACAGCTGCGGCATCTAGTGGCCAAGATTAAAAACATAATTTATTACAAAGATGACACACCCTACGCTACCAAAGAACTGTCCGCTCTTTCCGTCGTGTCTACGGAAGTCATGGGATTAGTAGAAGGATTTTTAGCGTCAAATAGGCCTCCTAACTTCTCGTTTGATGTGATTCAGTTAGCCGCCTGTCATCCGCATCTGCAGTTGTACAGCCATCAGAATGCTTCGTTCATAAACGCGGTGGACATACTTCTCAGCAGTGGCCTAAATAGGGAGATCACATACGGTCTGATAAATGTTGTCGAACGAAAGCTCGCGGAAGTCCGATCCTCCACAGATGTGGCTGCTGTCAAGAAGATAAACTACATAAGGTTTATCGAAGACATCGCAAGCGTCACTTTTGAGATATTCGGAAATACAGAAAAGTCGTTCGACTTCATCGACAACGTGTGCGGACTGATCGCAGACTGCCGAATTCCGATCAAGCATAAAGAGTTCTGCAAAATGAACCAATTATCCAAAGAGCTGCGGCAATGCTGCGAAGATTTGGCCGACATTGTCCACCCTAAGCCGAACATAGATCAAAATCTACTGCAGAAATACCATCAGATCTACATGAACATCGTTGCTGCCTCTGACAAAGACCTGTGTAATATTGGAGAAGTTTCCAGACACGGCAATAAGAAGACTAGGACACACTATCTAAGAATGTGCTACATGTACTGTAAGACAGTTTCGCAGTTGGAACTTGAGGAGAACAACTCTACAGTGATAGAATCCGCCTACTTCACAGTATTAGAGAAACAGTTGCACGATATATTCGGCAGCATGATCAATACCAAAGAAATTCCTGTGACGTACTTAGAACCTATCTGCAGGAAGTTGAATGTGAATTTGATACCAAAGCTGATACTGAATTTCTGCCCTTCGATTCCGCTGGTGGGTCCGCATACAGAGGCTAGTGAAATCAACTTTAACAATTTGCTCCAGGCTGTGTATGAATTCAAGAATACGGAGGAGAATTTATTTTTAGAACCAGAAACCAATATGGCGCCACTACCTCGCGCTCCCACGCCGCAGTGTCTGACGTATATTGTCCTGCACAATTGGGTACTGGCGCATCTCATTAAGAAGATCCATACGTCGCCCAACGAATGCACACTCCAACCAAGTATGGACGCCCGCACCAGATGCCTTAACAACTACATGGAGCTCGAAAGATTCAACTGTTCCAAGGTCCTCTTCGGTGGGAACAAGTACTTAGCGTCTCTCCATACCACAATAGACCTAGACAAGTTGTTCCTATACTTGCCACAGCTGATCGAGTCTGGGAAATTGCTGAAATGCCTTAACATTATTGACTCGCTCTCTGAAAGACAAATACTATGCAGTGCAAATTTAATGAATCTTAGAGATTTAATACTGTTCAAATTGGCCATCAATCCGAAAATCGAGAACAATTGGAAATACTGTCAGTACCTAAAGTGCTCAGAGTTGAAAGTCAATCTCATTCTAAATAATCTGAGCAGTTGGCCTGCAGAAGGTGCAATGGAAACGCTAGATTATTTGAGATTCTTACTTGACCGCGAAGCGTTAGAGGAGGACTTACACGAAAAAGGTTCAAGTTGGATAGTTAGAATTCCACTGTACAATCAGGTAAATTACTATCTTTGATTTCAATGTCTTATTGGAATATATCTTTCATGTATAACCTGCATTTTTGGTTTTCAGATCGCATCTATAATGGGAGCCAATCATTGGTACACCGTGTACGAAAATTCCATGAACAACCCCGAAAACGTTATAGAAGTCCTCATGGACAGTCAGCAGTTCCAGTTATGTTTGGAGTGGGCTGACGTCCACGAAGTTTCCGAGCACATGAAGAATTTGATTGTCATGAATCTACTGCGGCAGTTGTTCGAATACACGAACCAAGCAACTCCTGCTTTAGTCGCTGAGCTGTTGTCGCGTCTCCCCACCAGCCAGGCAATGGACCTCATCCAAGAGGAAATGTCCAAAGTCAGGAACGTGGAAATACTGCAAGTTTGCGTAGACTTTGCGTCTGACAACTCTTCCGATTGGAAGGCGTTTGAAAACATAAAGATCGGTCTACAAATCATGCTTGAGATCGATACGAATTTGAGACAGATGTTCTGGGAGTTGATTGAGAAACCATTGCTGATGATCGAACAGTTCCTTATGAATGCTAAACTGGATATTCTTTCGGTGATCATAAACAAAATCTCATCGAATTTGAAGAGAGATCCAAGCGGAGACAATCTATACTATAACATAAAGTCTATAGATAGTTTAGTAATTTCGAGGAACTCTGTTGACGCGTTGCTTCGCTTCTACGCTGAGAAGGCTTTGGACATGAATCCGAAGAACACTTGTGCCGCCCCACCAAAGCCGTCGGAGGATTCTCTCATGCAGTCCATAGACTCCATAAACATAGAGGCCGCTTCGAGGCCGTTCGTGATGCCGGAACAAGTGCCGTCGAAGGAGCAGTGGGCGGAGGACTACTCGACCGACCGATGCATGGTCTGCCAGACGTCTATATTCTCTATGATCATCCGCAGACACCATTGTCGCCGGTGCGGTAGGCTTGTCTGTCATGTGTGCTCGAGGAACAGAATGCAGGTTAGTGATAACCTTAAACTTTATAGCTTTCTACTGTATATTAAAAATACTAGGAGCCCTGCAGCTTAGGACTCACAACGCACGTTATTTACCAAAACTTGCTTGCTTGAAGATGCCTTCATTTACACAGTCCTCATCCATAAATCTGGACAGATTTTGGTTCGATAAAACGCCGCAAATTACTTGGAATTACTGATATCGGAACAGAAATACTATCATTATCATATTTTAAATTTATTTAATCTGGGTGTGGTAATTACAACGCTATGTCACCCCTGTAATACAAAATTCCATAAGGGGTGCAAACTTACTGTTTATAAAAGAGGAGAAATTGACATTAAGCAGTACCCTGCCCTAATCAGATAATAATTACGGTGGTTTATTTTCAAGGTACCAACATACCCAAGCAGCGTGAAATTCCGCGTATGCAACGACTGCTACACGCAAACCACGAACAAGAAAAATAACTTAGACCAGGACAACATGATGTTAAGCAGCAATTCAGACTCAGCGGGCAGCGGGGTCACTTGTATGGACTGGTGTCTGTCGAACAATTCCAGTAGAAACGAGGCTGTGAGGACGGAGTTTGGCTTCGAGTTCACGCCGAATGTTACGCTGTGTCTGACTATTATGAAGATGCATTCGATCACTTTAGATTATCCCAGGTAAGTAGGTACATGGTTAGATTACCAAGACAACATGACACAAAGTAGCAATTCAGATTATGCGGGGATCGCGGTCACGATTACTTTGGACTGAGCGAGGTCAGTACGCACTGAAGGATCGGTACCCATACCCATAAGTTTCAAATCGAAACTCACAAACTAATCGCTCAAACCCGCGGCCACGTTAACTTACCTACATCTATCTAATATCTATATATATAACAAAACATTTAAATACTCGTTCCCCGCTTTTAATGACAAAACAAGCGGCGAAGGTGCGAGTGATGAAACTGAAACTAATTTCTCATAGTTTAGGTCCGAGTCTAGGTTACATGTACATGGACAGATGTGGTATATATTGATGGCCTACGACTTACTAAGTGGTTTTCTCCTTTGAATAGAGCAACCTAGATCCTATCTGTCTCCAAATAGGGTTCTGGTCGAGGGCATATTTTTCTATATAGCTCTGTCAATCATTTGTTTCCACCTTTCTAATCTATGGTTACTGTTGGCAGATTCCTGCTAGACCGAAGTGACGAGATCGCGCGCGCATTGTCGGGAGGCGGCGACGGCCGCTTACTAGTGCGCGCGCGACGCTCGCTACTACTCGCCGCAGCTGAACTCTACTCGCGCGCACCGCATGAGATCGCGTGAGTATACAGCCCAGGATTTGCACTAGAGGCATTAGGAGTTAGTGCCCACGGCGGCGTTTTTTTTAGAAGCGGCGGCAAATCTAAGGTGTAGGTGCAATTTTTTTTGCCTTATCAAAAATGGACGGTACTTTTAATGGTGTCGCAGGGTACATCCGCCCCTATGAGTTCATCTCATTTATTCATGACAATTGATATTGTGTTGAACATATGTTAAATTTACATTTATTACACAAATTACGTTAATAGTAAAATATTAATAAAATTATATATAAAAACCGATTTCCCTTCTCATTATCAGGTAATGTCAAGATTTATCCCTAATACTAGGATTCTAAATATTTATAATTGGTCTTCCACGAATTCTGCGATGGAATAGTACTTTCGAAATGACACTGTTTCCGTCTCGCACTGAGCATTTCGCTATTGATAATGGATTTAAACTCCGTTGGCAGCTTATTGAACAGGAATACAGCCTGATAGCACACCGCGTGCTTCAGAATGTTCAGCCTCGAGATTACGTTGCATCATACATACTACCATCGCAATCTGATCGACATTCAATAACGGCAAGAGTTCTTCATGGGTGTATTAGTTAATTCAACCCTCTAGTCGAGTAAAACGTTTTTTGATCGTAACGCTTGAAGTTCTAATGACACGCCGCACCTGCTACACCGCCGTAGCACCGTTTACCATTTCCGACAAACCTACTCACGCAGGGCAACAGCTAGTAACTAGCGGGGATTGGGCGGCGCGGGCCGTCGCTCGCTACGCGCGGTGTGTGCACGCCTTAGTTTGAGGGTGTCTGCCAGCTTCGTGAGAATTATTGTAAGAGCAAACATCGTTAGATTATTTTATTGTGCGCACGCTTCACACCCCCGCTATCGTACAATGCCGCCGTCTACTTATTTTTGCTAGTTATTAAGAGTATTATTTTATGTTTTTCTTTTTTTCTGTATTAATTAACATTATTTTTTTAATTTGTTAGCCTTAATGTGACATTCTGTACTGATTTTTATTTTAAACATGACATGTAACATTATTTATTGATGGGTATTTCTTAAGTAACTCCATTGTTGCGTACTCACAATATTATTTTGTAGGTAACGATCACATTCACAGTTTTATAATTTGCTAGTTTCTGCCCACGAATTCGTCCGCCTTAAATTCGTTTATCGCGGATAAGGGTATTTCTCCGGGATAAAAAGTAACCTATGTCCTTCCCCGGAACTCAAACTATCTCCATACTAAATTTCATTCAAATCGGTTCAGCGGTTTAAGCGTGAAGAGGTAACAGACAGACAGACAGACACACTTTCGCATTTATAGTATTAGTATGGATAAGTGCCATGTATTTCTAAGAAATTTCTAATGGTGTGATAACCAAAACAAAACTAAATAATAAATAACTGAATGTATTCGTTCCACTGGGGCCGAGGTGTGCTACGTGCTACATCAAGGACTAGACTAATGCTACAGATATGCAATGTAAACGTTTCCACTCGAGCCTGTTGGAACGATTATGATTTTGGTGAAGATATGACGATACCGTTGACGTCGGCAAGTGCTTTGACGATGACAGATGATACTAACATAGTCAAGAGACCACAACGCCACACTGTGGACACTCCGTGCCGCCCGCCGGACACTCCCTGCCGCCCGCCGCCCGCAAGCTCCGGCCACCCGCGCTCTTCCCGCTCACAGTTCAGTTACCTCAGCCGGTAACTGCGAGGTAACCGAGCGCGGGTGGGCGGCACTTTCAGGGAGTGTCCATACTGTACTTAGTACTCTTTATTATACTGTGACAACGCTGTCGCCCTGTGTTCCAGGGGCAGCGGGCTTGGGCGCGTGGCGGAGACGGGGGCTGCGCACGCGGCGCGCTGCCTCGCGCACGCGGACGCCATGGCCACGCTCGTCAAGCACCAGGCGCATCACCTCGTGCCGCGCCAGGCGCACCCTAGTAAGTCTCTAAACTAATCATGTGTAGATCTTAATATGTAACAACACAAATGCTTGCGTTTCTTTGTTTTTAACAGGGTTTATGCCCGCGTCCGGCGTCCACCGGAGAAAATCATTTTCTCGGGTGGACGCCGGACCGTCAACATCTCCTGCATCTCCTAATGATGCCTCGTAGAGAGGCGAAACACGTGTTGAGGATTATACTGTTTGGTGTTGGTTTGTTGTATTTGCATGCGTATTTTTTTTATGGAAACTGCATGAAAATATGCGCATGTGAGCACAATTTATTGTCACATCTAAACAAGACACTAGTTCGCGGAACAGCAAAGGAACTATAATCCATTGATCTAGTATGGAATTCCGCAAAGTAACGCCTGAATCTATCAATTACATTTTCGGGAGTTAAGCTGGCACAATTAAAAATTTCATGTTAATTGCCACACCTAAGGCTCTAAAAATGAATTCATGTCTATATCTCGTTTTGTGATTAATTAAAGGCAAAAGCGGGTGTTAGGTGAATTAAACGCAACATGAATTCTAAAGATGTAGGGTATGAATTGAACATACCTTGAAGTTTCATTCAATTCAAGTACCACAAAATAATGAAGCAAAATGAAAAAATATGCGACGTTGCTAGTTAAGCAGGTATAAACGCTCTTAATGTGGGAAAATTAAGGCCACATTATTATCTATTGTGATATATATACAAGTTAAAGCGCAAAGTAAAAAAAATACGATTGCTCTCGCACGTGGTCACACCAGGACTCGAACCCAAACTGTAAAATTCCCAAACCGATTTGGCTTTGATAATTTGCTATAACTCGGTTCTCTTTAAGTCGATGTTAGATGATCGCACGCGTTAGAGAACGAAGTCGAGTCGAGTCATTAGATTAAGCAGGTTCAGGCGTACGGAACTCGCCAAAACCACGCGGATAGTCACCTACATTACATTATACATGTACTTTTATTGCTATTTGTCGATATTGTAGTATCTTTTTCAATGAGTGCTACGACATATCTGTACCGCCCGACCCAATCGGTCTGAGGTTTCGAAATTAATTCAAACCGAGTAGGTGAATGACGTCGCCCGACCTCACGCAAACTTGAACCTTATATAGGCTGTATGCTGAATGAGATAGTAATATATCGTTTTCATTCTAACATAAGTGAAACTTACAATAGTTCGAGCGTGTTTTGTTCGCGCAACTCCAAGTCGAGTTAAGCTAAACTCAACTCGGTCTGGCTCGGTTCCGGCGTAAATCGACGTGCAAAACCGAGTCATCGCTTTTTCAACAATCTTTCTACAATCGCTCACAATTGGGAACGTTTTTGGAAAAGTTCCTCAGAGGTGTTCATTATATATTTTTCCCCGATGATATACTTTATGTGAACTCAGAATCTACAAATATTTTATTTTTATATCGAATTGTTTTTAAAATATATTTTTTTAAACAGCAGATGTGACATTTGTACAGTTCCCCCGTATGAATACATTTTTTACTTTGGTCTACATAAAAAAAATTAAAAAGTTAGCTGCCATTGTATTGTTTTTTTTTTCTTACTAACTTACAACTATAAAAGAAAAAGTAAAATGTATTTAGACGAGGTAACTGTACAAATGTCATGACGACTATAGTGTTCAAATATTATATCTAAAAAGCAATACCTTTTAAAAAATGAACTTTTTGTAGATTCTAGTTCACATAAAGTATACTATCGGGAAAAAATATAAAATGCACACTGAGAAACTTTTAAAAGCAATCACCGACATACAAAAAAACAGACACGTACTGACAATTTATAGTATAAATATAAACTGATCTGACATTATACTTCGATTTTTTTAACATTAGAAACAAGGTAAACGATCTTGACGTGTCTTTTTAATGAAAAACACTTTCGAAAAATAAGTCGCCTCAAATATGTAACAATCATATAGCAAGGGGTATTTTACATTATTTTGGTTTCATAAGTATAAGTTACTATTTTTTAAAAGTGTTTTTCAATAAAAAGACACGTCAAGATTGTTTACCGTTTTTCTAATGCTGAATAAAATGAACTATAGTTATTACTTCGGCAGCGGGAAAATGTCCGTACGCCTTCTCCAGAGATTGAATACTCTAAGTTCAGCCCAGTTATACAAGTTTTTGTCCGTCTTTCGTCCTAACATTTATGTCTAATTTCAGGTCAGATAGTCCGCTCCCTACTAGAATCGGAGAAATGGGAGCTGGCGTTAGAAATAGCGACCAAGTCGGGTATCCCTCGGAACAGCGTGCTTGCTGCATGGGGCAAGGCGTGTCTAAAGGCCGGGTGCTTCAGGCAGGCCAGGGAGAAGTTCGCGCACTGCTTCAAGAACACCATGAACGTGTGCATGGAGGTGGCTGAGGATTGCGAGTACGGGAGGGAGGCTTCGGAGGCACAGTTCCTGAATAGGAGGCTTCAAGGTTCGTTTCCGTTTTTACCTCCCGTCTGAAAGTTGGGTGATAGGTCAGAGAGATGTTGACATGGGTTAAAGAATACCATGAAAGCGTACACGGAGGTGGCTGAGGATTGCGAGTACGGCAGTGAGGCTTCGGATACGCAGTTTTTGAATAGAAAGCTGTAAGGTTCACTAACCTTACAGCTTTTTCATTTTTACCTAGTGTATATAAAGAATTTTCATTAACATACTTTCCTTTTTTTCTTATATTTTTACTTTTATAAGTTTAACTACGGATTGAGTACTTAAAACATATAGTTAGGATAGGCTAAGTACAAATATTGTAATAGATAAGATTTATTCAGAAAAAAATTACTGACTGTTGAGTTTGTTTCGGCTTTCTTCTCAACAGTGTTGTCTTCTTGGGAAACGCCGTAGAGTCAGACTTGTAAAAGTGCCCTTGCGGCCTACTTACAGAATAAAGATCATTATTTCATTTCATTATTTCAATCCATAAAGTAGTGCCCTTGTCCTTTTCATGACACACTAAGAAGGAATCTCTCACTCTCGTCTGACACCTACAGCTTTTTAGGTTACTCACTTTGACTTTTGTGGATATTTCTGTTTCCGTATGATTTCTCGTTATGATCTAATCCGTCTTAAGGTGCGTCCACACTTGTATCATTTGCTCGTATCCGATCACCGTGGCGTGGCATGACTGCGTATCGCGCTGCTTGGACGCTCACTGTCGGCGCAGCGATCACGCCGCGCTTGTCCGATCTAAGTGTGTGATACGCGTAGCAACATAGATTTCGAGCGATAGGATCGACGCAACGTCCAAACGCGTGATCGTGACACGCGATCATGCCACGGGACGAAGATCTGATCGGGCAAATGATACAAATGTGGACGCGCCTTTATACGTACTTTTGTAGTGTGCTCCTTCCCGAGTCGATATATTCACATGTTAATAGATACTTGTATATTAGGTTTGCGACATTCGGAGCGTACCAGCTCCGTGTCTAGTACGCAGTCAGAAGGCCGTCCTCGCGCCAACCCGCCCTTACTCAACGAAATCATCAGCATCCTCGAGGACATGAACTACCCCGTCAACCAGCAGATCCTAAACAAGGCAGAGACTATGAAGGTTAGTAATATGGTCGCTGGATTCCATGACACATCGTTAATTTGAACGGTCATAACCGGCCACATGGCCAAACTTGACTGTGGAGAGGACATCAAATCAAAGCCAGCAGATAAACAGAGGTAATGGCACCGGATGGAAAAGCTATTCGCAACTGGGCCACATCACGACCTCTCCGAAAGAGTAAAATTTATGTTGGTCGTTAACATATCATTGGCAAACCAAAAGACCCAGAACGTAAAGTAAGGAAAATGTGGTTGTTAAATTTAATGACATTTTGACGTGTAATTTTGATGCCCCGATCATAAGTTATTATGGGTGCAACTACTGTTTCCTGGCTCGTTTTGAGTTATTATTGTTTTATTTATCATACGGAAAAAGTTGCAGTATTCCAATTCCCGATAGAATTGTAAGACAAACCGAGAGCTTTGCACATCAACCTCTTTTTAGGGTACGAGTTGTAATTGGCCAGTCAACTGACTGCGTCAATGGAATTGATTAATGATTTGATTGTTAAGTGTGGTATTGAATATGTAGCAACAATTGTATAGGGAATTTACGAGGCGCAGGTCCGCCCACATATGGAATAATGTTCTCATTTGTGGGCTGTGGCTCCCCAGTGCCAGCTTCTCCCTCTAGGCCGCATTCAACGGAGAGCGACTCGTATCGTCGGTTGCCAGCGCATTTCAGATCAGCTTGACTCCTTGGCACTGCGTAGAGATGTAGCCTTGCTCTGCATTTTCTATCGCTTGTATAACGGGGAGTGCTCCGAGGAATTGTTCGAATGCTTTAAGTGTCTATGGGCGACGGTGATCGCTTACCATCAGGCGATCCGTCTGCTTGTTTGTCTCCTATAATATAAAAAATAGGCATAAATAAATATACTGAAGTGGATGAATGTAATTGAAATTCCTATGCTTTTCCGCTTTTTGCAAGCATTTGCAATATGGAAATAATTATGATGTAAAATGGACCGCAACTAGTGATTAGTGATCTGGGCATAAATCTATAATATATCAAAAAATTATTCGATTTAACTGAACCAAACTTTACTTGTTTTAGGTTCCGGGTCCTTTGATTGTTCCTTTTTTTTTAATTGGCTCTATGAACACTGGGTTTTATGCACTTTTTAACCTTAGGAAATTTCATGTAAATGCAACTTTACTTTTACCATTTTCAGACCACAAATGAAAAGCTTGCATCCCTAAACGCGAGTAAAAAGCGTATTCAAGTGACGGAGCCGGCTCTCAACATAATGCATACTTTAGCGAGCGTCAAAAAGATAAAACTGGGCGATTACAGTGACTTCCAAACCGCCTCCGTCCAACCAAAGAAAAGTCTCGCTCAGGGGTTGTTACGTCGAAACAACAACCATGAACCCAAAATCGACCATCTACTGAAAAAACTTGACCCTTTCTTTTACAAAGAATGCGTTTACTACTTAAGCAACTATGGGTCTCATGTTGCCAATATAGCGTTCTATATGAAGTATAAGAATTTGTCGGAAGTGCTTGGTTACTGTTACGATAACTTGGTGGATAAAGAGACGTTTACCGAGTCGGTGTATATGGAGTGTTTGAAGAAGGACAAGGTCAACGAGTTGTTGAAGGCGATGAGTGATGTGGACAGCACTTTGGAGTTGTGGTCGGTGAGTAGACTTTCCTTTTATTTATTTGTTTAATCTTTGTGCAATCACAAAAGAAAAACTTATCGTACAAAAGGCGGATTTAATGCCAAAGGGCTTTTCTCTACCAGTCAACCTTGAGGCAAAGCAGATAAATTGTGGGCGGTGTAACTAATTTTTACAGACATAATTTAGGAAGATAAATAGTTAGATACATGCACATTCATATAATATAAACTTATATACATAAATAAGTTCAGATGAAACAAGCTAATCAGAAAAGCTAAGAGTTCGCGCAAAGATTTTTTGAAAGCGCACTTGTTTGGGGCTTTCTTAATCTTGAAGAGGAAGTGGGTTCCAAAGGCAGACCAGGACATAAAACCAGATCGGTGGCGAGGGATGAAAAGAGATAGATTTTACGTCTATACTACTACCGTTCAGAATTGGCGCCACTAGCCACGGATAACATCGGCTCTGTATATAATTATTGTTTTAAAATGTCAAATATTAATAATTAAGCGTGATACTCGGAAATCATGTAAAGTTTATTCTAACTGAGTAGCGTGAGTGTTATTGAACATTTATACCCGTGAGAAGAAACAATAATTACTATTCTTAAACCTGTGTGACAAACTAGTGTTAATTAAGTGACATTAATGTGAGACCCTATAAACAATATAGTGCCATGGTAAGACGTTTTGTTTCAACATATCAAATTGTGTATATAGTGAAAACTTTGTAAATAAACAAAACAAACACTGTGAAGTTAACCGTTGGAGTCCAACGTTCAAGTTCAAACCAGACAGTTCGTGTAAACAAAAGTCAGCTGTGAATCATCAAGCATAAAGTCATCCATCTATCGTCAACAAGCAGACCGACTAAGTTACTTTACACTACGGAAGTCACGCCATCTATTGGTATTCATCATAACTGCGCTTTGCCTTTAATACGTTAAGGCAAACTCTAGCTGCACACTCAGGCGCACACGAGCTTTATTACGCCATCTACCGATAAGGATCGAAACTACTTCCTATGCAACTGTTTGTTGTAGCTGATAGCTAGCTAGAATCCGTGCTAACAACTTGATCAAATTATTACATCAACCATTACAAGATGTCGCCGTTATCGTGTGCTAAATGTAAACAAAAAATACAAAACAGAGACATTCTAAAGTGTATAAAATGTAAACAAACTTTCGACGCGCAATGTGCAGAAAGATCTACTAAGCTTGTCCAACTGATGACAAAAGACAGCAAAAAAAATTGGACATGTCTGCCATGTCGTAAGAATGCATCGAACTCAACTACGTCTACAATTAAAAAACTACCAGAAAATGTAACTGGAAATATTAATGTTAACAACATAACGTTGAGGAGGAAAAAGGAACTCCCGGAAAAATCGTTGAAAACGCCCCCATCAGCTCCTGATACTTCTATTTCCTCCAAAATCCCGAAAGCAGGTCGAGATCGCAAATTATCTTTGGAAATATCAAGTTATTCATTAGGTGACCAGTCTATAAACTCAACCGTAAGCGATATTAGTTCGCAAAGTCTGCCTAACCTCGCTGATGAGTCGCAAACTGCAGATTTAAAGCAAAAGCTTAATATCCTTACCACGCAACTCGATACTGCTCATGAAGAGATAAATAAATTAAATTCGGAAGTGACAGAGTTATCACGGGCGAATACAGATCTATCGCGACAAATACTGGTTTTTAAACAGATTATTGGGAACAACACTCCTAAAGTAACTAAAACATCAACACCAAAACAAGGAGGAAAAAGTAAATCCAGACGGTCCTGTGTCAGTGCCGAAAAAAGAATAGATTCACTAAAGGTCAGCAAAGAAATCGGTTTGAGTCCTGGAAATTCTCATACAAATGAACCATCTATGCCATCGATACCCACTACTCCAGATCCAGAACAGTGCCGAACGAATGAGTGCCACTCAAAGGTACGACAGAAACGACCAAATAATACTATCTTCGTATTTGGAGGCAAACAAAGTGTTGGGCTGGCTTCTAGGCTTTTACATATGAGGCAGGAGAATATCGACACTGTGTGTAAGTCCTACAAGGTCTTATCGACCGTCCAACCAGGTGCGCCTACGGCGAGTATTGTCACCCAAATTCAACAATGCGTATTTTCCGACGGTGATAAAGTTATACTTTCGCTTGGAGAACACGACGAAAATCCAGTGGTCCTTATATCTTATTTAAATGTAGCACTAAACCATTTACGAAATTGCAATGTTTTTATTGTCAGTGTTGGTTATAACCCAGATGTGCATGCTGATTTAATTAATTACATGTTGCACCATTTCTGCCTTAAGGAAACTAACTGTAAATATGTAAATATTAGTAACCATAGGTATAGAAACAAATCACAGTATTTAACAAATATGTGTAAAAAAATTAATGCAATTGTGGATCAAATGGACTACAAAGAATTCTACTATAATTTTGTAAAACCTGTAGACACTCCAGTCCTATGCTGTACACCTCAAGACGAAAAATCAAGCATAATAAAAAAAGGTACAATACCCTATTATTTTAAAACGCCTACGAATATGACAACAACAAATACTCATTCCTTTCGAAATTCCTTTCGAAACTGAATCGGTGATTGTGAATATACTTCATCAGAACATTGCAGGTATATTAGGGAAAATTAATATTTTTGAGTTGGCAATTGATGACCTTCGTGTAAAGTTAGGTCATTTAGAAATAATATGTTTGTGTGAAACCTTTATAAAATCAGGGTCGATAGCAAACCTCACCATAAATAACTATAAAGTCGCTGCATCATACTGCAGGCAAGATCAGAAAAGAGGTGGTACATGTATCCTTGTCAAAGCGGATCTGGAATATAAATCCCTTGAAAAAATTAAAAGTTTAGCTCAACCATTTGAATTTGAAAGCTGTGCTATCGAAGTTCCCCAGTACAAATTAATTGTGGTCTGTATATACAGAACGCCAACATCAAACGTAAATATGTTTCTTTCTTTATTAAATAAATTATTAAAAATGCTAACTGTAAATAACAAGAAACAAATAGTACTTTGCGGGGATTGGAACATAGACATATTAAAAGATAATAAAATAAAAAAAGAACTAGTATCAACTCTATCAAACTATAATATTAGTAATCACATATTTCGACCCACCAGAAAAAAGACTTGCATAGATTTAATGGCCAGTAATGTTGCAGAAGCCAAGTCAAATATCCACACTTTAACTCTTTCAGACCATGAAACCGCTCAGAGTCTATCATGTAAAATATATGGAAATAATTTAATGGTAAAGAAGCCAATATTTTGGCTCGAAGCAAAAAGAGATTATAGTCAGGAGAATTTGCAGAAATTTTGCGAATGTATGTCTGCCTTGTCTTTTGATGATATTTTGAAAGAAACCGACACAAATGTATCGTTCAACCATTTTCATGATCTCGTATTATTATTTTACAATCTTTGCTTTCCGTGCCTTAAAGTAAAAAAAGTTATTAAACCTATTAAGAATAAATGGCTCACGAAAGGAGTAAAGTTTAGTTGTGCGAATAAAAGAAAGTTATACCGAAAAGCCTCCCGAAATAACCGCAATAAAAATGATTTAAACCATTATAAAAATTACACCAAATTGCTAAAAAAGTGCTTAAATAAAGCAAGACAAATTTCAAATAGTAGATTCATAAATCAATCTAGTAACAAGTGCAGGGCTGCGTGGCAAATTATAAAAAATAATTGTAATTCGACACAGCCAACCGAGGATATAAGCAAGATTTTAATTGATTCTGTCACTATTCAAGATCCAAAAGAAATTGCCGAACAAATTAATAACTACTATATAAATATAACACATCCACGGAGTCATCCAATAAGGGAAGCCAACAAGATATCCCAAAATATTAATAGTATATTTCTCACTCCAGTTGACAATTCAGATGTGATCAAGGCTATTAAAAGTCTGCGCAACACTAACTCTACAGGATATGACGATATATGTACCAAAGTTATTAAACTATGTGCCACCAGCTTGTCAAAGCCCTTAAGCTATATAATAAATCTTTCATTCACACAAGGCATTTTCCCGACTCGTCTTAAATATTCCGTGGTAAAACCATTATATAAAAAGGGAATCAAATCAGAGGTTAGCAACTACAGACCTATTACTCTTATACCCATCATTTCGAAGATCTTTGAAAAGATAATGCATGGAAAGATTTCCAGTTTTGTATCACAATTCCAAATAATAAAAAAGGAGCAATTTGGGTTTAGGAAAAATAGCTCAACGACTAAAGCATGTTTCAAGCTAATAAAACGTGTCACCGAAAATCTTGACAACAATGTACCCATAGTAGCAGTGCTGATAGATATGACGAAGGCGTTTGATTTTGTCAACCACAAATTACTACTGAGTAAATTATTTAAATACGGCATTAGAGGTCTTGCTTATGACTGGCTAAGTAGTTATCTTAGTGAGAGACAACAGTGTGTTGAAATTGCGAGAACTGTTGGTCATGATAGACTTACTTATAGGTCTAGTTACAAACACAATGATACGGGAATACCACAAGGGAGTATACTAGGTCCATTACTATTCCTTCTCTATATTAATGACCTACCAGATGCTACAAGACACGAATGTATTTTGTTTGCTGATGACTCAACCCTACTTATAAACTGTACTGACATCATGAATTTCGAGAACGACATCAATTACGCATTGAATGATATTATAAATTGGCTCGATGTAAACTACTTAAATATTAATGTAAAAAAGACTAAATTTATTCAATTCTTGACATGTAAAAACAAAGGTAATAATTTAAATGTAAAATGCGATAATCAATCAATCGAAGAAGTTAAATATGCAACTTTTTTAGGTATAACATTGGATAGTTTCTGTAATTGGAAGAATCATATTGGTAACATACGTGTACGGCTAGACCGCTTTGTCTATGTTTTATATCGTGTGCGAAACGTAGTCTCAGAAGAAGCGGCTCTTTCTGCGTACCATGGCTACGTGGCATCTATTTTACGATACGGACTCATACTTTGGGGAAACTCTTCTGATGCCGAAATTATATTTAGAATTCAAAAGAAATGTATCAGAACTTTGTGTGGAGCAGATTTTTTGGAGCACTGCAAACCACTTTTTCAATCTAAACGTATACTACCTCTCCCATGTATGTATGTATTTGAAATGTGTATATTTGTTAAGAAAAACTTAGAACTATTTAATACAAGGTCCATCAAGTCCAAAAGAGGGACACACAGAAATAAATTAGATTTGCCAAAAACTAAATTAGCGTTAACTCGGAAAAACGCATACTGTATGGCCATCAAAATATTTAATATTCTCTCTGACACATTTAAGGAGCTGACTTTCAATATTTTTAAGAAAAAGTTATTTAATCATTTAATCGAACATTGTTATTACTCCGTCAATGAGTACTTAAACAAATGCAAATTGTAATATTTCAAAATTTAAAATGTTTAGATATTTAAGTTTAAAACAACACATTTGTACGCCAGCCTTGGCAAAACAAGTAACGATCTGTCTGTGATATTTGTAACACCTTTTATATACGCTTGTTTTTTATGCAAATAAACTATTCATTCATTCATTCATTCATTCATAAACTATTCATTCATACGCTCAATTTTTAACATGACGTTTGGTTTTGAATTCTATTTTAAAATTATAGATTTCATATATTTTAGTTGTTTTTCAAGGCCCATGTGTTCATTTCTATACAATACTAGAAGGCGCCTACTTCGTTCGCGGATGAGAAAATGTCATAACCCCTCTTTTTTTCTTTAGCATAGTTGGGTAAAAAGTATCGTATAACCATAGGGAGATACCCTGCTACCCGTGTACCAAAAATAGTTGAAATCCGCTTAGCCGATTTAGCGTGAGGAAGCCACAACGACACATACAAACATTTCATTTTTACAACTTTATAATAGTATAGATATATCAAAATGTTTCATTTGCAATATATGTGGGTTAGTCATGTTTATAACCCACAAACATTTAGGCGTCAATAATAGCTTATTTAGAGCTGAACGTGATACAAAGGCGCTACAGCAGCAGCACTTATAACTTTTGGCGACAAAACAGCGTACACAAGCAAATATCTCATATAGAGTTCACTATTATAGGTACTCTTTGAGATATCAGTCACATGTTTACATTGTAGTTCTACTGTGCTGCTTAAGGAGTTTCACCAATATTGGTGTAAATTTTCGCTAATTTACCACGTTTTTATCCATTGTAGTTTCAGTAATCTATTATAGCTCCCTTTTTGTTCCATTATACCTCGTAATCCACTTTGTTGCTCTGCTTCACGGCCATTAAACAACTTATGGTGATAAGAAAGTGCCCATTTTGGGGATATAGTAGAGTTACAGCGCGTTCTAACTCCGAATGCGTAACACTTATGTAACTTTAGGATCTGGTTAGCGCTCTAATATTATACATTTACTATACGAGTAATTCTATTACAACTAAATGTAAGTTGTGTAACCATTCCAAGTCCCGAACGTTCGACTGAGCAGCCCTTTCGTTCAAGTCGATATTTTCGTTCTTTTAGATCAATAAGAACTCTGCCGACTCATCTCGCGTCTTCTAATATATCTGTGATCAGATTTCCGAATGTGTAAACCTAATGCCTTTTGAATTCTGCATCCATGATTGAATGTCTTAAGTAGCCCCGGAATAACGACTTTTTGAACCAGGGTAGAAGCAGAAGTTTCAGGTAGTGCCCCCTCTTTCTGCGCTAGGCGCCTTTGCATAAAAAATGTCTCCATGTCCATTTCCTCCAGTTTGTCGCCCCCCTTCCGGCTCTAGATGCGGGCATGTTTTCAGCGTCATGAGGAAACGCACTGGACAGTCGCGCATTGGACCTTAGCACCATCACACATAATCAGAAAAGTATCGAACGTTTTCATTCCTCAACCTTACAATGAATCAGAACACGTTGTAAAAGATCCAGATTAACACTGACGCACTCCCGTTAATGTCCAGGAGTACATAATGCACATCTGCCGCACCCTGGAGGCCACGAAGCGGCTGGAGGCGCTGTACGCGCTGCAGGTGGCGTCGGGGCAGCACGCGCGCGCCGCCGCCACGTGCGCGCTGCTGTACGCGCGACCGGCGCGCGCCGGCGCCGCGTGCGCCGCGCTGCTCGCGCGCAGGGACACGCTCGCCGCCGCGCTGCACCATCTCGGCCAGTGCGTGCCCAGCACCAGTGAGTATGTAGGGCACCAGTAACATCGGGGCTGCATAGAGGACGTTGACCTCACACTAGAGGCCACGTGCGCGCTGCTGTACGCGCGCCGCGCTGCTCGCGCGCAGGGACACGCTCGCCGCCGCGCTGCACCATCTCGGCCAGTGCGTGCCCAGCACCAGTGAGTATGTAGGGCACCAGTAACATCGGGGCTGCATAGAGGACGTTGACCTCACACTAGAGGCCACGTGCGCGCTGCTGTACGCGCGCCGCGCTGCTCGCGCGCAGGGACACGCTCGCCGCCGCGCTGCACCATCTCGGCCAGTGCGTGCCCAGCACCAGTGAGTATGTAGGGCACCAGTAACATCGGGGCTGCATAGAGGACGTTGACCTCACACTAGAGGCCACGTGCGCGCTGCTGTACGCGCGCCGCGCTGCTCGCGCGCAGGGACACGCTCGCCGCCGCGCTGCACCATCTCGGCCAGTGCGTGCCCAGCACCAGTGAGTATGTAGGGCACCAGTAACATCGGGGCTGCATAGAGGACGTTGACCTCACACTAGAGGCCACGTGCGCGCTGCTGTACGCGCGCCGCGCTGCTCGCGCGCAGGGACACGCTCGCCGCCGCGCTGCACCATCTCGGCCAGTGCGTGCCCAGCACCAGTGAGTATGTAGGGCACCAGTAACATCGGGGCTGCATAGAGGACGTTGACCTCACACTAGAGGCCACGTGCGCGCTGCTGTACGCGCGCCGCGCTGCTCGCGCGCAGGGACACGCTCGCCGCCGCGCTGCACCATCTCGGCCAGTGCGTGCCCAGCACCAGTGAGTATGTAGGGCACCAGTAACATCGGGGCTGCATAGAGGACGTTGACCTCACACTAGAGGCCACCTGCGCGCTGCTGTACGCGCGCCGCGCTGCTCGCGCGCAGGGACACGCTCGCCGCCGCGCTGCACCATCTCGGCCAGTGCGTGCCCAGCACCAGTGAGTATGTAGGGCACCTGTAACATCGGGGCTGCATAGAGGACGTTGACCTCACACTAGAGGCCACCTGCGCGCTGCTGTACGCGCGCCGCGCTGCTCGCGCGCAGGGACACGCTCGCCGCCGCGCTGCACCATCTCGGCCAGTGCGTGCCCAGCACCAGTGAGTATGTAGGGCACCAGTAACATCGGGGCTGCATAGAGGACGTTGACCTCACACTAGAGGCCACGTGCGCGCTGCTGTACGCGCGCCGCGCTGCTCGCGCGCAGGGACACGCTCGCCGCCGCGCTGCACCATCTCGGCCAGTGCGTGCCCAGCACCAGTGAGTATGTAGGGCACCAGTAACATCGGGGCTGCATAGAGGACGTTGACCTCACACTAGAGGCCACCTGCGCGCTGCTGTACGCGCGCCGCGCTGCTCGCGCGCAGGGACACGCTCGCCGCCGCGCTGCACCATCTCGGCCAGTGCGTGCCCAGCACCAGTGAGTATGTAGGGCACCAGTAACATCGGGGCTGCATAGAGGACGTTGACCTCACACTAGAGGCCAAGTGCGCGCTGCTGTACGCGCGCCGCGCTGCTCGCGCGCAGGGACACGCTCGCCGCCGCGCTGCACCATCTCGGCCAGTGCGTGCCCAGCACCAGTGAGTATGTAGGGCACCAGTAACATCGGGGCTGCATAGAGGACGTTGACCTCACACTAGAGGCCACGTGCGCGCTGCTGTACGCGCGCCGCGCTGCTCGCGCGCAGGGACACGCTCGCCGCCGCGCTGCACCATCTCGGCCAGTGCGTGCCCAGCACCAGTGAGTATGTAGGGCACCAGTAACATCGGGGCTGCATAGAGGACGTTGACCTCACACTAGAGGCCACGTGCGCGCTGCTGTACGCGCGCCGCGCTGCTCGCGCGCAGGGACACGCTCGCCGCCGCGCTGCACCATCTCGGCCAGTGCGTGCCCAGCACCAGTGAGTATGTAGGGCACCAGTAACATCGGGGCTGCATAGAGGACGTTGACCTCACACTAGAGGCCACCTGCGCGCTGCTGTACGCGCGCCGGCGGCATAAATACGTACAAAGGAACCATAATCCATTAATCTTTCTCATTCATCACATTTACAGACTTACTGAACAATTGAATTAACTTTTTCATGTTGTTTTCAGAGGCAAACGACTCGAAATCCATCCAGTTCCATCTGGATAAAGTGACTATAGACAATCTGATGACGACAATGTCGCGACAAATGGAGGTCGCGAAGTATCTAGCCGCCAACGAAGCGGCCGGGCGTCTGACCCCCGCCGTCATAGACGAAGTCATACCTTTGCAAACCACAAGGAAAGACCCGGAAGCTAAGGATGTTAGACCACTTACTCTGTTTGGGTCTAACACGGATAAGATTCGGCTGGTAGCGCTGATACTGGCTACGGGAGTGTCTGTAAAGGACGGATTCGATTTGGCCTTTAAGTGAGTTTCTTTTTTCAAATTTATACTGAGATTTTTAGCAGCGAACGAAGCGGCTGAGTGTTTCAATCCCATAGTCATAGACGAACCTTAGGGTATGACGAAACTAAAATTAGTGATGCAGTTTTTGACCGCGCGAGTGTAGTGAATAGATTCTAATTATATAGATTTACTAGCTTCAGCCCGCGACTTCGTCCGCCTTAAATTCGTTTATCGCGGATAAGGGTATTTTTCCAGGATAAAAAGTAGCCTATGTGCTGCCCCGGGACTCAAATTATCTCCATACCAAATTTCATCCAAATCGGGTCAGTGGTTTAAGCGCAAAGAGGTAACAAACAGACAGACACACTTTTTTACTCTCTTCAGTTTTTGTTTTTATTTTTTAATGTCGGAGATAGGGAGGTTGAAAGACTCGCAAGATCTACAGCTCACAGAGCCACTAGTTAATAGCTGATTCTATTCGTTTTCCACGTAAGAAAACGTATTTTTTTTTAAACCTCATTATTTAATCGTTTCGTGTGCATTCTTAGGGTGATAACAGAGCATAAATTGGATTCGATGAACATCTACACACACGTGGCCAAGTACCTGGTGAACTCCGACCGCTTCATGGAGGTGAAGACGCTCGCCAAGTGCGTCAGGGAGTCCAAAGAGACTGCGTCCAGGTGAGCCCAGAACTATGTGTATGTGTGAACACACTGACTTCTATATATTATTACTGGACTGGCTTCTGTCAACAAATTTTTGTGCGCATTTGATTATCGCCATTTTGGCGATGTAGGCACTGGTAAGCAGATACGAGTGTCCGTGGAACTAAAATTTGAAATAAGTGATCTCCGCAAGTCGAAATCTGTAACTAATACATATATCGATCGTTTGCTATTACATCTAAGTTTGTGTCTATGGGTGGGCCTAGAAATACTATTCTAAAGTTCATCACACATGGCGCAGATACTATAAAATGCGACATCTAACTGACAATGTCGTCTGTCACAAGCGTGAAATTACACTAGTAATAAAACTTGCAGAAGCTGACTTCCGCAATTTTGATTTGCATGGAATAAATAAGGCGACTTTAAAGCGATTTAAATAAGCCAGTATGAAGACTGCATTTTAAATAACACTCTATTTGAATGTTTTAATTATTGGTTTTAAGTCAAGTGACATAAAATATAATTAATATACATAATATTTACATATTTCAATGGAAATTACTTATTTGAATATCGATATCGAAATGATCAAAGTGACCTAATGAGGCTTTTCTAAAATGGAAATATCACCAGTTGGCGCCACCGTGACGTAAAGGTGCGTCCACACTTGTATCATTTGCACGTATCCGATCACCGTGCCGTAGCATGACTGCGTATCGCGCTGCTTGGACGCTTACTGTCGGCGCGCCGATCATACCGTACTCGTCCGATATAACTGCGTGATACGCGTAGCAAAATGGATTTCGAGCGATCCGATCGGCGCAACGTCCAAACGCGTGATCGTGACACGCGATCATGCCACGCGACGATGATCTGATACGGGCAAATGATACAAATGTGGACGCACCTTAAGGTCTAATTGTCAAGAAGTGTCAAAATCTTGTGCCGTGATTGGTGTATGTTGACAATTCTTGTCAATTAGACCTGTACGTCATGGTTGCGCCAACTGTTGATATTTCCATTTGAGAAAACCCTCATTGGAATAGTTGACGTCAAATTAGTTCAATCGGACACTCGGTGACCGCGGGGGAGCTTCAAATTCGAACTCAAAATTAGCTGTCAAATGTATGGACAGACTATCCAGTGGAAATATGGAGATAAGGTTTGCCAAAACAAGTTTATTGAAACTAAAACAGGACTGGTCCAAGGGCTTCTAAAGCCCGTCACAGACGGAGCGATAATATATGTATATTAAGATATCTTATAGCATGGTATCGTATCTTACGATATATTTTGCCTACTATTTAACAGAGTCCCCACACGCAGCGATAATATATATTATAGCTGGGTATCTTAAGATACCGCAAGATATCTTACGATATATTTGAGTATATTTTGGCGCAACTACAGGATGTTGTTTTTTTGACGTATGATTGGGCTCAAATTTGTTTATCTTCAATGACAATGCAACAATATGGTACCAAGGAGCTGGTCTGATGATGACGGTGAAGTGAAAGTGACGGTAAGGACATGAACTTCTAAAGTAAACAAGATAATAATATTTCAGCTTATTTCGCCTGTCTTAGCAAGCTTTCTGGTACTATATAATATCCAGGGTCTGTAGATGGAGCCGGAAGGTGGACAACGGAACTCAGTTCAAGAACCAGGTAAGCCCATCGAGTTTTCATCATCGTTTGATTTGTCCTGGCAAGCATTCTAATGCTGCATGATATCCAGGGTCTGGAATTGAAAGGTGGTCGATGGAACTCGGTAATAAAACAATTCAACCAAATAGAGTTAGGACTGGTTTGATTGTTCTTGCCGAGCACTTTCATGGTAGGTAATCTAACACTAAAAGTTACATTAAAAACATCGAATGAAAAAGTTTTAATTTGAATGCTCTAAAAATAAGAAAATAAACTTTTGATTAGAACAAACCCATATTTTTTTCATAAAAGTTTTTTTCATCTTATTAAAATATTTAAAAAAGAATGTATTTATTTTTACCTATCGTTTTTATTTTAATACTTATGCAGTTTGTTAATTTTAAGCGTTGGGCGTGAAGGGGCCGATTGGGCAGTTCACGCAGCGTAAGTCACGCCTAGTTCCCGCCCAGCGCCACGCGTGCGCGGTTCGTACCTACTTCGGCATTCGACAGGTTTTGACATGTTTAGAGCTGTGTGCCTACCATGAGCGGAGTTTACGATCGGCGCTAGCGATTATCTCGTATCGAGAGTCAGTGCACCTCTCTCGCACGCGCTAATAGTGCGATAGAGATAGACCGTCTTTGAATAAATTGAATTCTCCGCGTTCTCCCCTTTTTTTTATGTGCTCTTGTGTCCAGACGGATCTTGGTTTTGCTGATAAAGCAACACGCAAATCAAATCCGTAATCATAATTAATCGTCCCCTGACGAACTATCCACTAAGTCTAATGCTATGATGGTGGTTATATTCATGTTTCACAAAGACTGTATATTGTAAAAACGGCCTCTTGCTTCGCCGGCTACGAGCATAATGGCGGCAGAAATATATATTATGGTATCTTTGCCGTGTGAGGGGCTTAGCTACACTGTAAGATATCTTTCGGTATATTAATATATATTATCGCTCCGTCTGTGACGGGCTTTATACAGACAATTTTGCTTCAGGAATCTTTATTAAACACAGAGCCTAGTTTAAAAAAAGCTGTGTATTATCATTGCCTATGCACATCATTCCGAGCTTCCTTTTGTCACATATATATTTATACGTTCTGTCGCAGCCTGATGAGCGACCAGGTGCTGGAGTGGGGCGTGGGCGCCGTGGTGGCGCGCTGCGAGGCGCGCGGGCAGCTGCACGACGAGCAGGCCGAGCTGCTCATACACCACGTCACCAGCCTCACCATCAAGGTACGTTATACGTGCTGTCGCGGCCTGATGAGCGACCAGGTGCTGGAGTGGGGCGTGGGCGCCGTGGTGGCGCGCTGCGAGGCGCGCGGGCAGCTGCACGACGAGCAGGCCGAGCTGCTCATACACCACGTCACCAGCCTCACCATCAAGGTACGTTATACGTGCTGTCGCGGCCTGATGAGCGACCAGGTGCTGGAGTGGGGCGTGGGCGCCGTGGTGGCGCGCTGCGAGGCGCGCGGGCAGCTGCACGACGAGCAGGCCGAGCTGCTCATACACCACGTCACCAGCCTCACCATCAAGGTACGTTATACGTGCTGTCGCGGCCTGATGAGCGACCAGGTGCTGGAGTGGGGCGTGGGCGCCGTGGTGGCGCGCTGCGAGGCGCGCGGGCAGCTGCACGACGAGCAGGCCGAGCTGCTCATACACCACGTCACCAGCCTCACCATCAAGGTACGTTATACGTGCTGTCGCGGCCTGATGAGCGACCAGGTGCTGGAGTGGGGCGTGGGCGCCGTGGTGGCGCGCTGCGAGGCGCGCGGGCAGCTGCACGACGAGCAGGCCGAGCTGCTCATACACCACGTCACCAGCCTCACCATCAAGGTACGTTATACGTGCTGTCGCGGCCTGATGAACGACCAGGTGCTGGAGTGGGGCGTGGGCGCCGTGGTGGCGCGCTGCGAGGCGCGCGGGCAGCTGCACGACGAGCAGGCCGAGCTGCTCATACACCACGTCACCAGCCTCACCATCAAGGTACGTTATACGTGAAGTCGCGGCCTGATGAACGACCAGGTGCTGGAGTGGGGCGTGGGCGCCGTGGTGGCGCGCTGCGAGGAGCGCGGGCAGCTGCACGACGAGCAGGCCGAGCTGCTCATACACCACGTCACCAGCCTCACCATCAAGGTACGTTATACGTGCTGTCGCGGCCTGATGAGCGACCAGGTGCTGGAGTGGGGCGTGGGCGCCGTGGTGGCGCGCTGCGAGGCGCGCGGGCAGCTGCACGACGAGCAGGCCGAGCTGCTCATACACCACGTCACCAGCCTCACCATCAAGGTACGTTATACGTGCTGTCGCGGCCTGATGAGCGACCAGGTGCTGGAGTGGGGCGTGGGCGCCGTGGTGGCGCGCTGCGAGGCGCGCGGGCAGCTGCACGACGAGCAGGCCGAGCTGCTCATACACCACGTCACCAGCCTCACCATCAAGGTACGTTATACGTGCTGTCGCGGCCTGATGAGCGACCAGGTGCTCGAGTGGGGCGTGGGCGCCGTGGTGGCGCGCTGCGAGGCGCGCGGGCAGCTGCACGACGAGCAGGCCGAGCTGCTCATACACCACGTCACCAGCCTCACCATGAAGGTACGTTAAATGTGCTGTCGCAGCCTGATGGGCGACCAGGCGCTGGAGTGGAGCGTGGGCGCTTTTGATCGGAGTCAATAGTAATTATTTTACCATAGGTGAAAGCGTGTCAGCGAAGTACACGAATTTATTTATTTATTTATTATACTTTATTGTACAAAACAAAAGTAAGTACAAATGGCGAACTTAATGCCAAAAGGCATTCTCTACCTGTCAACCATAGGGCCAAACAGAGAAGCATGAAAATGTTGCAGTGGGGAAAAACATTCAGTACTGAGAGCGTTAGGACACACAAGCAAATAATGCATAAATAATTGCTTATACCTATACTATATATGGTATACAATATATATATATTACATATAAATAATAAATACAAAATATACCAGCTACTGCATGGAAGATGGACGCTACTGGAGTTCTTGTTCCAGCAGATGCCTACGCAGCATCCGCTTGAACACTACCTTGCTTGGGGCTTGTCTGATAGAAAGAGGGAGCGAATTCCAGAGACGGCTTTTAATTTAACTTTTGAGAGTTTAATGCGTAATGTACACTGTTTGAATATGTATCTGTTTGTATACAGATATCGTGCTACCTTCTATGCCGCAATGTAAGCAGCGCGTACATCTTAGCGGCTCGGAACGATCGCACCAACGAGATACGACGAGTTCTACATGAAGCGGAGCGCCTCGGCAACGACCAGGTGCGAAGCGCCTGCCTCAAGCGACTCTCCTCTAAGAATGTACTGTAATCTGTAGCCAGCGACATCTAGTAGTGCAGTAGGAAGACTCGACTAACTCCTAAGTGTACATAGATGGCACTATGTAAGCAGCATGGCTGCTCGGAACGATCGCACCAACGAGTTACGACGAGTTTTGCATGAAGCGAAGCGCTTCAACAATGACCAGGAGCGGAGGGCCTGCTACAAGCGGCTCTCCTCCAAAAATGTACTGCTATCTAGAGCCAGCGGCACCTGGTAGTGCAGTAGGAAGACTCGACCAACTTCTAGTTTACAATAGATGGCGCCATGTAAGCAGCAATGTACATTCTGGCTGCTTGCGACGATCGCACTAACGAGTTACGACAAGTTCTGCTTGAAGCAGAGCGCTTCAGCAACGACCAGGTGCGGAGCGCCTGTCTTAAGCTGCTCTCTTCTAAGAATAACGCACATATGTACGTGCACGTCACGCACACGCATCCAGTCTGGCTTGCCCTTTACTGTTTATGAGGAACTGTAAATGTAAGAAACAAAGAAACATTTTGTTAGGGGCATACAAACAAGAATAAAAATATAAAATGAAAAATAATAATAATAATAACTATTATATGGTATATATATATACGTCCCACCACAGCATATTACTAGCTCGAAAGCCAGTGCTTATCTTCGAGTGAGACCCTAGGTGCCACCACGGAGATTTTTATGCATGACTGCATGTTTATCTTGAACGCAATGTGCTCATGTGTATGTTTATCATAGCTTTTTTTACATCTAAAGATGAAGAAACATCTGAAAAAAAAGAGTGTATAAAATCAACCTCATTCAATATTTAAACCTAGTTGGAAAATTGTACGGCTTTGCCTTGCATAAATGTGTTATTATTTACAGTCAGATGACGACACTAACTCAATCAATAATGAGTTCTGGCAATCTCTGTATAAATATGCTTTTAAAAAAAGAAAGTGTTTGTAAATAGCGTCATTGTGAACAGGGTAGCTCAACTCTATGAACTAAAATGATACTGAAGTGAAACAAGTGCTAGACAAATTAATTTTAAAATAAGGGTAATTATTTTTTATATGTATAAATTTAATTGGCACTTGATTTGTTTCAATAATTATTGATACTTCAATGCATCTAAAGGTTCTCAGCAAAAGCCTCGATTGTATTTTTAGCACTCTGCAACTCTTACAATGCGACAGGGATTTCAAATCCCTTACTATACATGTACAACAGTGGTGTGGCGTTATTAGAAACTTTTCTCACCGGTTTTCCTACTTTAAGGCATTTGAGTATTTTACTTTACTGTTTAACAAAAAACAAGTGAAAGTATACTCTGGCTTTACCAACACCATGTTTGACGCCACGCCACTGATATACAGTGAGGACCCCTGAGATGAGCAAAGATGTGTCAAGCAACAAATAATTTGAATTGCTATTACTGATCCACTCACACGCTTGTGATTTTGGTTTGAACTCTATTTATACTTGAAGTAAGAAAGTAACATGCAACTGCAGTTCACTAAGCACTCGAGTGGTTAAGCTAGCCTCGCTGCAAATTAATGTTTATACAATTATGCCTGCTTGTGCAATAACACTAAAACCTATTACTTGTTGTATGTATGTGGAAATTAATTAGTATTTTTGTTGACTAAATCAGCCCTGACTTGAGTATTAGTAAAGATGTATTAGTTTTACATATTTTTGTATAGGTTACTGTTATGTATACTTTCTGTTTCAAATATATTTTATCAATCCCGTTTTTGTTCAGCATTTAGTGTTAAACTTACTCATTATCATTATTTATGGCATTTTACAGGTATTGGCTAATCCTATCATGAGAGAAATGGATGTATTTGAATCATGTTTATAATACCTACTACATGGATTGATTGTATATAGCTCAGTATAGTATATTTTCATACTAAAATTATAAATAAAACATTATTGGCAAGGCTCAAAGTATTTACAAATTTATTATCCTGGTGCTTGATATTATTGAACTAAAATAAAATGGAAATATGTAATCTTAGATTTAGGTATATTATAACTTGTATTGGTCTCATTCTTATTGTGATATTCTAAATTCTATTGAGTATAATTGTTATTTTAATATAAATGCGAGTTTAATAATATAATAAAATGAAATTAATAAATCTTGTTTCTTTTGTTTTACAGAAATAAAGTCAAATAAAAATTAAGCTTTATAATATTTATTTGAAAATGCTTTAGACTTAGTTATATAAATAAGGTGACATTGGATGATGGTCAAGGAGGAACAAGCCTGCGTCACTAGCACAGCGGTGGACCCCAACTCTTCCATCTCTCTTGAGAGAAGAGCACAGTTCAATGGGCCTCCTCCTACAACAACTAGGACACCGTGGTGGAACACATTCACAACAGTTTATGTTTTGTAGAACACATTATTGCGCACTATGTTTTCAGTCTCTTGACACATTGGGGAGGCATTTAATGCCACTACTGAGTTGCCATCGCTTTTTTCTTAGGCTTTTTCAAGCGCTTGAGTCCATTCACGCTTGTCTTCAGTAGGTTTGAGTATGCTGTACTGAATTTCTCTACTTCTCTCTGTTCGATAACTGTAGAGATTTTCTTGCTGCTAGATTGTGCCCTTATTAAACATTTATACTCCGGATTTACAACTACTGGTGTCCCGTCCCGAGGTTCAGGCTTGGTTCGTCCATCATCTGAAATAAATAAGAATTTCCAGTACAAGTGTAGAGACTAACAGACTACGAAGTTAATTGCAGTTTTCACTTACATCTTTTCATAGTCATGGTTATAGATCCCGAAGGACGTGCCTTTTGGAATAACTTTGTGAGTTCTACCAGAAACTGCAAAAGAAAGAGTTAATTAAAGACAAATGCATTGGTTAAAAAATGTGTAAGAACGAAACCAGACAGTTCTCAAATTACCTCGTCATTTCCCAGCAAAACCATGTTTATTTACTTTTGGAGCCGTTTTTAATTGACGATCATTAGACTTATTCAGGAATTTGTGGTTAGATTAGACACAAATTACACATTTTTTGCAAAAATATATGCAAACCAGATCAGACCGCACTTTACAGCAAGCAAATGACATGTTACACGTTGACGTTTTCACTAGACTTTTGTCACGGTCACGTTCCGTTTAAGTATGTTAACCATCGGTGCATAATGTGATGTGATTCATTAAATAAAAATGTATAAGCCAATTTAATCTTTATGATAGATTTACACAAATTTTTTTATTTCACATAATTGGTATTGCATAAAAACTTAATTTGAGGGATTTATTGGAGCAATTTGGAAAGTGGCGAATTCGGCATATAACCGTTCTAGACCTTCCCATCCTATACGATCCGATCCTAATTATCGGATAAAATCGGATAATGTATTGTGCAACGAGGGACTACTCCGAGACCCGAAAAACGTAAATCGAGAGGCGCCCTCCCGCTCACTCAATTACAGTTTAACATAAGAGCGAGAAGGACGGCAGGTTACGAACTTCGAGTTTCGGAGTAAATTTTTTAGGGCCTATAGCACAATACACTATCCGATAATTAGAATGGGATCGGAAGGTGTAGAATGGGTTTTAGATCAATAATATAAGAGTCTGGCAAATGAAAGATGAGAATGGAATCAACCGCGAAATTTAAAAATGTAGCTGCGGTGGGCCTGTATGAGCTAGAGTTACACAAATTCATTGCTTCTGTCACTAATTATTAAGTTAAGCTAGTAAGAAAAGCATTCAAATTTGTGTATATCTAGCTCATACAGGCACACTGCAGCTGCTATTGAAATTTCGCGGTTGATTCCATTCTCATCTTTCATTTGCCAGACTCTAGGAATGTGACGAGTAAAACGCGTTCTACACCTTACGATCCTATCCCAGCCGATCCTAATTTTCCTATAAATTCGGATTTTAGCTGATAATTAGGATCGGATAGGATGGGAAGGTGTAGAACCCGTTTTAGGAACAAATCTTTTGTAGTCTGAGTGAAAAGACACGTTAAGTGAACGCGTTTTCTCGTCGAGACCGAGCGAGCCAGGGCATGCCGTCCTTTTCTAGCTTCTCAATGATTTGAATGGGGTGGCACGCCTGTCGGACCGCCTCAGCAAGAATGAACAAGCGCCTTTATTTGAACGAAAAGGGTTTTAACCGGGTATAAATATATAGGTAAATATGCGATGCATTTATACACGGTGAAGTCCCGTTTAGTTTCAAAAGATATTGATAGGACATAGTGCATCTGCGCTTTCCAAGTGTAGTGTATGCAATAATCCGTTCGTGACCGTGTCTGGCAGACTCGACAATAATCAAAAAATTTCATAATTTCGTGGTCAGAATACTACCTATACGCGGATTACTGTATACGTGTTCGTTTTATCAAAGCAATGTAGATACCTAAAAGTATTGTAAAAAAAGTAACATATATTTTTAGTGCAAATATTAACTAGTTGTTCAAGGTGATCACCTAGAAGAGAGAACAAGGTATAGTACTTATAGTAAATAGGTTTGTAATCGTCAATATCTTCTATCTAAAGTGTTAATAATAATTATTGAGCGTGGTGTGCTTAGCTGAACGCATACGAATCATCATAGTACGTGTAGGTACGTAATAAGATCACCGTCATAATATTTCTTTTCACTGCAGGACCAATCACGTCGAACGGGTCGTGTTTATATCTAGTTAACTTCGAGACTCACCGTCATGTGGAACTTCGGTACGTACCTAACTATACCTATGCAGTAAATATTAGGTCTAACTTGTACTGAAAAGTACGAAAAAGTTATTTACATCTAAAACTGCTTCATCAGAGGAATTTGTAAAATTCAAACTTCTTAACTAACTAAATGCATTGATTTAGAACAAGCATTTACCCTCGGTTTCACCCGTGTTATCATGAACTCGGTAGCTTATGTTTTATAAGTAATTAATTAATGATTGATTCCGCATACAAACACTGAGCAACTTTCGCTATGGGGTCAACGAAATGGCGAAAAAAAACCCACCTAATTAAACGTTAATTGATAGTTAATGAATCGCTAACTATCCTAAACAAATATATATTTTTCGCGATTTCGGTTATCCCTATAGTGTCCCTATAGTCTGGTTGGCCCTATAGTGAAAGTTGCTCAGTGTAACCCTCCCCATCGGCCCCTGCCGGTCTAGCACAACTGTTTAACCCAATGGTTGACTGGTAGGCAATGCCTTTTGGCATTAAGTTCGAAATTTGTACATTTTTGACTGTGCAATAAAGTTAAAATAAATAAATAAAGTATCTCCATACCAAGTTTCACCTAAAACGGTTCGGCGGTTAAAGCGTGAAAAGGTAACAGACAGACAGGGATACTTTCACATTTATAATATTCGTATGAGTACCTATAGGACTATGGATATTATAATTAAAATGTCACTATATCCACTGATATTGTTATTCAACATGTAATGGTCAAGGCTAAGCAACAGACGTAACTTGATAAGTACCTAATAATCAACGAATCAGACACGAGCTCTACAAGTTTACGTACATTGCTGCAGTAGAAATCGTTCTCAAAGAAACATATACGTACGTCTCTGAGGTGCAAACTTTGACAATAAGATCGTGTTCAGTGTTGATCACTTTACTTGCGTAGATTTTTTTGGTGTCGACTGTACATACGTATAATTATTACCCCCTTCCCTCTCGCTCTCATGTTAAACTGTATTTGAGTGAACGAGATGGCGTCATACGAACTTCGAATTTCGAGTCAGTAGTCCCCGCCGGTTACTTAAGAGTCCCCAGCAAGCTCGGCCGAATTTCAACTTCCCATACAAACGGACTTTCGTTCTCATTTTAAAGCTACGTGTTGGATTGTAACGAAAATTAGCATATATAACGACATGAAGTATATCTAGGCTTAAAATTAGTTTATATGGCTCCAGTTTATAAAACAAACGGAATACAACAAAAACAAAGTTTGTATGAAAAACTTAATTTCACTGTATTTTTTTACTGTGGTATCTGAAGCTACATAAACAAATTACAGGCCTGCATATACCTTAACTTATTCTAAGTACAAAGTTTCAGAGCAAACTAGCTAGTCGTTTTAAAATGAGAGCGTAACTACGTTTGTATGGAGAACCGAGCTTACTGGGGACTCTTAATTCTCTGCTGCAGATTATACCTACCGAGGTATATATTTTTTGGTATCTATCAGTGATACGGTATCACAACATAATTTCATTAACAGCTGTACCTAAGTAGTAGATAATGAATAAGGAGATAATTAAATAAATAATGCTGTATATAAATACAGAGATATCTATACTAATATAAAGTTTTAAATAAAAATGTCTGTACATTGAAGATATTTTCAAAAAATTGATTGTTACGGACTATTTGGAGGTCACTAAAACGAAAAATATTTTTCTTTGATTTTTTGTATGTCTATATGTGTGGCTTCATCACGCAAAATCGGCTAAACAGATTTCAACAATTTTTGGTACACGGTTAGCTGGGGATCTCCAGATGGTTATCGGATACTTTTTACCCGACTACGATGAAGAAAAAATGAGGGGTTATGACTTTTTCTCCTCCACGAACAAAGTTGCTGGCATCTTCTAGTACTATTATAAAGCTGTAGAAATGATATGTCTCTAGATAAATAGAAGATAACAAAAGTGAAACAGGCTATTTGTGGGCTATTTGAAAATTACTATCATAAAATATTTTTTGCATTGTTTGGGTTGATTCCTTCAACCATGTCACGTGGCTTATATCTGATATTTTTTTATAATTGGGCCCCTAGCTGCCAGGGCCGGATTTAGGGCCAGGCGACCGGGGCGGCCGCCAGGGGTGCTGAAGTCTGAAACGTTTGCTGTATGGGGGCCAGGCCGCTCAATCTATGACTCGCCCAGGGCGCCTACACGGTTAAGGCCGGCCCTGCTAGCTGTTCATCTAATAAAACCACTTGTCGTGCGACAAAATGTCGTCTATCCCCTTACATCCAGTATATTATGATACTGTTTCGCGCGCCAGTTATGCTAGCCCGGCTGTATTAGTGACTATTCGAAATCTTATCTTTGAGACGGCAACTTGTACAAGTGAGATTGAAGTCAAATGATTGCCTATCTAGCATAAAAAAGGTATCAAAATGCAGTCAAGGGTTGAAATACCTAGATGATAGGCTCGTTTCGTTGGATAATCGATCCCATAACATCTAGACTGTCACTAGACGCCGCAGCGCAACTAGTATTTAGAATACTTTTTACCCAATTACTCTGAGACAATAACAGTTAGGTTATAATTTATGATTTTTCCCTCCGCAACCTCGTTCTCGTAAAAAGAGGTAAAATAATTTATGTTACCACCCCGCACATCCCTGCCGTACCGAGCCATGGCATGGCTCACATCACTCACATGGCTGTAGCTAGAGTACCCTACCCCACCCCTACGTATTTTCCCCTCGGGTACGGTAGGTACTCAAACTGTTCAGGGATGTGAGAGGGCTACGTATTAATTAACCTTAGGGTTCTCAGCCGGGTCTTGCTTTCGTGATTCTTCTCTACCGGTTTCCGATGGTTGAATTGCGAGCGTTCTGCTACAGGAGTTTTGGTGACAAATTTGATGGCGTCAATTCATCGGGTCCGTGACGACCATGTGGTTTACTGCCTTCCACTCTGCCTGTCTGTGTCTAAAGAATCTGAAGATTCGTAATTGCCCAAGTGAAGAAAGTCTGTTTTATGTTCAGGTCTTTGAGTATGGACACGTTACTCCGATGATCGGTCCAGCTTATTCCGAGCATGCGTATCCAACACCACATTTCTAGGGCGTCGATCTGTCTATACAATGTAACATTAGATAATATAACATTCCAGCTCCTTACAATATGTCAGCCACCGTGACAGCCGACATGCTTGGCAGAGCATATTGTGCGTACCTCAACTACCAGGAGAGCAGGAAGACCAAGATACCCGCGGAGTGGACGCAGGTCGGCACGCTGGAGCACATCTACACGTACCCGATCAAATCCTGTGGAGCTATTGCTATGGAGGCTGTTTTGTGCACTGCTTTTGGCTTGGAAGATGGCTGGTTAAAAGACAGGTGAGAGAGCCGGAAGCTGAACCGACGACACACCCGTTATTGTGAGTCTCGTTCGTAGTTTGCACTCTTAGAAGAGTGTTAAATGTTATCAATAGTGAACTTTATTACCTGGCGCTCCTCCCTTACGCGAAAACCTTAGCAACGTTGGTTTACCTTTACTTCAAGGACAGTAAGATAAGATCAAATGTTTTAATTTAGCAAGTCTGCATGAATCAGGTTCTATAGACGTCTATTTAGTGTTGCTTCATTAAACTAAATTCAAAATTCGCAAGCTATAACCATACCTTTACATATTCCAATTTGCTTGCTTTTTCAGAGCACTGATGGTTGTAGACGACAAGAGCAACTACGTCTCGGCCGCAAACTATCCTCAGCTGCTGCTCGTGCAAGCGACCGTGAGGAACTCTATCCTCACGCTTAAGCACCGCGACATGGAGACAGTCTACGTCAACTTGGCAGAAGTAAGGTGTTATTGGAGTGATTAACGCTATAATATCCAAATAGTAACGTCTCATGAGGAACTCTATCCTCACGCTTAAACACCGCGACATGGAGACAGTCTACATCAACTTGGCAGAAGTAAAGCGTTACTCGCGTTCTTTACGCTATAATATTCAAAGAGTAGCTACGTTTCGGCTGCAAACTACACTCAGCTGCTGCTCGTGTAAGCGACCGTGAGAGGAACTCTAGCCTCAAGCTGAAAATGCAGCCTGGCTACGTCAAAATAAAAAAAAACATGGCGTTTTTGGATTTTTTATTTAATCAGATTTGTTTGTACTCTTTGGCACTGAGGTTTGAATTATGGTATTTATTTAACTCTTGTCAAATAAAGGGATAACATCAAAATAGCAACTACGTCTATATCTAAATCTAACCACATATAACAGCTGCAAGCACCCGTGGAAAACTGCATCCATCGAAGACATAGTTATTATTACTTCCGCGTAGTCGAGTAAAAAGTATCCTATACTCATCTGTGTATACCCTGTTAATAAAGCCGTTTAATGGTTTCGGCGCGGTGAAGCCACAACGGCACATACAAAAATACAAACAGACTTTTCTATTGAGTGAATTTAAAATAGTCTGTACTTTGTTAAAAACATCTTCAATGATCAGAAATTTAATTTCTACAACTGTATAATCATCATCATCAGTCGTTCACTCTTGGCAGAGTGGTGGTGGTTACGGCAATGATATCCACATTTGGATCCTCGTCCTCGTCCTTCTTCTAACAGACAGCAGCTAACGCGATGCGTCTCCATTTCACCGGGTTGTCTGCAAAGCGAGTGCACTGTACCATAGTGCTCTGAGTGGTCTTTTTTAATAAGGTCGGTCCAGCAAGTCGGCATTATAATATATATATATTTATTAGTTATCAATGTTGATTGCAGGTGGTCGCACTCCAGAGTCCCAAGGAAGCCGTGGTGCGTGGAGTGACGGTACCTGTGCTGGACTGCGGTTGGGAGGTTTCTGAATGGTTCTCTAGGTAGGCTATATTAATTCTAGAATCAATAAACATATATGTATGCATCTGAATATACCAAAGTCACGTTCTCTTTCTAGAACACAACGAATGTGCATTCCACTTAAAGCCGTGCAATAAAACGACTAAAGAAAATAAAGGTGTCCTTCGCGGAACGCAGCCCCTGAGGCATAAGAAATTTCCCTTTAGGTTCAATTCGTCCACATTCTCAATTTGTAAACCTCCTAACTCGTCAACAATCCCATTTCGTCCATATTAAATTCCAAACCGTCCACTCCCCATCTTGTAAACATACCCAATTTATCCACTTCCTATGTCCTCCAAATTCTTCTAGATGTATCTCGTCTACCTCCCAAGTCGCCCATATTCCTAATACACCCCACTTGAAACTTAGATCGTTAAATAATTATGAAGTTTTATTGCGGTTTTAACAATGAAATTTCGGCTTGTAATTTAATGTAGGTAGCATTCGGTTAGAAAATACCTATACACCTTTATTCAAATCCAGATTTGATTAAAAATCAGTTTTTAAAAAAATACCCAAAGTTTTTTGTCATCATGTGTTTTTGTGTCAAATGATGGCATTTATTTATTTAATGAATCACAAATAAAATAACAACAGTTTACAAACCAAATCATTACATTGATTCAAAAGTAGGAACCTAAAAACTAATTAACTTACAACTACAAGGTGTTTATCTTGCTCTTTCTAGCACTCTTCCATTCATTCATCAGCTTCGGTATTCCATTTTCAATCAAATCACATTTTTTATTACCTGAGTTATTATTGAGTATCACGATTCCGAATGTAGAAATCAGCATAAGCTTCTAAGTGATTGTAATAGACCTATGTCGAACTTCTTGTCAAATTTATTTAGTAATTCATAAACTTTTCTATCATTACAGGTTAACCTAATGCGATAGACAAGCGAGTAATAAGTAGTAATACTAGGACATTCAAATATTTGCACATACATAAAATATAAAATGGATCAATGTACATACAAGGTATATTTTGTTAGTCTTACTTTTGCTATTCCGAAGCTCTAAATTTGTAGTTCATATGGCCCTGTTCCGCTCATTCAAGTACAGTTTAACACGAATGCGAAAGGAACGGAACGATACGAACTTCTAATTTCGAGATTCAGAGTAATCCCTCTGGATACTTTGTCCTTTCGCGAAATTTCGAGAAAATTCAAATCTCTTCCCGCCCTTTTTTCGAGAAGAATACTCCATCTCTTTCTGATACGTGTTTCGATAGATAAGCCTATCTTCTGCATGCACGACGGGTCAATGGGTCATAAAGTGGGTCGGTGATACCACAGTAAAAAGTAATATTTTGCTAAAATATGACGTGATGCTAACATTAAAATCTTTCATTTATAAAAGTTATTCAACCGAATTCATATTATTATTGTGATTTGTTTTGCCTAGCATGAAAACACCACATTTTTATTCCAATTGTTTTATTAGCTTCAATATATTATTATTTCTATCAATATTGTTACTACTGCGTCGATATCTATTTAAATACTATTGATTGAGTTTGTATATTTCTCTTGTTTCGTTTCTTTTAAATTAAGTTTCGTAAAATTAATAAAAGAATAGAAAGTGATATTGTTTTTGTATCGAAAGGGAAGATTGAGTACAATCATTATAATTACAATAATTCATAAAAAAAACGTATATTTTCGACAGTAAGTAAATGCTTTTATAAAATTTGACCCAATAAAAAAAATGGAGCTCTTAAACTTACGCAGACACAGTATTTATCTCCCATAGTCAATAGGCATGATGACTGGGTATGAAAATCAAAATTCTAATTAGTCCGTCAGCTAGATAATATAAAAATAGTGGACACGTATTATTTGCTTTTTGAAAATAATAAAAAAATACTAAGATCATCGCATTAAAGTTTAGGAGTGGGTCTCGTGACGTAGAAAATTTGTACTTAGGAGTGACGTCACGCGTCATTTTGACTGAATGTATCGCCTTGATTTTTCGATGAAAATAGATAAAATACGTGTCCAATATTTTTTTTAATCTACACGACGGACTAATTATTTAAATTTAGCCATCATCCCTATTGTAAATAAATGTGGAGTTTTTGCCTATTTTGGTCAAAAATTGGCCGATGTCATGTTTTTATTTAAATTATCATAATCTGCATTCAAAAACTTAACAGTAAGTTACTTACTCCATACTCATATGGAGGTATGAAATAAATCTTGTAAGTCAACATATTTTTGATCGCCTGGTATCACTAAACCATACCCCTTCTCTTTCGAACTAATAAGGTATTGATCATCTATCTCACTCTAATATAACGAACAGTCGAGAACATCCGAGAGCCGGCATCGACCCTATTGGCCGCCGAACAGCTGTCGAGAATAATCTAGAAAACGCTGGGCTGCGATTGGCCGTTAACGCAGGGGGTATATAAGGAGCCGCGCCGTGGCGGGAACTCAGTATATTTGTAAACACAGAAGCGAACGAACGACGAAGTTGAGTGGTGAAAACCCCTCGAGTTATTACGAAACATTATATTATTTAAAGAAAATATTGAAGATTATCTACGAAAAATGCCAGCTGTAGGAATCGATCTTGGAACTACTTATTCCTGTGTTGGAGTTTACCAGCACGGGAACGTGGAGATCATCGCGAACGACCAGGGCAACCGGACCACACCGTCCTACGTCGCGTTCACGGACACCGAGCGACTTATCGGCGATGCCGCAAAGAACCAGGTCGCGCTCAACCCCAACAACACTGTGTTCGACGCGAAGCGACTCATCGGACGCAAATTCGACGACCCGAAGATCCAACAGGACATGCAGCACTGGCCTTTTAAAGTCATCAGCGACTGCGGGAAGCCAAAGATCCAGGTAGAGTTTAAAGGGGAGACGAAGAGGTTCGCACCGGAGGAGATCAGCAGCATGGTGTTGACAAAGATGAAGGAGACGGCCGAGGCGTACTTGGGCTCGACAGTGCGGGACGCCGTCATCACGGTCCCGGCGTATTTCAACGACTCGCAGCGCCAAGCTACCAAAGACGCGGGCGCCATCGCCGGCCTCAATGTACTGCGCATCATCAACGAGCCCACCGCCGCCGCACTCGCGTACGGCCTGGACAAGAACCTCAAGGGCGAGCGCAACGTTCTGATTTTCGATCTCGGCGGCGGCACTTTCGACGTGTCCATTCTCACTATCGACGAGGGCTCACTGTTCGAGGTGAAAGCAACGGCCGGAGATACTCATCTCGGAGGCGAGGACTTCGACAATAGGTTAGTGAACCATCTCGCGGACGAGTTCAAGCGGAAATACAAGAAGGATCTGCGCGGCAACACTCGAGCGCTGAGGCGGCTGCGGACGGCGGCCGAGCGCGCAAAGCGGACGCTGTCGTCTAGCACTGAAGCGACAATAGAGATCCACGCGTTGTACGAAGGCATCGACTACTACACGCGCATCTCCCGCGCGCGGTTCGAAGAGTTGAACTCAGACTTGTTCCGCGGCACGCTCGAGCCTGTCGAGAAGGCGCTGCGAGATGCTAAATTGGACAAAAGCCAAATTCACGACGTCGTCCTCGTCGGGGGCTCGACTCGTATACCGAAGATCCAGAACCTCCTACAGAACTTCTTCGGTGGAAAGCAGTTGAACCTCTCCATCAACCCCGACGAAGCCGTGGCCTACGGAGCGGCAGTTCAGGCGGCGATCCTCAGCGGATCCAACGACTCGAGAATCCAGGACGTGTTGCTAGTCGACGTGTCGCCACTGTCTCTCGGCATCGAGACCGCCGGTGGAGTCATGACCAAAATCATTGAACGCAACTCCAAGATTCCGACCAAGCAGTCTCAGACCTTTACGACGTACTCCGACAACCAGCCAGCGGTCACCATCCAAGTCTACGAGGGCGAACGCGCCATGACGAAGGACAACAACTTGCTGGGCACGTTTGACCTGACTGGAATTCCGCCCGCGCCTAGAGGAGTACCTAAAATCGACGTAACTTTTGATATCGACGCCAACGGCATCTTGAATGTATCTGCAAAAGAGAACAGCACCGGACGAAGCAAGAATATCGTCATCAAGAACGACAGAGGCAGACTATCCCAAGCAGACATCGACCGAATGCTTGCTGAGGCCGAACGCTACAAGGACGAAGATGAGAAACAAAGGAAGCGGGTGGCGGCTAGGAACCAACTGGAAGCTTATATCTTCAGCGTAAAACAAGCTCTAGACGAGGCGGGAGATAAGCTGAGCGAGCAGGACAAGAATACGGCTCGTAGTGAGTGCGAGGAGACGCTGCGGTGGCTAGATAACAACTCTCTGGCTGAAGTCGACGAGTATGAGCATAAGTTGAAGGAGGTGCAGAGAGTCTGCTCGCCGGTTATTACCAAGATGCATGGCGGGGCTGGTAACCAAAGTAGCATGCCAGGAGGAATGGGAGGTATGCCAGGAGACATGGGAGGTATGCCAGGAGGCATGGGAGGAATGCCCGGCTACCAAAGCAGAAACGATGGCCCTACAATAGAAGAAGTCGACTAATCAACATAGATGTGTTAGGATTTTAAAATTTATAATTATGTAAATATAGTACATAGACTGAATTATTTTAAGATATGTAACTAATTTAATTTCAATAAATAACTATGAGTTCCAATCTAAAGTATATACATTTTGTGTTATTTCACTACGTGACTTTCTGCGTGAGCATCTGAGCATTAGCCTGCATGCCGCTTGCATGCCGCCCGGGAATCAAAGTTATGAGGCACAAGGAGTTGGAAACAACCGACGGTGAGGATCTCTGGGCCTCACTAACGATCGGGGGATGTCTTATCCATATCTGTGTGGTTTATATTCATCCGAGGGCTACTGATGATGTGTACATGCGGTGGTTTCAAAAAGTTGAATCTGTGATAGAGACGCTAAGTGATAAGGTTATTATTCTTGGAGATCTCAATCTGAACCCTCTTTATACCTCTCAGAATATCCTACACTATTACTGTTATTTTTTAACTGTTTCTGGCCTGACTGAGATGAACAAAATAGAAAATATGTATGGTGGTAAGCTTGACGTAGTGCTCGTGACGGAACGCGTTCAGATTAGCGATGTTAGGGAGATCAAAGGCGGCGGACTTGTGCCGTATCGTGATGCTTACCATCCCCCCCTGGATATTGTCGCCAATCTTGACCATAGTCAAGAGAGACCCATCGGAGGCTTCATTGATCCGAGCAATGTCAATACGCAGCAGGACTGGAATTTTGCAAAGGGAGACTATGATCTTTTATATGAGCTAGTATCCAAAGTGTCTTGGCAAGAATTACTTAATTCGAAAGATGTCGATGAAGCTGTTGACATTTTATATAGCACTATATATACCATTTTTAATGAAGCCGTCCCGAAGAAAATTCGCCCTAAAAAACGTTGCAAGCGTTATCCGGTCTGGTTTACTAGAGAAATAATCAGTGACATCTCTCGTAAAGCTAGGCTACATCGGGAATGGAAAAAGACTAATGATGTCACCACCTACAATATTTTCTCCAAATTACGGGCAGAAATAAAACACCGGCTAAGTTCTGCCTATGACGAATATGTCAGCGGTCTGCAAGCTAAAATTTGTCACGATCCTCGAGCATTTTGGAAGCACGTAGGGTCACTAAAATCGAAAGGTGGTTTTGAATCGTGTCTTCATTATGACGGAAAAGAGTACGAAGGTAGTGACGTAGCTGAGGCCTTCGCAAAGTTTTTCTCTAGCGTTTTCTTACCCAATGCCCCTTTGCTAGACCACCATGCCGCGAATAACGATGATAACTCAGGTTCCGCAAATTATGTGCACCTTGATTTCATAACCCCATGGGACGTGGAAGCAGCCATCAGGCGACTAAAGCCTCGTAGTTCAGTGGGGCCAGACAATATCCCCCCTTATGTAATAAAAGGATGTAAAGACTACCTCATCCTTCCTATTTGTCACATTCTGAATCTGTCATTGACTACCGGCAAGTATCCAGGCCGATGGAAGCTTTCGCGTGTAACGCCTATCCCTAAATCTACTGGCACGTCTCGGATTGACAACTACCGACCTATAGCTATACTTTCAACATTGGCTAAACTTTTTGAGTCCATTCTGCAAAAATTACTATTTCCCCAACTTAAACCTTTTCTAAGCGACTCGCAACATGGCTTTAGACCAAAGCGTTCAATTGACACTAATCTCTTGACTGTCTCGAGCATTATCTCTGGTCTCCTAGATAAGGGTAAGCAAGTTGATGTCCTCTACTTCGACTTTAAAAAGGCCTTTGATCAAGTTGATAATGATGTCTTGCTTAGTAAGCTGTGTCATATTGGATTCTCCCCGAGACTTCTTAAATTGTTTGCGAGCTATATGCGTGACAGACAACAATTTGTACGACATGGTTGCTTCGTATCCTCGATCTATCCAACCCGATCAGGTGTCAGCCAAGGTTCTATTCTCGGCCCGCTTCTCTTTGGTATCATGATCAACGACCTTGAGTCAGTACTGAAATATACCAGTTGTCTTCTTTACGCAGACGACCTGAAGCTCATATACGGGGTGGAGGGTATGGCGGATTGCGAGGCAATGCAGGAGGCCATAGATGCTGTGGTGCATTGGAGTGCTGTGAACAAGCTATTTTTCAACGTGCCAAAATGCTGCGTTATGACCTACACTCGTTCTCTGACGCCACTTCACGCTCAGTATATGCTGGGAACTGAAGTTATAGCCCGCGTAACTACTGTAAAAGACCTTGGCGTAGTCTTCGACTCGCGACTCACTTTCCATGACCACATTAAGGAACTAGCCGCCAACTGTTACAGACGCCTCGGGTTTATCACGAGGAATGCTCGAGATTTTAACAACCCCACAGCTATTAAATCGCTGTATACTGCCTGTGCAGCCCGGCTACCCCAACGACGGCAATTTAATTAAGAAGTTATGTTTTGTTATCCTTATAAATATTACGTTTTGTTGTTGTTTATTAGCTATAAGAAATAGAACGCTTTAGTAGTGTAATAAGTAAATAAACGTGTAGATTAAGTAGGATAGGCTAAGGAAATAAATAATTATCTTGATTACATTTCATTTCCCCATAGTATAGCTTAGTACTTGGATAAGTACTAAGTTATAACGATTAGATCCTAACAGCGCGACGACATTCCGCAGACTGACGGTCGTCAGAGGGGAGGTAGCGCGAAAAAGGGTCGGGAGGCGAGGAAGCCACGCCCCGCTCCCACCCGCGCCCCGCTGACGCCTGCGCAGGTAGTTTCCTAGTCGAAATTAGGGTCTAATCTAGTGTTTACTTGATAGTTACCAATTGGAATCTTGTTAGATTATAGTTAGGTATAAGGTACGATTGTCACTGTATAAGATTTATTAGTGTTTTTTAATGTTTAAGTCCTAATTGTGTAATGTAAACAAAATTAATAATAATAAAGTGATGCGGTAGGAGTGGGGTGGGCACGGATCGAAATATAAGGCGATACATTGCGCCGATTTGTCATTTCATTCGATCCAGCAAGCTACAAGAAACAAGAAGAAATCCCTGCCCATCTCTCTCCCCGGTTTTGAAAATCAAGAAGTATTTTTTACTAAAATCCCTGCCCCTCAGTACAGCGTTGTTCGTCAATCCAACGTTGTACTGTACCCGTCAGTCCAACGCAAACAAACCAGTCATAGGTGCGTCAGGCACACTGCCCTTGTCCGAAGTAAACTCGAAGTTGCGAGCATTGTGTGGAATCCTTCAGAGGCCTTGTATACCTTGATGTTAGAAAAGATTCAAAAAGCATTTCTTAGGTTTATGTATAAAAAAGTCTGCAATTACTATCCATTCTTATACCCGACCAAATTTCTCCTAGATTGTCTGGGCCTCAACTCCCTTCAAGTAAGGCGCAACTGCAAACTTCTGGTGACAGCCTGCAATATTCTACGTGGTGATACTGACTGCCGTGAACTGGTAGCGCAAATAGTTAAGCTCGCTGTTCCGCGTTTGTCGAAAAAGGCCCTCAGACCGCGACAGTACAATTTGCTTGCCGTTCCTGTAGCCCGGACTGTAGCGCACAGAAACACTCCTACCGTTCGAGCACTCGCACTTCTCTCGTGGGCACCTGAAAGTGATCTATTTGCGAGTCGATGGACAGATGTATGTCGGGAATGTCTGAGGTACTGCGAGGCGATGGATGATAGTAGAGTATCATAGCAGGTATATACCTGTCTTTGTTTTTTTATTTGATGTAAACCTCAATAATGCAGCGCTTTGGTTCTGTACTGTAAAGCTGTATATATATTTTGTTTGTTTATAATAATAAATAAATAAATTAGGCATAAAGATTTATACTTATGTGAGTGTGTACTAATACTAACATATAGTTTACAAGAGAGTATAGAATTAAATAGAGTCAAGTCAAGCCCGTCACAGACGGAGCTGTAATATATATTAATATACCGAAATATATATTATAGCTCGGTCTGTGACGGGCTTCACTGTCTACACAAAGCCTTCTGTATATAAATTGGCAATATCGTAAATAAAAAATAAAATTGGAGTACCATGGCGTTGTAATTATCTTCAATCATTCTTACGAGTAGTACATACCTACGAGTACAACAATTGCATGAAGAGTGATCGTCTGATCGATGATAATAAAGTCATCGAGTTGGGCTTATACTATCTTATTTCATAGCTTAGACAGGTAGCGAAGCGAGGTTTTTGTACATATAAAACACGGGAAGGATGTATTGCGAGGGATGTGCGCTTATGGATGTGTTGCGAGAAACTCAAGCGAGCGAGCAGTCACTTAGCAGTGTTTGTTCACCGCTCATCTGCACACATTTAACAGCTTCGCCACGCATTCTTTGCTCCGCTCAGCCGTGCTGCCTCGCCCATCTGGTGGAAATGCAGCCTGGGGGAATCAATCATTCATCAAAGTTGTAAAATTACTCATTACCTAAATAGGTATAATAAAAAAAATTGTTTGCAAATTGGAAATTGTTGAAACTTTACTCGATATTAATATCATTTCCCTATTTCAGTGTTTGGAATGCTACGAGAAAATACTTTTTTAGTTTTCACTATTCGTACCTCATTTTATATTTTTTTTTCTTAGCTACGTTATTTAATGAAAATATTTAACAGTATTACCTAAGCTTATTCATATAAACTTACGCTGTGTTTTTTGTGTTAATCCAGCAAGGTACTCTGGTGTTGCAGGTATCTATGGGTGACGGTGATCGTAAGTAAGAGTAGAGGTAAGGAGCACAAACTCATATAGAAAAACGGATGAAAAAGTGTCCAGCGAAAAGCAGTAAATAATAGTTTAAAACCCGTCCACAATGGCGCTAGAGTAGCAAGATACTATAAAGTCAACAACCAATAACAAAACATTTTTATCGAAATGCTACTCAATCTTTCGATCTTCTTCTGATATAAATATTCAATTGTGTTCCATATATTTTTTCCTGCATCGTTGTGGATTTTTTTTGGCATTATTATGGTAATTTATTTTACGCAATTGCTACAGTGGCGCCTCCAATTTAACGCCCTCTGACGGACATTTGGGACATATTGTTTTCCTTACCTCTATACTCCATGCATCAGGCGATCCGTTTGCCCCCTAGGTATAACACAAGGACCAATAAAACAAGAGGACTGACAGTTTCCATACTTTGCATCGTGTTCCGAGCGCAAGGAGATATTCTGGCAAAAACTAGATTTTAAAAATAAACATTTAACTATAGTATAATTGAATAAATAAACATAGTATAGTAGCAATTAGTTCGCAATTAATAAATAGTAACATTTAATAACTGTTTCACGTTTGCAAAGTTGAATAATTGTTAAAAATAATTCTTATACATAGATGGCGTTGTTCATATCGGGGAACGGCTTTTGTATGGTCCTCTTGTTTTAATGGTCCTTGGAACTATGTGTCATCGGTCAAAAAGCGCGGCCTTACCCATATGGAAAACGCAAGTTAGGAATGACCGAAAATGTAGTTATTTTTACATATTTTCAGACTTTTGGACCGGTCTGCCATAAACTTTCGCCTCGTGTACAAAACGGCCAAGAAACCTGAAAAACCAATGGGCAACACATTTTTCAAGTTCACGAAAAAAGATACGGTATGTTGAAAAGATGAGAAAAATCTTGACTTTCTCAAAATGACGTCGTGACGCTTTTCAAATAGGTAAAACTACCCACCATAGGAACCCTCTAGTTAGGAAGGCAGCCGATTACCTTCCGACGTTCCCGATCCCTCAATGATCTACCGCACATCTGAACCGGACGACGAGATCAAAGCAGCCATCGAAAGGATGGCTTTTGCCAACTCTTCGGACAATGTCTTAACGTTGACCACGCCGGCGAGGGCGAGCAGCTTTGCGCTACCGCGTTTCCACCAGTGACCTACACAGTTGAAAGTCAGGTAATTCAAAAATAGATTTTAAAAGAAACGCGGGCGGTGAATTTTTATAGGGTTCTGGTATTGAAACTGGCATCCAATCACTTGCTAAACAATTTTTAATAAATATTCATTTTACAAACAACTTTAGGCAAATTAACGATTCCCAAATTAGACGTTGCTTAAAATTCTGTTTTACAGTTCATGATATAAATTATTTACTTGATAAAATTTCATATTACAAAACAAACGATGGTAAACCATTGAAACAATAGGAACTTCGCCATGTCGTCTTGTAGTTAGATTTAAAAGATTTTACTAATTTAAATGCCTAGGTTGTAATTGATTACGGATGTCTGTCCATCTGTATGTCACACCCATTTTATCGCAATAACTATCACATTTAAATAGATGTCAATTTTGTACGTATATCTGTCCCGTTCCGAATGTGTAAGTTTCGCTAGAGTTGCGTATATAGGTATCTGAAGAAGTAATTTGATTTCCAGGGAGCATTGCTAGAGAAGACCGCGTACCGTCTGATAAACGAAGCATCAGTGGACGATCTCAACACGCGCCTGAAGACGTGCCAGCTCACGCACTGCGCGTTCCGGCCCAACTTCGTAGTACGAACCTCACGGTCTTACGACGAGGACCACTGGAAGTTCCTTAAGATCGGAGACAACATATTTGAGGTCCTTAGGCCATGAGGTAAAAACTATAATTATAGCGTGTTGCCTTAATTGCAATAGTTCGTGAGCACTTATGATAGGATTCGGCTACTTACTGCCGGAGACAATCCTGGAAGTATATAGAGCAGATAATACCCGGCGAGTAATTTACCGAGCTTCGTGGTTATTAATTGATGGATAAAGAGATGGAGGGGGTTTTCGCAGCTCTGTATATATCTGTGATATAAAACAAATAAATGAAGGTATTCCATTTTATAGGTTTGAATTGTCGGTACTAACTTGACAGTCATTATGATAAAGTTCTATCTAGTCCCATGATCAAGGTTTATTTTGCATTGACATTTAACTTTGACTTAACTTTTTAAAAAGTTTATGCAGAACAGGACAGTATTATTTATATATAATTACATTCCCGTGGTTCCGGCACTAATCGGAACCTACTCTAAAGCCCGAATCCTATTCTGAATGCTCGCGGTCTGGCAGTTTATGCTGTTGCCAAGGGGTTTCATTAAAATTTTCTATATGGCAACAATTTTACATACAAAAAAGCTGTCATATCACCATGACACTTGTCAGCCCTCCCGTACCGCTCCCATACCACAGGAACGGGTTCAGTTATGCGTTAGGACTATAATTCCTTCACTGCTGAGCCCAATAGGTATTGTAAATAATAATAAATTATTAAAATATTTTATTATTAACATATACATATACACATAAAGTAATAAAAATTACCGTTATCGGTATAATTTCAAAATACGGGTTCCACGGATGTTGCATACATAATCTCGTCTGCCAAGGTGTTTCGGCAGGAAAAGCCTTAGCAGACTTATATATTCATGAAATGAGGGTTTCATACCTACCGACTGGAATTGGTTTCATGGTGGTATCAGATAGGTTTGTTTAGGGGTCCCGATGGTCACCTTTGACAGCGTCTGCCGAGCACTTCCGACAAAAAAAATACTGGCAGACTTCGCTTTTCTGTATCTACCAGTAAATTTCTATCTGATGCCATAACTATTATTTCGGTATCAGATGGGTTAAGTGGCACCCCCTTTTTTGCACCGGAAATGACTCTCTTTTTCTTACTTTCGGCAAGTTCCGCCGTGGCAGACTATAAAAATCGGACTAAGCATCACTTTTATGGGAAACCATTGTGCATTTCATCACGGTATCAAGTCGGTTCGAAATTTTGCGGTCCGCTCTCCTACTATAATGTATAAGTTCTCTTGCCTTGAGCCATTTATCCGTAGAAGCTGAGTTAATCATTTTCACCAGTCACTCTTTTGTTAACCTAATAAATGTAATATTTTTTTCTATTATAGATCACTATTTACAACAATTGACCCGGAGACTGGTGTTTTCAGTGAAGAAAAGGAGCCGTTGGAGACCTTAAACAGGTAGGCAGTTTTTAAATCGCCGCGTTTTCGGTTTATCTATGCAAAGTAAGTACTATAAAGTTCTAAAAATGAAATGTCTGTACATTGAAGATATTTTCAAAAAATGATTGTTACGGACTATCTGGAGGTCACTGAAATAAAAAAAATAAAAAAATTGTACTTTTTGTTCGTTTTAATCAATAGTTTATTTCAAAGAATATGGTACAATTTCGGTTATTAAATGTGGTTAGTTCTGCATATAATGTGTCGTTGGGCTTCATCACGCTAAATTGGCTGAACGGATTGCAACAATTTTTGGTACACGGGTAGCTAGCTGGGTATCTCCAAATGGTTATAATAGGACACTTTATCCGACTACGCTGAAGATAAAAAGAGGGGTTATAACTTTCCTCCTCCGCAAACGAAGAAGCTTCTAGTGTATAATAATTGTTTTATCAAATTTTGCAAGATGCAAGAAAACACAAAACTGTTTTACAAAGTTGGTATGGAACATTGATTTAAGAGTCCGCAGCAAGCTCCGCCGAATTTCACCTTCCCATACAAATGGAGTTTCGTTCTCATTTTAAAACAACGTGTTGGATTGTGACAAAACTTTTCATGAGGTATATCTAGGCCGGAAATTAGTTTATATGGCTCCAGTTTATAAAACAAACGAAATACAGTAAAAATAAGTTTTGTATGAAAAACTTAAATTCGCTGGATTGTTTTTACTATGGTAACTAAAGCTACATAAACATATACCTTAACTTATTCTAAGTACAAAGTTTCAGAGCAAAATAGCCAGTCGTTTTAAAATGAGAGCAAAACTACGTTTGTATGGAGAACCGAGCTTGCTGCGGACTCTTAAACTTACACGATCTTCACTCATTATCACAGCACACCAAAACGGGGCTTAATCGCGTATAAATATGATTTATTTAATTACCTTTCGCTGGTAATTCTTCGACGTTTCGGACGTCGCGTTACGTCCGTGATCTCGCAGGAAACCTTCCTTCCTTCGAGACCATGGACGTAACCTGTTTTTTTTGTATTGTGATAATGAGTTGGTATGGAAATTTTCGGTTTTTGTAAATAAGCGGTCCAACTGTTCCAAGTGACATGAAAAATATCAGAATCAAATTGTGGACACTTTTCAAAACTCTAAGAACAGGTAGTGTTGTCATTCGCATCTGCAACCAAAATTTCCAAATTTTTAGAGTGAAACGCGTAATTTCTATCGAATCATTCGGATATCACGTTCTTGGGATATTTCTCCTAATCATTGCTTTGTCCTCCAGCTACCGGCAGACCTCTGCCGACGACTCCCCGGGCATGGGGCTGCAGATGTCACTTCGCGCCGGCTCCGGACAGGTCAAGCTCGGCGACCCTGTGTTCGCCGCGTGATGAATACTTACCCGATTTTATCACTACTATACCATTAGAAGCCAAACATGAAAGAAAAGTCTAGGTTAAGTCTATACATGTCACTTCCAATGTACCATTATTGTTGTTTACAAAATAAATGTATCTGCTTCTTCTTCAAAGACCGCTTTCAAGAAGCATATAATGGTACACTTGAGATAGCAAGACAGTCGTTAATGCCAAATGCTTGGCGTTAAATAGCGATCTCTTAGTTCAATTTATTAGAACGAGATAGTCATATTTTATATCTTTTTCTAATATCAGCTTGATGAGCATTCCATGATATTTGCAATTACCTAAGTAGTTTTTGTGTATTATAAGCGAAGTTCATTACCTTAACCTATCTAAGATATACTTAGGTATATTAAATACTATTAGTTATTTAGATGGTGTTTTTTTTTTAATTATTATAATTAATTATGGCATACGAAAAATTACATCATTTTGTAGGATTAACATGGATACATCTTTTTAGTTGACTGTACATAATGCAAACACGACTTGAAACTACTTTAATCAAATGCCAGTGATGTCGATGATAGTTGTTACCATTACATTGCGCGCTGAAGTATAATTTGTAGGAAAAAAGGGTAATTTTTGAACATCAGAAAGTATGTTCATTAGCACTTTTTTTTCTTCCCTTAACATATTACTAACTACAGACTCTACAGAATAATACATCGCTATCTATGTTGTGTTTACCCAGTTAATATATTTGCATGTACAGTCAATGTCGTAACTAGTTATCATTCAGATAGATACAATTTATCCAGTGCCACTCATTTCATAAATTCATTGTTACAGTAAGGTATCCGAGTTTTGTTACAAGCGGAAGTCGCTTTATAACAATATGAATTAAAAAGAGACTTCCACTTGTAATACAAGTTACAAGCGTTTATGAAACGGGCCCCTGATATTTTCTTACGAACAAGTTGAATCGCACCACGATGTGCCTTGAAGTTTCTCACACCGGCACTGCGCAGGTCAGATATACCTACTCCAAAGTTCTAAATCCGAAGTTCGTATCATGACGCCCCATTCATTCAAATAATATTTGGCAGGAGAGTGAGAGAGATGCCAATGTACGAACATGGAATTTGGAATTTAGTACGCGATCCGTATTGTAACAAACAAACACGGATTCGTTTCTGTCAATCCATTGCGTAAATCTAGTAAGCTACGCAATGACATGAAGTTGTGACAGTCGCGTTGTCTCCGGAGACAGCACAAAACATGCGAGCTGGGCAGTACATTAGGCGCGTGTTTGTATAAATTTGAGAGGCGTCAGTCGAAGTCTATCAAGCATTGTTTATTTTTTTAATGTAGTCGTGCTCGTGCGTACACATCAAATGTATTCTAAATCTGTTTCTGATTATGCTTATTCACCAACTTCAAAAATAAGGTTCCGCGAGCTTCGTATTACCCTAAAATTAAATAATAACTTGAACATTCCGTGCACGATTGGCTTAGAAATCGTGTGATAAAACATACAACAAAAACATATAAATGAAAAGAACGGGGATCCTTTTTTTTGAAGTTCGTTAAAAAAAACACGTGCAAACAAACAGTGCCTACTCGCACTCAATTAATTCGAATACCAACTCGTATCCAAAGTGCATTTATCCTAATATTACAAAAAAAAATGTTACCAACAGTGTAAGAAAAAATGTAAACACAAACACAACGTGCAACAAATGTCTCTACGAGCAAACAAAACCGTAGACAGTTTTATTGGCTACTGTCCAACAGTGAACAAGTTTAATAATATTTAGTAGCGGGCAACAGCACGAGGCGAGCTGCCGCGTGTTTGACATAAAAAAATACATTTTGTTTGCCGGCTCACGATTCGCTCACTATGTATAACTACGGTAAGAATAATTAATATTACAACCAGTCTTTTTATTTATGAGGCTATTACCTACGCAATTCTTAATTATGTGGTGCGCAAAATATTTTTAGATGATATTTATTCGTAAGTGTTTTATAATTTGGGCATTTTCATTTAAATAGACAAGTATCTTTAACTAGGGCTCAGTGGTTGTCACGAAACTGACGATTAATGTCAAAAAGCACATATTTCGTTACAAAACTGGCTAGACGCCATTTAAATATAGTTTAAGTTTCGTCTAACCGTACCTTTTTAAATAAAAATGCCCATATTGTAGACAGTAGTGGGCGTAGTGGTAATTAATAATTGTGAACGAACTAACGTAATTTACATTCGTACAATTACGAAGAAACATCTCAAAGTATGTATATATTTAGGAAGGTACATAATCGTATATAAGTACATGTTTTCAGTTAAATAACAAGTTAAGGCTTAATCCAGGGTACCTAAACTTAAAAGTAAAAAGTTCTGGAATGATTTAATTTTTTGATGCTGTTTATTATTTATCAACTTTATTACTATGCTGATGCTTAAGGAAAATGTTAATGAAGACTATAAATAATTAAATATATGAATAACAAAAATGTTGGTGGTTAATTAGCAACGCACCTCTTATCTCGTGTTTGCTGATAGATGTAAATTGTCTTCTTCATATCACCTGACTTTAGATCTACGAGTATGACACTCTGTGTTCTTTGTATGACGCTAACGGAGGGCGAAGTTAACAAAAAACGGGATCCTCTCTTTTTTCGCCAATCTATTTTTGCCAAACTACTGCAGTTCCCAACCTACACTTCTCAACTCACACTTCCATCCGAAATCTAAACAAAACACGAATCGTTCTAAAATCGTTGTGTAAATCAAATAGGTTTTATCTTTATGTTCTGAAAATGTGTCCGAAAAAATGCAAGGTTCGGGAATGAAATATTTGACAACCATCATTTGTTCATTTATTACTAACCCGTCATACGTCTATAAAATACATAAAATCTCGTTGTATGTATTGTTGGTTGTCGTATATATCGTTGTATGTATATACCAATAACAAAATAAACATGTAACCTTCTAGGGATTTTGTAAACTTTCAGTGAGCTTCCATCCTTGCAAATCTTATTTAGTAAGGAAAAAAAGGTACTTCATTTGCCTAATTTTGACCACTTTTGTGTCACAACGGAATCAATTAAAATTAGGAAAATGAAATGCCTTAACTACTGGCCAAAAATTTGGTCCTCGCTCATTTATTATCTTGCGTGAATTTCTGTTACGTTGCTGTGTGTTGTGTTAAATATAGCTAATGTTTATGCAATGTTGTAATAAAAAAACAAATAAATAAATAATGATAGGTGGACCCCAGATAGATAGCTACGAACAATAAGCAGTTACACTTACAAAGGAACGAATGATTTAAGTCCGCGATAATAGATATGTTTGGGTCAAGGAGCAAGGCACTATTAGGCCGCATTCGCACCATCGCTCGACCCCATTTCGAGGCTTAGGCTTTTTGACAACTTTATTCTGTCGTATGTTATAGAACGAGCGACTCAATAATATAAATATTGGTGGATATATTACTTAAATTTCATAAAAACTCCCCGAGATACAATAATGTTAAAATCACATTTTTGGACTTCCCAAAAATCGATATACTAGCTTGTAACGTCATACAGTTAGTAAGTTGTATGTATAAATTAGGAGCTTTGTTCTGCAGCTATGTTAAAACTTGCGTTTATCGTAACGGTTTCATAACAAAAGTTACCATAGATTTTATGAGTTATTCAATGTTATTATTAATTATCATTATTTTCGTACTTTAAATAAATATAAATAATTATACTACGGGACAATTTTACGACACAAATTGAACTAGTCCTATGGTAAGCTCAATAGGCTTGTGTTATGAGTATTAGACGACGACATATTTAATGGATATTTTTACTTATATACATCGAAAAGATCCAAGACTCAGGGACAAATATTTACGCTAATCACACAAATATTTGTCACTACCAGGATTTGAACCAAGAATATAGCTTCGCAAGCAACATTACTCCCGCTAAGCTAAACCGGCCGTAAAAATGTCGTTTAAAAAATAGACTTTCCCACCCAACTTTAATGGATCATAAAACAACCTACCCGTAAGGTATCGAACTCAACATTTTAACGTAGTTCCTTATTTTATCAGGATCTTATATCATTTTTACAAATTTTGAGATCAGGCAAACATCTCTATTCTCGGGTCAATTTCGAATATATCGCTTACTTACCTACATATTAGGACCACCAAGATAAAACGTACGACATGTGTGTGCTTTACGAGACGCGAGGTGCACAGATAGTTTATGTAAGTACCTTTATTAAAATGACCTTGTTTATATTGTGTTATCTCCGATAACTTGTTATTTATATATTACGTTGTAAATATTTTAATGACTGCCGAAGAAACGAACTTCTCCAATAGTATTATTTCTTTTTACGAAATAAGAGTATAGCCTTTGCTTATATTGACATATAATAAAACCAATTATGGGTAAGGGTATTTTTCCGGGATAAAAAGTAGCCTATGTCCTTCCCCGGGACTCAAAATATCACCATACCAAATTTCATCCAAATCGGTTCAGCGGTTTAAGCGTGAAGAGGTAACAGACAGACAGACAAATACACTTTCGCATTTATAATATGATAGTATAGTATGGATACTCGTAATGCGTCTTAAGGATAGGCTGATCTAAGTGTATATATATATGTGTATAGATATATCAGGGTTATTGTGTTTATTTTGTCCATATTAATTTAATTTAATGTATTTATCTTTATTCATATATGCACATTCACACAGGCACGCACATAAATGAGTAGGTACACAGCGTACATACACAGCACGCTGTGTATGTACGCTGTGTACCAGGACACATGTCCTGTTCTGGATCCACGGAAGATCAGCGTCATGGCACTCATGAGTGCTCTGACATATGCTGAGTGGACTCCATTCTTGTAGACACAAATATGATTGATTATAGCTCCTAGGTTTAGCTTTAAGTCTAGGTTAAGTCTATACATGTCACTTTTCCAATGTACTGTAATTTTTGTTGTTGTTTACAAAATAAATGTATCTTCTTCTTCTTCAATTATACCCTGATGAAAACCTCCTGAAATCGGTTTAGAACTTTTCCATCGTATCGAGAATAGATTTGCGGCCGAAAACTTTCAACTAGTTAGAAAACACGAATTTTAACACGATAGCCGCCGGCAGAGATCCACTAAGCCCTTACACTATTCCGGCCTAAATGAAGTTTTTCATCACAAACGTTGTGTCACTGGCACTGAATCATTAAAATCACGCAAGAGTGCCACCGGCATAGGAGTAAGATTTTTGTATCATCAATAAACATACAGAACCGAATATAATTGAATAAGTAGATATATTGCTCACTTAGCACTGCACCCTGTCGTACATTTAACCTAAATGTTATTTCAGCCCATTACACCACGGCAGCCGCCGTGACAGCCGGCGTGCTCGGTAGCGCATACTGCGCATATTACATCTACCAGGAGAGCAGGAAGACCCAGATACCCTCGGAGTGGACGCAGGTCGGCACGCTGGAGAACATCTACACGTACCCGATTAAGTCATGCGGCCCGGTTATACTGGAGACTGGAGAATGCACGACTTTGGGTCTGAGGGATGGCTGGTTAAGAGACAGGTGAGGCAATAGACGTCAATCGCTGGACAAGCGGTTTGACACGATCCACAAGATCATTGGTCTAACCGTATATGGGACCGTGGGCAGACTGCATCCTTGGCAGTGCTGACTGCGCGTATTATATACCATACCAGGAGAGCAGAAAGACCGGAATACCAATGGAGTGGACGCAGGTCGACACGTTGGTATACAACTACACGTACCTGAACAATTCATGCGGCCGGGGTATACTGCAGGAGACTAGGGATTGCACGACTTTGGTGCTGAGGGGTCTAATCATCCCTCAGCCAGGGGGACTCCCCTTGAGGGACAGGTGAGACAATTTATCAGATGATAAGAGAGATGTCCTCGTCTGCTCATGACAGTGTTGACCAAGGATCTCCACGTTAGTCGGTCAGGTTTGCACTACCCGCATCCAGCAGTTCCAAACGATCTCCACAAGATCATCGGCCCTCCTTAACGGTCTGTCCACATTGTATATTCCAGCCGCCACTAGAGCCACCTACAGCTACTTCGTAATCACTAAGCGCTGTAAGCACATAAACCCGCGAAGCATTAGCTATAATACTTAATTTTCTGGTCTGGGAGTGCTCATGTTCTAGAAAGACCTGGATTCCGATGGCCCAAGTGAAGTGATCGATCAACTTATGTCTCTTTCAGAGTATTGATGGTCGTGGATGAGAAGAACAACTTCATCACGGCGCGGGCCTACCCGGAACTGCTGTTGGTAACTCCGGTTGTGCGGAGCTCCGTTCTCACACTGAGCCACAAGGACATGGAACCTGTCCACGTTAACCTCGCTGAAGTAAGATAACATTTTGGCCAGAGCCATGCTCATAGAAGGGGGTTGAGTGACCACAGACACGTAAATACTTACAGTATTTCACTGAAAGGCCAAAGCAGCTGCTTTTTGGAAACTTTTGATTTTTCACACTTAGTTTTTTAGGTATTTTAGTAGGTACAACCTGAATGGATTTTTTTAATTTATCTGTAGGTGATCGCGCTGAAAAAACCTAAAGAGGCTAAGGTGTGGGGCGTCCCCGTTCCTGTGTTCGACTGCGGTGGTGAAGTCGCAGAATGGTTTTCTAGGTAATTACTGTACTTTAAAAAATCTGAATCATAACTAAAAGCACTCGGTGAAGTCACCTTTTAACACATACAACTAAATCTAAATCGGTCCAATCGTTCAAGTGCTACGATACCACAGACAGACACACAGATACAGATACACTGGTTAAACTTATAACACCTCCCTTTTTTGCCGGGAATTAATAAGATAACCGTGCCCCGTTGCAGCAGTTTTAAGAAGAACTCAACTCGAGTTAATATATGTATGTGATACTTAGGTAAAAAACCGGCCAAGAGCATGTCGGACCATGCTCAATGTAGGGTTCCGCAGCCATTTATACAAAAAATGCACTACAGATGAAAAAAATACGATTAAAAAAAAAACACTGACAAAAGAGCGTATGTCCCCGGCACTTACGTCCTTTTGCTGAGAAGCGCAGTTTTTTGGCAATAACTTAAGAACGGTATGTCCGATCATGTTGAAAATAATTTTCGTTGAAAGTATTTATGAAGCTTTATATTTGTAGAAAATAGAGGGAGGGACACGGGGAGCGAATATTTCCGAAAATATTCACTGAATCAAAAAGGTTTTTTAAAAACCTCGAAGTTTTTTTAGAAGATCTGTCGAATGATGTGCCACACATTGATATTTGCTGTTTTTTTTTTAGTTTCGGTTACATGTATGGAGTGCCCCCCGTAGAAATTAAATATTTTTTTTATTTAACTGTCAAACTAAGTAGCGGCTTATACAAGACACCTTTGTTCCAAATTTCAGCAATATATATCTTATAGTTTTTGAGTTAAATGCCTGTGACATACGGCCTTTACGGACAGACGGGCGGACGGACATGACGAAACTATAAAGGTTCAGTTTTAGCCATTTTGGCTACGGAACCCTAAAAAAAGGAGATGAAAAAATACGTGACTAGGCGATCACAAACGGGGTAAATGGGCCACTAATCAATGTTGTCGGCTCCTTTCTTCTGTCGGCCGACACTAGGCAGTTACCGAAGTATTAAATTAAAATTCTGTAAAATATGACATGAAACGTAAATGAACTGTTGCCTGCGGAATAGAACATACGCAACTGACCATATGTGTATTCTATGGCCTTGCCTTTTTCCCTTTTAGTTTTTACCTATATTCCTACGACAAACGAATACCACGACTCGACTAGTGCCGCCAATATTTTTTAAAATATTTTCACGTAGTGTGGAACTATAACTCCTAAGTATATATAAATGTATAAAGCTGCTGATCTACGTCACTAAGTGATACGTCCATTTCGTAAACGTAATTTTTTTTTTATGATGAATATACTGTGAGCTATATTTGTCTAATAATTTTATTCAAACATCCGTAAGCTTTGTCTAAAGCTTTGTAAAAAGTAGATCATATTTATCTAAAATTGTACGTTAAAACGTAGTGATTAATATGCTTAGTTTTAATTGCCTGTTTGGGCGTTGACCTTAATAAACTACGCGAACAGTAAACGAATGATATCGTTACAAGTAAAAAAAACATCACAACAGTTTGACCGCTTAAAATAATATTTGTTTTAAGCTAATTTATTTATTTTTTACCTAAACAATCGCTAGCAGATCCATTTTTGGTGGTAAGCCCATGTTCAACCTCAGGCATTCGTTAAGTTAGTTGGTAGGGTAACCTACTTGTTGATGAGCTAACGGTAGTCATCTAAGGGCAAAAATAATGTCTTTATACAAGTTGAAGAGAAACAAATTAAACAGAATGTTGGCTAGGTCGACTGTTTAACTCACTCTCGTCCTCGATAAGGGGCGCGGGAATATGGCGGCAAACGGGATAATAAATAATAACAATAATAAATTTTACGAACAATCTTCCTAGTCCCAAACTACGCAAAGCTATATGATGGGTACTAGGCGACGATAAATTTAAATAGATAAATTATAATACTTAAATAAATGGGTAAAATCCAAGACACAGGAACAAACATTCGTGCTTATCACACAAAACTTGCCGTGGCCGGGATTCGAACTCGGGACCGCTAGCTTCGTAGGCCGTTGTGCAACCCACTGAACCAAACGTGTCGGCGAAATTAAAATGTTGTTGCTTTTAGTTAAGTGTTTTAATTACTCGGATCAAAGGCTAGCGAGCAACAGGTACCTGCCAACCGCACGCGTCTTAACACATTTGTCGCCGCCGGCGGTAGCGACCGGAGGGATAACTCCGAACCTCGAAATTCGTATCGTACCCTCCCTGTCGCACTCGTGTTAAACTGTATTTTAAAGAGCGGAAACCCCTCACTCACTTCATAGTCGCATACTTTCCCTTGTGTCCGACGATTCTTTCGCTCTCTCTCCCACACCCTAAGTCGGGTAGAACCGGTTTAACTTACCTCCGCAGTCCTCGTGCCTTGGGCACCACGTTCCTACCCTTAACTTATGTCGCATTCCCGTTTATGTGCCACTAAATTTAATTACTGGTAAGAAGACCTAGCCAGACATACACAGTTAAAAGTGCTGTTGGAAAAAAAAATTGTTGACAAACCGTTCGCGCCTCTTCTCTAACCGCAGTCCAGGACTCAATTAAATTGGATCACATATAAAAAATATTATTATTTATGTGTGCAGACTTTTAGACCGCTCTACGACGAACTTCCGCCTGGTGTACTACGCGACGCAGAAGCCTCGAGAACTAAGGGGCACCACCAACAAAATTTACAAGTTCACGAAGAATGATACGGTGAGACAGATCACTAACACTTTCTTTATACACTCATGCCCTTTTACGCGTAGATAAGTATTAAACAAGCGGCGTTGTATTTGTAAGTAAGCAATCAGAAACTAATTTATTGAAGACTCTTTATTTACAATAAAGTTTCGTAGTTTATTTGAAGTCTTCAATATCTAATATTATACAGCAAATGACAAAAGGTATGTACTAGGACGTTTGTTAAAGCTAAAGATAAAACACGTAACATATCTAATCTAGGTTCCTACAAGATCGACCAACCACCATCCAAGAGTTGTGGTAAGTCGCTGGATGCTGTGAGCGCAAGTGCTTATGATTACTTATACTGCCCAGTGTTGATAGTAGTCTGGGCTCTAAAGCGTTGAATGCCCTTCGAAGGGTAGAACAAAATCAAGACACCTCTGCTCGCTTCCCTATGTGTCAAGATTACATCAATGATGATTTCCCAAAGGTTGGCCTCTTCTACCGAAAATCATAGCCAAAGAGCTGATAAAAACCTAACCTAAGTTACACCAATAACATTATAGTACTTTTTTATTTTAATTTTTTTATAGTGACAGTATAGTAGTGACATAACAACCGACCTATTTCGTTCATTCTATTTTACATTGTTTGTTGCGATGCTAAAGCACCTACACTTATAAACAACAAAACTAACAGTTTTTTTTTTATAAAAGCATTATGATAATTAGCCAGTAGAGTAAAAGCAATATTATAATCACTTCAGAGTGATAGCCGATTAAACAAGAAAACTAATTTCAGGGAGCTCTGCCAGATGAGACCCCGTTCAACTTGGTAAATGAGGCATCAGTGGACGACCTCAACACGCGGCTGAGCGACTGCCAGGTCTCGCACCGCGCGTTCCGGCCCAACTTCGTGCTCAAGGGCGCCCAGCCTTATGCTGAGGACCACTGGAAGTTCGTCAAGATCGGGGAGATTGTGTTTGAGATCATTAAGCCATGCACGAGGTAAGCTAAGGCCGGCCTCACACGGTCTGAATCTGAATTTCGATGCCTTTCCTCACATTGCTTAAAAAATCCGATTGATCAGTTGTCTCGCGAACGAATTGTAGCATAATTGACTCCGGTGTCTGTGTGCTTGTTCATAGATAATGTATGGAAAGAGATGCGTTTGGAGTTCATAATCTACATTTTCATATTCACGCTTGGCAGCATCATTCTGAGAAATTCATAATCTGAAATTATCAGAATCTGTGTGGAGTGCGTGGATAATAGTTAAATTAATAATTAAAAAATATCTGATTCGGACTATGTGAGGCCAGTCTAACACTACAAAGCAGAAAAACGTATTGACCGCTTCTATAACTACTTTAGAGGTTACGTGCATTTATTTTCATGTATTTTGGGAATTACAATAATATGAAGTTGTAAAAATGAAATGTCTGTACATTGGAGATGTTTAAAAAATAAGAAGACTTAGCATAGATATTATTCTGTACTCGTGAAAGACATTGACAAAGCCTGTCGTGGGTGTAACGATTTCACATTAACGAGCCTAATGCATTTTTCGACGTGTTCATTGGTTAAAAATCATAATTTTGTTTTAGATGTATAATGACAACGATTGACCCGGAGACAGGTGTTCGGAATGCGAAAACCGAACCGCTGGACACTTTGAAGAGGTATGTGCCATTTAAATATAAAATTATGTATTATACAATGACTTGCATTATGTCACTTAATTCCAAAAACAATAGTTCTTGTTTCACCAGATAAACTTTTCTCTTCCTTAGACCTCTTATCACCATGCCCTAGATTAAAATGAAGTGTCATAAAATTATAATAGTCTGGATATGAAACCAAAGAGATTCTAAACATGTTATCATTCTTTACCATATGGTACCTATGGAATTAGGAATGTTTAAGGCGAATATGTGAAATCTCCAATCCGCACTGGGCCAGCAGACTACAGCCCATTCCCTCTCATCCATGACAAGAGTGTGACGTACCTATACAGGCTGATGGTGATGATGACGAATATTATTAAGAGAAAATTTTGTTTCGTTGTTTTTTGCTCGATATCCAGTTACCGCCAAATCGAGGACCCAGAAGTGCGGCGCTCGGCGGGCAACTCGCCGCGCATGGGCATTCAGATGGCGCTCCGCTCCACGCCCGGCGGCCGCGTGGCGCTCCACGACCCCATCAGCATCGCGTGATGCGATATTACACGGCTACGGTTACCCTGTCTTAGAAATTGTCCTGAGATTTCTCGATTTTTGGGGACATGACGGGATTGGGGCCTGACTTGATAAATCTCAGGATTTTAAAATTTTCAACAAGACACTTGGTTTAAAGAATCTAATAATAAACAAGTAATGCACGGTCGCGTTCTTATTTGGGGCTCATTTCGCGAAAATATTGTTTGAATTCCTATACGATACGACAGGACTGTCAACCTTAAGTGAGTCTTAAATTAAATAGCGACTGTATCAACAAAAAGAAAAATGTTATGCTTGTGACAAATTATCAGGACTTTTTTCTGGCATCAGATCACTCAAATCATACTTTTTCTTATTCTTTAGTCTAAACCTGACCGACGACTTAATACGTCGGTAAATTACGTGATGAGTGGTTTGGTAGGGAGTCAAAGATGGAGAAACAATATATTGGACGAATGTCTTATGAAATCTCCCAAGTGACTAAGCCTTATCAAGCACGATCCCGTCGGGTGATTCCAGTTCATGTATCTAGTGGGACAACCCCGAAATTTAATTTATCCGAAAGCGTTATATTTCGAATTTTCATAATTCTGAAAATCATGTTCAGTTAATTTTTTTGTATATCTTTAATATAGGAACAACCCACTTGCGATATTATAAAAATGTTGAATAATCATTATTCTAGCTTTCGGGTAAGTGAAAAATTTTTTGGTTGTTCGAGAAATTAATATGAAGCTGATTTGCAGAATAAGTTTTTTGGGCTAATTTAACTCCTAATACATTCGAGCCACATAAAAGAAAATTTGGGACATATTTAATATGTCCCAAATGTTCCATCTCAGTTCGTTACATTATTGTATAAATGACCATAGTTATGCAGAAAGCGACAAGAGTTTTTTTTTGTCAAAGTGACTTAAGTCTTACTCTTATTACTCGAATGAGTTTGGTTGCTTTTGTTACTAAAAATATAGAAATATTTTTCTACACAAAATTTATTCTAGCTAGCAGTTTCGTTATATTTTAGTAAACATTGATTTTCTTTCTATGAATGTAACACACCTCAGAAATATTTTTGCTTATAAAATCTTGGGACAAGATTAAGGGTGGTACTGTTTCACATTAAATTAGAATTGTCTCTTACTTATAAATATTTTATTGATTGGCAATACAGTTACAATATATTTACATTTAACGATAATACTTTATTGACATTGTTCAGGCGGTATTAAAATTCTTTTGTAAAAAAAAATACTATTTGTACTAAGAGTGTTGACAGGGTAAAAATAAACGATTTTAGTACTCACGGAATGTTTTATTGTATAACGACATCAAATACGAAGGACCTGTGCCGCGACTTGTCTCGCCTCGCCTTCAGCTTTGACCAGCAACCGCGCGAAGGTCCCACCTCCTGTGCCTTTGGTTAGACGCTCGGGGTTCACCACTACAGTGCCATTCACCTCCTGTGGACAAGGTGAAATCAAAGCTTATTTCCTCCTGCAACTTACCCAGAATTTTTTCCACCAAGGTTCCAAAATCATAATGACACTGGATACAAAATCATTCGTACCTACAAACGGACAGAGTGCGTAATTAAAATATGCTTCTCTTTCTATCTAATGAGGTCCTGGGAAAGCGGGATGGCTTGCTGCATGATAGTAGTGACATAGCGTCTCTCAGGGAAGAGAAAATTATCCATGATGTTGGTCTCATGTTCATATTCGAAGCACGTCTTTGTAACGTGTTTTATGGTCGTGGACATCGGTCACGTAGAATTTTAAATAGAGGCGGCTATGTATGGGGGTACACCGATTAGCTTGGAACTTGAGCTGATTATTCTTTCCTAAACAGTTATAACCATACGTATGTTAACTCGAGGCACGAATACTAAAGTGATATAGCGAAATGTTTTTGCGACAAAAATTATGTTGATGTTACTGTCAAGAAGATCAAGATGTTTTGCAATATTCTACAGAGTTCAGGCTCAGCGCCGCGTCCGTGGGCTGCGCGGCCGGGGCGGGGAACAGCGGGCCGTGGCTCTGTTGGAAGTGTGTAGTGCCTCCACACTGACCTTGACGAAGTAGCGCAGGTTGGAGGGCAGCACGAGCAGGTGCGGTGCGGCGGGCAGCTGCGCGTGCGCGCTCCACAGCGCCGCGTCCGTGGGCTGCGCGGCCGGGGCGGGGAACAGCGGGCCGTGGCTCTGTTGGAAGTGTGTAGTGCCTCCACACTGACCTTGACGAAGTAGCGCAGGTTGGAGGGCAGCACGAGCAGGTGCGGCGCGGCGGGCAGCTGCGCGTGCGCGCTCCACAGCGCCGCGTCCGTGGGCTGCGCGGCCGGGGCGGGGAACAGCGGGCCGTGGCTCTGTTGGAAGTGTGTAGTGCCTCCACACTGACCTTGACGAAGTAGCGCAGGTTGGAGGGCAGCACGAGCAGGTGCGGCGCGGCGGGCAGCTGCGCGTGCGCGCTCCACAGCGCCGCGTCCGTGGGCTGCGCGGCCGGGGCGGGGAACAGCGGGCCGTGGCTCTGTTGGAAGTGTGTAGTGCCTCCACACTGACCTTGACGAAGTAGCGCAGGTTGGAGGGCAGCACGAGCAGGTGCGGCGCGGCGGGCAGCTGCGCGTGCGCGCTCCACAGCGCCGCGTCCGTGGGCTGCGCGGCCGGGGCGGGGAACAGCGGGCCGTGGCTCTGTTGGAAGTGTGTAGTGCCTCCACACTGACCTTGACGAAGTAGCGCAGGTTGGAGGGCAGCACGAGCAGGTGCGGCGCGGCGGGCAGCTGCGCGTGCGCGCTCCACAGCGCCGCGTCCGTGGGCTGCGCGGCCGGGGCGGGGAACAGCGGGCCGTGGCTCTGTTGGAAGTGTGTAGTGCCTCCACACTGACCTTGACGAAGTAGCGCAGGTTGGAGGGCAGCACGAGCAGGTGCGGCGCGGCGGGCAGCTGCGCGTGCGCGCTCCACAGCGCCGCGTCCGTGGGCTGCGCGGCCGGGGCGGGGAACAGCGGGCCGTGGCTCTGTTGGAAGTGTGTAGTGCCTCCACACTGACCTTGACGAAGTAGCGCAGGTTGGAGGGCAGCACGAGCAGGTGCGGCGCGGCGGGCAGCTGCGCGTGCGCGCTCCACAGCGCCGCGTCCGTGGGCTGCGCGGCCGGGGCGGGGAACAGCGGGCCGTGGCTCTGTTGGAAGTGTGTAGTGCCTCCACACTGACCTTGACGAAGTAGCGCAGGTTGGAGGGCAGCACGAGCAGGTGCGGCGCGGCGGGCAGCTGCGCGTGCGCGCTCCACAGCGCCGCGTCCGTGGGCTGCGCGGCCGGGGCGGGGAACAGCGGGCTGTAGCTCTGCTGCTGGAGAATGTGCGCCGCCATGCGTGCGAGCTTGTCGCCGCCCATGCCTCTGCAAAAAAAATAGTAGATTGTTTGACAAGGAGCTAAAATAAGTCATTATGACACGAAGTGATTATTTGGACGAGCTCACTAAGTGAGCGAGGACAAATATGTCTGAATGTCATAATGGCTTTTAGCCACGTGTTAAACACTCTGCTTTTCACTTCGACTGCGAGAAAATAAGAAATACTTAACATTAAAATTGTATATTTCATGAAAAACTAATAGTACAGTTTGAGAAATTCTATCAGAAAGTTTGACCAATCTGATCAGCGGGGTTATTGCCTAACGAAATTTTGACACTTGGTATCGGAATCAACTGTCATAGCCCATAGAAAAACATGACACTTGATTCTGATTGCGAGCGTCAAACGCGTTAGGCAATACGGGGGCTGGTTGTTCTGTTTGTATTTAATTATTCGTAAGGAGTATGTAGCTGGCCGCAAGCTTTTTTTTCAGTGTCATAGAAATTTGTAAGGGATTATATGGCTTTCTTTTAAACCCTAGGGACTAAATGTACTATTTTAGGCTCGCTTCGCGAAGCTAATATGACGTACTTTTTGAGCAGGAGAAGTGAAAAGGTTTATTATAGGCTATGCTATTATTATTCCGGAACAAAGTTAGTGTCACGTTTACGAGAACAATCATGGAATTATAATATATATGATTTCGTTATCTAACGTTGTAGCCCATTCTTAGCTGCCACTCTTGACACGTTCTAATAAAGACAGTTTTTCAATTTGAGTCCAGTAACAGGTCGACACTTTCCCAAATTCGCAACTATAGTTAATTTGCTACTTTCCCTAATTCGACACTTTAATTCATTCGCTACTTTCCCTAACTCGACACTTTTTTGTATTAGGCACATGGCTTATCGGATATATTCCTATTTTGACACTTTGGTAAACATGTACAATTCCGCTCTAAATCTTTTGTGCTATCGAGTTCAGTTTTTTTTGTAAACTGTTCATTTACCTTTTTACCCTCTTTTTCGTTATATACCAAACCGGTTTGCTATGAGGTATTACGTAGCAGTGGCATGGCGTCCATACAACTTGATTCCCACCGGCTTGTCCACTTCAGGTCGATTGAGCACCATCCTCTATTGATATTGATACTGAAGAAAAAGTAAGCCAAAACATCCTCCAGCTTGTCTTGGAAATTGCTTGACGCCACGCCACTGTTACGTAGGTATATTCACGATCCATTTAGTCCTAGATACATAGAGTCTGTTCGGAAAGAGAAGACGCGTAGAATGTATTGGCTTCTATATATTTCACCGATCTTCTCTTTTCCGAACAGACTAAATGTTTTACCTTTTTTACATTTTTCAAGCACTGATTAGTCTGATTATGAATCTCCTTGGTCAAGTACTGGCCACTTGATAAGTTCCACTGTTATATCTGTCGCTACTGTCATATCTGTCGGCAATCTGTAATTTATATTAAAGTTACTATTTACGTTTAATTGTGTTGTGTACCTATTGAAATTCCAACAAATTATTTTGCAATGGCCGCGGGAGAAGACCTGACATTTATTTTAAGTGAGCGAAACAAAAAAATGATTATTAAAAGTGGCTATCGATATAACTTTGTTCGTGAAAACAAAAACAGGAGTACTTGGTGGCGATGCAAGAACAAGGAATTTTGCAGAGGTAGTTTGACATTAAATGCAAATTCGAAAATAATTCGTCAATCTGAACACCTATGTGATCCTGATCCTGCTACTAACGTGATTGACGAAGCTTTGCATAATTGCATGATGAAGGTCCAAACAGAATTCGGATCCATAAGGAAAATTTATGAAAAATGCTTTAGTCATTTAAAACACGCGGATTCAGATTTTGTTGATGACGTTCCATCTTTTAGCTCTATTAAAAATAGACTGTATAGAGCAAGACGAAAAGCATGGAAGGTTAAAAATACTGTATACAAAAAACTTGAGGAAGTTAAGATATCAGGAGATTTGGCAGAAAACTTTCTAGTATTAGATGATGGGTCAACTGAAAAGATATTAATCTTCATGACATCATACGCATCGGAAATATTATCGAAAGCTAAGGACATTTTTTGTGACGGTGTCTTTAAATATGTGCCACTGCCTTTCAAACAACTATATTCGTTTCATGCTGACATAGGTAGTACAAACACGGATACCAATATAGTACCATTGATGTACTGTCTTCTACCGGACAAGTCAAAATCAACATACCTCAGAGTATTGCATTTTCTGAAGACGACATTACCAACTTTTTCACCGGACAAATTTCATGTTGACTTTGAAAACGCCGCTATTAACGCTATAAAAGACGTTTATCCCTTGGCCAAAATAGTTGGATGTTTCTTTCACTATCGACAGTGTCTATTACGAAAAGCAAAAGAATTAAATATTAACGTTGAAATGGATCCTGAATATACTTCGAATAAAGAAAACCGTAGATACGTCAATTGCTGTGCAGCTATGGCATTTTTACCAATATTAGATCTTCCGGAGGCTTGGCTTACAGTATTTGAGAAATCGCCACAAGGACCTGAATTCGACAAATTTAATCAATATATGGCTGAAACTTGGTTAACTACATACATTGATATATTAAGCTGCTATAATGAACGCCACCGAACTATAAACTTAGTTGAAGCATGGCATCATCGATTAGCACATAATATTTCAGAAAGAAAACCAAGCTTATTTTTATATGTTTCAATTTTAAAGAGGGAAGCTAATAGTGTTGATTTCCGAATACGGCAAAAAAGCATTTATATTAGTGAAAAGAATAGAAAAAAGCGGTCTATGTTGTTGGACCAACGCATTGATCACATAATTAATGATTATACCACAAACAAAATTGAAATGCGGCAATGCTTGAACCAATTAAGTCTGATAAATACGACAAGATCGCTAACAAAACGTGTTAAGTAGGTAGGATTACTTGTGTATATAAATATTCTGTCTTAACATATTCGGCATCATTGTGTTATGTTTAGTTAGTAAGTGTGTCATACTTTCTAGCGGTGAAATGATATCGTACGGAATTAAAACCTACATCAAAACATTATACGAATAATGTACTAAATTGTACGCTAATAAAAACGAATACTACACGACCTTACGAGAAAACGATGATTAATTCTGTCACCATGATTATGATTGATTATGTGATGATTAGTTGTGTGTACCTAGCGGTGAACAATTTATCATTGTTTTCTCGTAAGTACATATAGTATATTTTTTTAATTAGCGTACAATTTCGTAGATTATTTGCATTTTTTTTTGATATAAGTTTTATTCCGTACGATATCATTTCACCGCTAGAAAGTATGACACTAGTAGGTACTTACATATAATTGTAATAAGACATGTATTGTGATGTACTTGGGTACTTTTTAGTTATTCAAGGTGTTGTTTTGAGAGTTTCAATAAATTCAGTTGTTTTATGTTTTAATACAATATGTTTTCTCATCGACTGTACCAAAGTGTCAAAATAGGAATATATCCGATAAGCCATGTGCCTAATACAAAAAAGTGTCGAGTTAGGGAAAGTAGCGAATGAATTAAAGTGTCGAATTAGGGAAAGTAGCAAATTAACTATAGTTGCGAATTTGGGAAAGTGTCGACCTGTTACTGGACTCTTCAATTTGTATAGATATAAAACGATAATCTAGCTAGATTGTATCTTACAGTTGATGACAGAATACGAGTTATAAAATGGTAAGATTGTACAAAAATCGTAAAGTAAGAATTTCATTGATAGCAAACTTATCAAGTATGGTACGGTATAGATAATTTAGCTGTCAAATGAATAGGACTAGTAACTCACAGCGATATCTCCTCCTGGCTGATGTGCATGAGCACGTCGGCGCTCGTGGCGCCCACGACGATGCCGCTGATGTTGAGCGTGCACGGGTCCGGCACGAACTGTACGTGGGGCAGCTTCCGCCGGCTCGAGTAAGGCGGCGTCGGGAATATGTTCAGGTGGAACGCGTCCTTTAGGCTCGCTACTATGTATATTTTTGTGGACGGACTGCAAATGAAGGATTATAGGTTAAAACAAGAAAACTATGAATTACACAGTTATTACGCGTAACCTAGTGTTGGCTTGTATAAGGTCGATATTTACGTGGTTTGCATAAAACTCCTTATAACAATAAAAAAAACAGTTATCACTTCCGCCGGCCAAAATTTACTATTTTTTTATTCATGCGCTTGATGACCTTGGTTTCAGCTGATGGTAGGATGATGCTTAAGTCAACAATGAGCCAAAATTTTTGCTGGAATACCGAAGGAAAAAGATAATTAGATTAACCCCCGCAAACAAAATCGCAAGTAAGTTAAAATGTTATTAGTTACATCTCAATTCTTAGGTCTTTCTTATGAAACCATGACCTGTATTTGATCTACAAGTATTAAGCATTAAGATCAAAATCAAAATATCCTTTATTCAAGTAGGCTTAGATACAAGCACTTTCGAATTGTCAGTTACAATGAAAGAAGTCTTTGCTGGGAAACATACAATATAATCCAACATTTGTTGCAAGGATTAGGGAAACCCAGAAAAACCTAATCAGATCATTTAACTTAAGTATAATACTTACTTATTATTGATAAAATCATCATCTTAAAAATTAAAATAATTAATAAGATAAATCCCAAAATGATTGTCAATAAAAAAGAAAAAAATCTAGAATGTGTCTAGAATAAAATTCTAAATGTCAGAGTGAGAAAATCTATATCCTATTATTTTGATCGAGCAGTTATTGTATAGTATATGCCAATTTAATAAATATATATCAAACAAGCTTCTGCCCGCGACTTCGTCCGCCTTAAATTCGTCTATCGCGGATAAGGGTATTTTTCCGGGATAAAAAGTAGCCTATGTCCTTCCTCGGGACTCAAACTATCTCCATACCAAATTTCATCCAAATCGGTTCAGCGGTTAAAGCGTGAAGAGGTAACAGACAGACAGACAGACAGAAACACTTTCGCATTTATAATATTAGTATGGATTAGTTTTTCGGAAACAAATGTAACGATTAATGACATCTTGGTCTTCCAAGTACACCTAGAAAAGTTTCATCCTCTTATGCGGAAACAAAGAGTAGGTAATGAGATTAAGATAAGTATGTGAGCAAAATAGCCATAAACCTATAACACAGAATGATTGTTTCACTAAACAAGTTTTATGGAATTTACAACAAATTAAATGTAAGCGTATGCAAATTGCCAGTCAACGATTTGTGACCAATCATTAATAGTATTTTACTTTTCAACAACCTTCTTTATTGCTTCTAAATACATGTCCGCTCATAGTATTTGCGGAAAAAAAATCATTAATCATGTATATGCAATATCGTAGAATAGATACAATAGAGTATTTCCCCTCTAACCAGTACTGTTCACTTGACTTCAGTGATTTAGACTCACCTACTGCTATTCAACTCGGCTAAACTGTCCATCAACTTCTCAAACAGTGACTTGTAGGTCTCAGCGAGGGAGTTATCCTTCAGCTTGGCGTGTTCCGCGTCCATGAAAGGCCCCGTCATGATGACGACGTGCGGCTTGTGGGTGCTGATGTATGCGCACAAGTCTTTCAGGGGCTCGTACGACAGGTTGTCCGAGGTCGTGTAGGGGCCGGCTGCGACGACCATCGAAATTGTGCCTGGAATTACGTTGTGTGCATCAGGCAATAACAAATGTTGGAATTACGTATTTATGATTGTAATTTAAAATTGACATCGTGATTTGATAATCTTTATGTCACGTGATCGAAAACGCCGACCGCCATGTTGTTGTCGCGAATGACGTCACCTTATCACAAGCATTTGGTGTCTTGAAGAATGTCGTCTTGAGTGTCATACAATGGTTATTGCAGTATACACATTTGAAGTTTGTTTCTATTATTATGTCACGCAATGGCGGCTATCTTTTAGGTGCGAATAAATATTGTTTAATTTATTATTATTTTTTTAGCATTGATCGATATTAATTCTTCAAGACAGAGCTGAACGGAAGGCCTTGAACAGGAAGATGGCAGATACTTGCACAATGATGTCTGTATAAACATATCGAGCGCCATGACTTCTTTCTAGCGCAATGACTGAAGCAGCATGTTTCTTCTGGTGAGTGACATACTTTTCCAGATTAGGTCAATATACAAAGGTCAATACCGTGGAATCTGAAAGACTTTAACCATGGAATCATTCATTAGGAGCAAAAAAAAAATTCAAATACGGCAGAAAAACTATTGTCAATTTTAGTACATACAAATTTAATAACTTTCGTTCTTTATGAAAATGATCTACCCACTGAATCCGATTACCAGTAAGGAAACCTAGCCTACCCTGTGGGGTGCACAGAGTTTTCGGCCAAGATAGGCAGTTCATAGGTAGCTTCATTCTCCGTGCCTATATCAAAACATGGTCGTTTAGGGTAGGCAGTGCCTTTGTGCCTATATGGACTGCACGCCTCTGCCTACCCAGTTCAAAGGCGGGTTCTAAAAAACCGGCCAAGAGCATGTCGGACCATGCTCAATGTAGGGTTCCGCAGCCGTTTATACAAAAAAATGCACTACATATGAAAAAAATGCGATAAAAAAAAAAAACACTAACAAAAGAGCGTATCTCCCGGCACTTACGTCCTTTTGCTGAGAAGCGGAGTTTTTTTGGCAATAACTTAAAAACGGTATGTCCGATCATGTTGAAAACAAATTTCGTTGGAAGTATTAAGCTTTATATTAACATACAGTTTAGAAAATAGAGCAAGGGGGGGGGTGGCACAAGCCATCAGTTAAGTTACCACTGAGGGCTCTACCAGTGTTATTTAATTCGCGGATCGCAAGTCGATTTTGAAAATTATTTTTTCGGTTAAGAGTAGGAATCTCCAAGTTGATCCCATAAAATTTTGGTGAAGATCTGATGATGAGATCGATGAGGAATCGAAGGAATTCCTCAAATGTTATGGGCACATCTAGGGCGATTTTGGTGTTTATTAAAGTAGAACAACCATTTACACTCGAAAATCATCATTTGGTGAAGAAAAACTGATGATGAAGACACAAGCTGTCTATCTTCTTTAATGTATACTTTTTTTTCTTTGATTTGCTTAAAGGTTAACTGGAAGAGATCCCTCACAGGGATAAGTTCGCCTTTGTACATATCTGTGATTGTAAATAATTTTTCTTTTTGTATTAATTTATGTGCAATTAAGTGATTACATACATACATACCTACATACAAGCCACCAGTCACTAATTAGGGCTCAACCAATGTTATTTAATTCACTAATCGCAATATAATTATTTATCATATTTTGCTTAGAGGCAGAAGTTGGTAAAGATCAGGGTAGCAAAGTGGAAAACAAGAGAACTCCTCAATGGTTAACGGCCCTGATTCTGAAATAGCAACGTTCAGCTGAAGGTCGTGAGCAATTGACATTAGAATGCATTATGGCTGTAAGTGTCGTATAAAAGCCGTAGAAGTCATAAAAGTCGTGTATTATGTGTGGCTTCGATCGTCAGAAGGCAGATTTCGTAGTCTCGTTATTTCGGTTAACAATTTCTCATCATGTAGTCGATTTAATAATTTGTTGGCGTCCAAATCTAACAACGCTATGCCTTCCAAAGTTTTGACACGGCTTAGTGCAACATATATTTTCCCTGTAGCGAAATTATTTTTATCAAGGTCTACCACAGTCACAGCTTTCTCTAGGGTACCTTGTAGCTTTGAACAGTAACAGCCCAACTTAATATTAAAAGTAAGATACGACGCTCCACATCTCCGTATCCCTGAAGGGATCTTACGGGGAAGCTGTAGTATGTAGCTAATGCCTACATTTAGTATAGCATTTAGTATAGCTGTAGCATAATGCATATTGCTTGGATAAGCGTTAACCTAATTGTAAATGTGTATATAAACTAATGTTTATATATAATAAAGGGTGATTACTACCAGCAAGCTCCGCCTATCACTTATATCCACCTCCAACAATTACATTACTTCATCCCCTTGTCGCTTGAAACGTAGTACATGACATGATAGAGGTATGGGTATGCAACCGTCACTATCTTTTAACCTAAGACTAACAGTTTCATCGTCAAATTTTATGTACACGGCTTCCGGGAGCTCCCCGTCCTCCAGCTGATCTCGTCTTAGGGCCGGCCATTTTCTTTTATTATGCCCATAGCTCCATTCACTAGTCCATCAGAGACGGAACTATTCCGTCTCAACATCACTCAAGATTTTACGCCAATTTGAGTCGCGAGATAATTCTTTAAATATAATATGGGTAAGTTGAGACTGTTAGTCGTATTCTTTTTTAACCAGCAAGCTACTGGACTTAACCATTTTGATCTAGCCAATTCTTATAATTTAGATTTTATTTACAATAGTGATATCTACAATTGCTCCTCAATCTTCCCATTTTGAGCTCTAAAAATACTTTATATCACTAAAATCCATCACTAAAAAGCAATTAATAAAAAAATATAAATAAAAAAAGAACCGACTTCAAAATAAACTAAAAAGCCAAAAATATTTTTTATGTACGGTACGGATCACATTTGAATCACCTTTTGAAGACGGTGCCAAACCTGAAGTAAAGTCTTTTATGCAATAAAAATATGAATTACTATAACTAAATTTAGGTAATAACAATAACTAAAGGCTCGCCGTCGCGATTCTTCGGTGTCATTTGTGTTATTAGTAATAAATGAATGGTTTGGCACTGAATTCAAAAGGTGATTCAAATGTGATACGTACCGTACATAAAACATTATTTTTGGCTTTTTAGTTTATTTTGAAGTCGGTTCTTTTTTTATTTAATTTTATTTTATTTATTTAACTATCAAACTAAGTAGGGGCTTATACAAGACACCTTTACTCCAAATTTCATCAGTATACTTCTTATAGTTTCTGAGTAAAATGCCTGCGACATACGGACGGACGGACGGACATGACGAAACTATAAGGGTTCCGTTTTTGCCATTTTGGCTACAGAACCCTAAAAAGGCGGCAGCCAGTTTGATAACGTCACAACTGGTGACCTAGAGTTTTGTGAGCTTGTCTCTAGGCAGTTCTGGGGAGCTTGACATACCCTGTAGAGTGTTTATGAGGTCGGCTCTGTGGTCGGGCACGGGCAGCCCCGCGTCGTGCAGCACCTCCTGCGCCAGGAACCTGTCGCCGCGCGGGTTGCTGCCCCGCATCACCACCACTTGCCCGGGGAACAGCGAGTATTGTTTCAAACTGTGTAAGGACAATCACGTTTGAGAGATCTATCAAACCGCGGGAAGTAATCGGCAAATCGATGGAAACAGGATTCATCTGATTTAAATCACTTGATTTGAATCTCGATTTTAATCAAGTAATTAAAAAAAAACAATATCTTTTACTGCGTTCCAATCCGCCCAATTTTAATCCTATTAATATATAAAATAAACAAAAAATATGTTTTTTTTAAATAAATAACTGAGTTAAAAACAGATCAGAATGTTAAGAAAAAAAACCGGATTTTTTATCAAATAAATCCGATTCAATCCCTGATCAGATTCAATAACAAAATCCTAAGCGGCCCGTCCCTGTAGGAGCTACGATGTCCACAGACACACAGATACATACACACGATAAACTTGATTTGATAATACCCCTCTTTTTGGTCGGGGTTTAAATACATGAAAATATTAGTGAATCACCTTCAAAATAAAACGAGGACGACACTGTATAAGCAACTAACTGAGGGAGTGCCCGCACGTGCCCTACAACACGACGCACTTACTTGGGGTTCAGCGGCGCGTCGGCGAGCATTCTATCCGACCGCGATCGTTACAATATAAACATCAACTTGTGCATACTTGTCCAAGTCCACGGGCACCGCCTGGCTGAGTGAGTGCTCCCACGTGCCCTGCAGCACGACGCACTTGGGGTTCAGCCGCGCGTCTGCGTCGCATTCTATCCGACCCGCGACCGTAACCTCTGTCTGAAATCAATCCGAGAAAATTATATAAGTTCGATTAGACACAGACAATTTGCTGTGCATCAGGCATGTTTGCTGTTACGCACACAGCATTCCTTCCGCAAGATTGGGGGTAGACCAAAAAGCATCCAGAGTAATGGTGGCAGACAGGTTCCGTGTCGTTCCCAAGAACACTGGGGCATTGGCTTGCTTAGGGATAATGACTCAGATAATTTAAACCTTTGAGTTTTAGCCCGAACAGCAACGAGTCGTTATAGTTTACTAGAAGGTGCCCAAAACTTCGTCAGCGGAGGAAAAACATTCATAACCCTGTTTTTTTCTTCAGTGTTATGGAGTAAAAAATATCTTATAACCATCGGTAGATGCTCAACTACCTAAACTTGTTGGAATCCGTTAAGCCGTTTTGGTGTGATGAAGCCACAATGACACATACAAACAATAAAAAAAAACGATTCTGTGACTACCAAATAGTCGGTATCATTTATTTTATTAGTATAGATCATTGGATGACACTAAGGGACTTCGATCACATGGGCTTGGAACAAAGAGCCGAAGGAAGAAAACATTTGACCAGGCATATTACCCTCACAAGCATGACTGTGAACACAGTAATCGCGTTGTCATTTTATCCCAGTAGAGTAGATTAGCGTAACAAACCTGTGATTTGTGCTTAACGGAGCTCATCTCTGTGATGCCCGCCTTCTTCATGATACACCGTGAGATGTAGCTGATGTGGCTGTCGAATATGTTGGCCTTCTCGTGCAGGAGCTCGAAGCCAACCCTGCGGGAAAGGTTATTTAGTCAAAGCGAGTCATTATTAAGACCAAAACATGTCACAGATTGAAAATTAATCGAAGATTTTATCAGAATAAATTTCTTGCTTCCATCCTTCCTAAAGTTCCAAAAAGTTAAAGTAACCGAAAAATATTTGTGTGATGAGCAATGAAAATTGTACCCGATTCATGACTAGTGAATTACTCCCAACTGGGGTTTTATATAATAAATAGCACCAATCACTTTAGTGGTAACAGCTGGGAATTTTATTCCCAGTTTTTTACCACCTGGTAACAGATGGGATAATTATAATCCCAGGTGTCACCAGTGGTAACAAGTTGGCGGTAACAGGTGAGGTTGGGTGACAAGTACAATAAGTGACAGTTTATAACAACGAATGTTAATCCAGAATTCTGTTCTAACATAACAATTATCATAATGGGTGCTAGATTTATTGACAAGGTATGCATATACTGAATAAACAATGACTATAAGACTATAACGAACCAAAATAGAAATACCAAATTGTATGGAATTGACACTACTGAATAGCTCGTGAAAATACTCGTGTCGTAACTCCCATTCCTGGCTAATACGTATGTGTAAAGCATGGCTCATTGTCATTGCGATCTCTTCTAAGTGTGGCGATGGCGTGCAACTAAATATCACCGCGTCGCTGGCTGCCATGCCAACCATGGCTGCGTTGTCTGCGATATCTCTAAACTATACTCTGATTTTTAATTCAAGACCAAAATTTAACGTCAACGGGCGCACTTTCGCTGTGATCACTGCATACTGGTTTAAGTATTAGTATTTTTATCAATAAAACTTACCCTAATATTACTGGTTGCACGATTTCTCATTCATATTTTTATGAAATAATGTTTATTTGATGAAATAATCACGATGAGAACTGTCAAATTTTGGTCTTGAATTAAAAATCAGAGTTTAGAAGGTGCCCGCTACTTCGTCAGCGGAGGAGAAAACTCATAACCCTGTTTTTTTTCTTTAGCATAGCCAAGTAAAAAGTATCCCTTAACCATCTGTGAATGCCCAGCTACCGGTGTACCAGAAAATGTTGAAATCCGTTCATCCGATTTGGCGTGATGAACAACGACACATACAAATAATCCAAGAAAAATATTTTTCGAATTAGAGACCTCCAATATAAATAGTCTGTTACATTTTTTTTTGAACATCAATGTAATAGTATAGATATTGTATGAGCGACACGCAGAAAACTTCTAGATGTATGTTGCTTAGAACTTAAAACGCCGGTTTCTGCGCGAGTGAAGCTGCGTAGGACGCACTATAGGACAGTTTAGCGAAAAAGAATCCCTTTTAAATTTGTAATACAAGTTTCTACTCGAATGTTATTTTTTTGTTCCAGTAATTACTTGTTTTATTGTTTAAGGATGTCGTGTATTATTTGGTTTGCAGTAAAACGTATTGTATTGTATAGTCACACACTTTCGCCACCGTAGTTGGGCATGGCCCTGAATGGCGTGTCATTGGACCTATTAGCCGCAGAGATGACTTGCAACTAGCGGTCATCGTTTTGACGTATTTAGGAACTATACTTAGAACATGGTTTGGCGCAAAATAGTTTATCATTGCTTAGCACTATTACAATTACATAATAGGTAAGGTACTATACACAATAACAGTGCAAGCCTGTTAGGGTATTGCAAAATGTATTTAAATAATTAATGAATTAGGTATAAAGTTATTGGCCGAGCTCACGAGTTCACGACCCTCGAGGGAAGAGGACTTCCATGGTTTTATTATGAGCTTAACATCGCGGTTGGGCACTAGCGCGATGTTAAGCGACAGTTCTTCACAGGGCCCGTTAGCCGCTAAGATGGGGTCGCAGTGTTGCACCGAACGGCGCTTATACGGCGGCCCTATAGTTGTTTTTTTTTATGTTATAAACGAGCAGACAGATTGCCTGATGGTAAGCGATCACTGTCGCCCATGAGACACCAGAGGAGTCAATAAGTGTGTGCCCGTCTTTCAGGTGTACTGTACGCTCTTTTCATGAAGGTTTGCTGCATAGGTCCGGAAAGACTGTAGGCAACAATTCCACAGTTCAGTCGTGCGAGGCAGGAAACATGCATTTATTAGTGTAGAGCTCGCTATCGTGGTCGGGCACTAGCACAACGTTATGCGACAGTTCCTCATAGGGCCTGTTACCCGCTAAGATAGCTTGCACCAAACGGTGTTTATACTCCTACGGCGGCATTATACTTACATGGCTTTAGTGTAGAGCTCGCTATCGAGGTAAGGCACTAGACCGACGTTTAGCAACAGGTCCTCATAGGGCCCGATAGGCGGTAAGATGGCTTGCACCAAACGGTGTTTATACTCCTACGGCGGCATTATACTTACATGGCTTTAGTGTAGAGCTCGCTATCGAGGTAAGGCACTAGACCGACGTTTAGCAACAGGTCCTCATAGGGCCCGATAGGCGGTAAGATGGCTTGCACCAAACGGTGTTTATACTCCTACGGCGGCATTATACTTACATGGCTTTAGTGTAGAGCTCGCTATCGAGGTAAGGCACTAGACCGACGTTTAGCAACAGGTCCTCATAGGGCCCGATAGGCGGTAAGATGGCTTGCACCAAACGGTGTTTATACTCCTACGGCGGCATTATACTTACATGGCTTTAGTGTAGAGCTCGCTATCGAGGTTAGGCACTAGACCGACGTTTAGCAACAGGTCCTCATAGGGCCCGATAGGCGGTAAGATGGCTTGCACCAAACGGTGTTTATACTCCTACGGCGGCATTATATTTACATGGCTTTAGTGTAGAGCTCGCTATCGAGGTTAGGCACTAGCGCGACATTTAGCAACAGGTCCTCATAGGGCCCGATAGGCGGTAAGATGGCTTGCACCAAACGGTGTTTATACTCCTACCTCGACACTATACTTACATGGCTTTAGTGTAAAGCTCGCTATCGAGGTTAGGCACTAGCGCGACATTTAGCAACAGGTCCTCATAGGGCCCGATAGGCGGTAAGATGGCTTGCACCAAACGGTGTTTATACTCCTACGGCGACACTATACTTACATGGCTTTAGTGTAGAGCTCGCTATCGAGGTTAGGCACTAGCGCGACATTTAGCAACAGGTCCTCATAGGGCCCGATAGGCGGTAAGATGGCTTGCACCAAACGGTGTTTATACTCCTACCTCGACACTATACTTACATGGCTTTAGTGTAGAGCTCGCTATCGAGGTTAGACACTAGCGCAACGTTTAGCGACAGGTCCTCATAGGGCCCGATAGCAGCTAAGATGAATTGCACCAAACGGTATTCGTTTATACTCCTACGGCGACACTATACTTACATGGCTTTAGTGTAGAGCTCGCCATCGTGATTAGGTACTTGCGCGACATTAAGCGACGGAACATCATTGGGTCTATTAGCTGCGGCGATGACTTGCAACAATTCGTCATCACCGTAGCTGTGAACGACTGTGCCGGCATTGCTACGCGCGCTGTATTTCGAGGAAGTTCCGCTGAAAGCAGATTATTACATTTTACACAGTACTTTCCTTTTAATAAGGCAACGAAAATATGTTTTTGCTCTGTCTTCAGTCAAAATTTCCACATTTTATACCTCACTTGTCTTAGCGAAGAAATCTTTGCACAACACGATACAATCTCTTAGTTTGGGAGAACAGCATACGTACCTATCCCAAGTGTTGCTTTTTAGAAATTGTGATATCAAAGGAAACTCATTTTATTACTCACGTTTTTGGGGAATATGTTGCAGCGGTCAACTCACGTGGATGGCTCGTATCTTCCACTTTTATCCTCTGAAAAAAGGCACTTTATTCAGCCACGTGATTCTGTCTATTATAAACTATACCTACAAAACAGTATAGGAAGTGGTCTTCATTTACTAAAAGAATAAATGTAAAGCTCTTGGGGAGAGTCCCTATACCTACTCTACAGGACGATTGGACGTTATTTAAATAAAGTGCAATTTGAGTTTCAACAACACCATTACATTATTAGACAAAATATAAGTTCAGTGACCTTTAAATAGTCCGATTACTTTTTTTTTACCTTTTGAACGCTAAGCGGTGGAGCAATTTACCGTGCCACTGACGCCAGAGCAAAAAAATAAGAAGAGCTCCAAAATCAAGAGGGATGGAAAAATACTTGTAATCCAAAGTTTTTGATCATTGAAATTTGGACGGCTGTAGCCAACGTGGCGTCAGTGGTACGACTTTTAGTTGTCGGCCACAGCCGTCGTTGGCGGTCAAAGGATTAATCTTCAATGTACAGAATCTCAGTTCTACAACTTTATTATAGTATAGATATGATTTTTACCTGCCCGTACAGTTAGCATCGAAGTCTGTAACGGCCAAAGCGTCAAATATATCGTCACACTTCTTTGTGCCCATAGTAATAAAGATGGGTTGTTGCTGACTGTACCTACCGCCTTCATATGACTCCGGCGGGAATTTTAAGTGTTTATAAGGAAATCTGTTTAGTCTTCGTCGTATTACGGGTTGTCGACTCGTAGTTCAACTTGTGCTTATTTAATGTATAAAATAAACATAAGTATCAATAGGTAACAATAATGAATGTACAAAAAAATTGTGTCGAGTTGTACTGACCGACAAACGCTCAGAAGATAAAACAGGCAATTTTAAATTTATTATTTTTAATTCAGGTAAAGTATAGGTATGTGATGGGACTGGTTGATTATCATTAAAAAACCGGCCAAGTGCAAGTCGGATTCGCTCACCGAGCTAGACTTAGGGTTCCGTACAAAAGGAACCCTTATGGTGCGACTCTGTCTGTCTGTCTGACTATTAGAGCGCGATTTCTCGAAAACTACTTCCGCTATCTATTTGAAATTTGGAATATTTATAAACATGGCCAGCCCACATGTATTCCAAACGAAATATTTAAAAATATATTATTTTTAAAACGATATTTTATTTAGCAATTTTTATTTTATTTTCTTAAAACCTATTTGAACAACCCGGTGCAATGCTATAGATATCAGGTGCTAACTTAACTCAACCGGAACCGGTTAATAAAGTTAGGATAAGTGAACATTTGTACGGAACCCTCGGTGTGCGCGAGTCCAACTCGCACTTGGCCATTTTTTTTTAATAATTCTTTTTTTTTTAATGTTTCCATTGCAACACATTTTAACTGGCTGACCATATGCAATAACTATTCCAAATAGATAGCATAAGTAGTTTTTGAGATATGGCGCTCTTATAGTCGAACATACAGACAGAGTCACACCATAAGTGTTTCTTTTTACCTTTTTGGTATGGAACCCTAAAAACATTGGCCATCTTGTTTTTAAACACGATCGTATTATGTTTTAGCGTTTCCGATACCTTACACTAATGTATGTAAACAAACAAACGATGCAATATTAGATACAGCAGAGCATCACAAACAGATGCGACCTACATTTGCATGCACTTTGACCCTGCAAGGACTCGGACAGCTGTGGGCTTCAAATAGGTCGCCGATATAGAATCGAACAATATCGCTCGTCTCCGGCATTATACCCGCATTGTATAATAGTTTAGACTTTGTCTGAGAGTATCGTGTTCCAGATTTCATCATCCTAGTTTTAAAGTTTCTATGCGTTGTCTGGCAATAGCTAGGAACCATCAAGGTTGTAAGGTGCATGGGATAAGTCAGAAGTCTGGGGAAGTCAAAAAGGTAAACTTTTTATTTCAACGCCTTTAAGAGCATTTTCGGTAAAATTTAAGCTGTTCCCATACTTCCGGTCTTACGCACCTTAAAATTTCTTAGGCGCAAGCCACACATAAGAAACGTAGGACGAGGACGCGTCGGCCCTTTTATACAAAATGTATATAACTCGCCCCGTCTCGTCTGTTTTGCAGCGCGACGCTTCTATACATTTTGTATGAAAATTCATTAAAGGGGCGACGCCTTCTCGTCCTACGTCTCCTCTGTGTGGCTTACGCCTTAATGTTATAAACTAGAAGGCACCCTACGTCTCCTCTGTGTGGATTACGCCTTAATGTTTTAAACTAGAAGGCACCCTACGTCTCCTCTGTGTGGCTTACGCCTTAATGTTATAAACTAGAAGGCACCCTACGTCTCCTCTGTGTGGCTTACGCCTTAATGTTATAAACTAGAAGGCACCCTACGTCTCCTCTGTGTGGCTTACGCCTTAATGTTATAAACTAGAAGGCACCCTACGTCTCCTCTGTGTGGCTTACGCCTTAATGTTATAAACTAGAAGGCACCCTACGTCTTCTCTGTGTGGCTTACGCCTTAATGTTATAAACTAGAAGGCACCCGCAACTTCGTTCGCGGAGGAAAAAACCGTAACGTAACCTTCTTTTTAGCTGTAGCGTAATCGGAAATATCCTAGAACCATCTGTGGATGCCCAGCTACCCGTGTACCAAAAATAGTTGAAATCTGTTTAGCAGTTTTAACCTGATGAAGCCACAACTTATAGTATTCATTTTTTTTTCTCGATTCATTGACCTTTTGAATGCCAAGAACAGCTGAAGGTGTCATGTGCTGTCGTGCCTACCGCGCCTGCAACGCCTAAAGGCAGGGCCGGATTTAAACTTGTCGCCCCTGGGCACCGGAAAAAATGCCGCCCCATTACTGAAATTCTACTCAGCTTATATTAATTTTTAATTAAAATAATTAATCAATTATATTGAAAAATCTTGATAAGACTGGAAATGTTTTTTTTACACTTTCCAAAATTTGCCGGCCTTGGCACTAGCCCCGACTGCCCCTAATATAAATCCACCGCTGCCTAAAGGTGTCGTAAATCGTCGCAATAATGATGCTTAGCGTGTGACTAACGTCATTCAAATATGAAAGCGTTCAAAGGGTTAAATAATCCGTTTCCAGTTTTTTTTTTTATATCTTCAAAAATAATAAATTCTCTCGACCAACTGGGATCATTCAATGTACAGACATTTTATTTTCACAACTTTATAGTAGGTATAGAAGAGAATGCAGCGCACAACCCAAAGCTGATTATATGCAGATATTTAAAGACAATGTTAATGTTGTTAAAAACTTACATTCAACTCAGTACATAAATACATTTCCATGTTACAAATACGAGGGCTGCTATTTATATATCCGGAAACCGGGATTACAATCTTCTTAAATAGCATATTTGACCGCCATGGTAAAATTTGAACTTTTTTAAGTATATAAGGTATATTTTTTCTTCCTTATTAACGCTCGTGTTTTGTTTTTGACGGGTTTTAAATGTCATCTCGCAGCAAGAATGGAACTCACTCGTGAAAATATAAGTGCTATGATTTATTATGATTTTCGGCGTGGTTTAACGCAACAACAGTGCATAGATCAACTAACTTCAACTTTTGGTGATGAAGCCCCATCTAAAACTACTGTGTATCACTGGTTTAGTGAGTTCAATCGTGGACGTAGTATGCTTACGGACGAAGTTAAGGCAGGTCGCCCGAAATCGGTCGTTGTACAACAAAATATCGAGGCTGTGCGAAAACTTATAATGGACGACCGACATGTTACGTACCGCGAGATAGAGGCGACTCTGGGTATTTCTATGACCAGCATTAATAGCATATTACATAATTATTTGGCTGTAAAAAAAATTTGTTCGCGTTGGATACCCCACAACTTAACAAATGAGCAAAAACATGCTCGCGTCGAATGGTGCAATAAAATGTTAAAAAAATATAACCGTGGTGACTCAAAAGCCGTTTATAACATCTATACAGGTGACGAATCCTGGATCTATGCATACGATCCCGAAACGAAGCAACAATCAACGGTATGGGTGTTTCAAAATGAGCCGAACCCTACGAAAGTTACTCGTGCAAAAAGTACATTGAAACAAATGGTGGCCTGCTTCTTCGGTATTAATGGCCATGTAGCTACAGTGCCACTAGAAAACCGTAGAACGGTTAATTCAGAGTGGTACACGACCATTTGCTTACCGGAAGTATTTGAACAAATTCGTAAAACTAACCAGCGACGAAGAATCATTCTTCATCATGACAATGCCAGCTGTCATACGTCACGCGAAACAACTCTATTTTTGGAGGGTCAAAATGTGGAATTAACGGGTCATCCGCCGTACAGCCCTGACTTGGCACCCAACGATTTTTATTTATTTCCAAATATAAAGAATAAATTACGCGGTCAACGATTTTCGACCGCTGAAGATGCTGTCGACGCATTCAAACAACACGTTATGGAGGTACCTCAGGCGGAGTGGCAGAAGTGCTTTAAAAATTGGTTCACGCGAATGCAAAAGTGCATAGATCATCAAGGGGAATACTTTGAAAAACAATAAAACTATTTTCAGCCGTGTACGTTTGTTTGTTTTTTTGTTTCCGGATATATAAGTAGCAACCCTCGTAATAAGGCAGAACTCCTAACACAGGTCCAAGTTCACAATTCTCTGATTATCTTGTTAGCCAATTGTCCAGCCCAGGATTTGCAATAGGGGCAGTAGAAGTCAGTGCTCAGGGCAGCCTATTTTTGGAGGCAACAAATTGGACAACACTTGATTGCGCCTGCATATGACATGTCTCTGTCATTAGCAAGTTCCACTGAACAAAACCATGCTCTCTTAGGTATATACGTATATGTAGCGGGACCCCATGTAATTATGGTTTAGGTAGGTCCTAAATAATCGAGTTGGTATATATTTCTACCTGTCGATTTATGTACTTTAAAATTTCTACCTTTGCAAATTAATGAAAAAAAAAATGATTCTGCGCTAGCAGTGCAGCGGTTGAAACGCTCCGCGGCCCGATCCATGATAGTAATTAATTTAGTCTGTAAACTTACAATTAACAAAGGGCCCCGCTGGCACAGAATCATTTTTTTCCCGCTGTATATACGTTTATCTGTTAGGTGAGCCAGAATGACGGTGTACCTTTACAAATATTAATAAAAGCTATTCTAAAAAAAATGTACTGGACATGTACTATTTAGTACCTACTTTAAAAAACCGGCCAAGTGCGAGACTGACTCGCATACTGAGGGTTATAAACATTCACTTAACCTAATATATTTGGCTGATTAAGTTTGCACCTTATTACCTGCATTAGGTACGAATGATGTGCAAACTTAACGGAACCGGGTTGTTCAAAACTCATTTTTAAAATAAAAAGAAAGTATTACATACATGGGTTATAATTTTTCGGTAATATTTATGTTAATATATACATAATTCCAGAAAATTTCAAAATGTTCGCTTGGTAATTCGAGATGAGGGGGGACTTGCATATGTTCCTTTTCAAAATTTACCAAAAAAAAATACGTTTCAGAATGTGCACGTTAAGCCCTTTCATATGATAACTCAGTTGACCTAGTAAATAGACTGAATTTTTAAGCCCCCCCTCATAATAGTAATTTTACAGAACGAAAGCAAACACCAAAATATTTAGAAGGTTTCATATCTCCCTCTCGCTCACCCGCGCGCCTCTCTTACGTAACAGCTCGTAGCGTTCAGGCGGAACGCGGAATGAATAAATTTATATAAGCTCCCAACGAAATAATTATTATTTTCAATGGTACACAATAAATAGCATTGGTACATTAATTTCCATACGAAAAAAATTGCTAATGCAGAGTATGCTCTGCAGCGGCGCCACAATCAATGCCCATTTTTCGTCCTCTGGTATACGTGCAGCCATAAAGATCACATGTACATGGTGTACCTACAACTTACATCGTTTCACCATATAATTAATTGATTTTCATTATGGTGGCGCCGCCGCAGAGCAGCACACTCTAGTTCTATTTTTTTTTTTTAAAGTAGGCACTAAATTGAAAATTTTCAGTAATTTTTATTTATATTTGTAAAGGCCATTCAGTCTCTCTCCCTGTTAGGGTAAATAGCTGAGTACACATGGCAACACCACCTATATACACCTTTAATAGCTAACAGCATGTTATAATTAGGCCTAAAATGATTTAATCTACAGAGGTAAATTCCTAAACAGGTAATTCTACACGTGTTTCAACCGCTCTTTTTCCTGTTGCATATATTGAATAAGTGAACAACAATAATCGTGACATTTAAATTAATTGAATTATATCAAAAGCACAGTATGACGTTATACCAGATCTTTACACTCAAATCTGTATCTCATTGTTTCTAAATATGCGACAGGAAACTGAGCAGTTGACACACTTGTAGAACTACTAAACTAGACAGACATTTCACGAAAAATTCGCTTTTATCAAAACCGCGCCTGAGACACAATCAATATTTATGGTTGTCAAGGCCAGTTATTTAAAGTCAAACAATTTCAAATTCATATCCAGTGATTTAAGCACCGGCTTCCAAATTAAAATAATTTGTTCCAACTTAGCCCACAGTACTAAATTACTAGGTATTTCTTATCAGTTATTGTTGGCCAATTTCACTTGTATGACATAGTTCATATAGAATTTGAAGTAAAAACATGTATTTTTTAATGGTAAGCAGTAAAAGATTGTAATCCAAGAAATATAATTTGGCAAAAATTAAAAAAACCATCAAGTACAATTTCATTTACAATTAGGTTTAAACAAATAATAATAATTTAGTTTATTTTTCAGTAACATTTACAAAATAAAAACAAATTATCATTAACTGTTGTGAAATAAGTTGACAAAACAGATTGATTTCCAGGTTGCATGAAAAATGTATAATTCTAGACTTCAATATCAACCTTGACTACTGATGTGCCTACTCGGAAGACTAATAATGTTAATATCAACCTTTACTACTGATGTGCCTGCTCGGCTCCAATTTTGATATGTGTGGTTGTCTCTGCAGCCCTGGCAATAAGTCATTATACAAAACAAACTAGACATTTGCTATAAAAAAAAAGTTAAAGGATTATGTTGAGTGAGTTGATGGCTGCAGACGAGTATGGATCTAGTCATGATGCTAGTGACACGAACTAGAAGCATACTCGCCCACAAATATCATCAAGTCAATAAGATTATCAGTGCTCCTTCTAAGCAGGTCTTCTTGTCTTCATTGATGTCAGGTCTACAAGCAGTCAATGAGTGTAGATCTAGTCACAGAAAAAACACTGCGCCACTAGATTCATACCCATTGAACACAAGTAAATTTAAAAAATTGTGATGACTTCTGAAACTTCACAGTAGTAGTCTGCAAGAAAACCTAGAGAACCAGCTTTGCAAATATAATTTGTCTATGAGCAAAAAGAACAAATAAACAATTTCATACAAGACCTATGAATGTTGACAGGCATTACAAAACCTTATCAATACAAAAAACAAACAATAATATAACATGCATTATTAAATTAAAATTGCAAGTGTAAAACAAAAACATATCTCCATACATCTTAAACATGTATTTCTTACCAACTTTTTTAAGCCTACTGTAGTCTCTCTCTAACACTCAGTTCCCACAATAAGAAGATAAGGATAGCATGTCATTTCAATTACTTCTACAAGGTTAAGTCGTTACAAAGAATTATCAAAGGAGTAAAATAAAATAACGTACCTTTGGCGTTCCGGACATGTATTTAGTTAGGACTTCATTATCTGGTCTGAATGTGAAGGATTATAATAAACATTTTGTAAAAACAAGACCACACAATACAAATACATAACTAACTCGAAACCGACTGATTAAGAGGGAAATAAACGTTACAACACTTATTAACACTAAAACATCGTTAGAGCACGTGGAACATATGAGCAAAAAGGATACTGAGCAGCGGCGGACACCCCGTACACCGCGAGACTTGTGCCGGTACTCGTTCTAGCATCTTTAACGGGCGCGCTGAGGCGATCCGCCCGCTTGGAAAATTCCTTTCTCTCGAGTGAACTCAAGCTATCCAAACTCGGAGGGGCGCCGTTTAAGTTTGTCAGACTAAACGCCATCCATTGTTCCACAAAAGTCTCTGCATCAACGTCGTATTCTTCGCATAAACTCACACCTTTGAAATACAAGTTAATAATGAAACAACCTTGAACAGTCATTTTCATAGCGGTACAAGTCATACAAACAATCAAGAAATGCGGGTTATTAACCGAGCTACCCATAAGTAGACCATTTATGGCTAATTAGGTACTCACATTTTGTTAAAACTTCTTTCTGTACATTAATACCTAAAAACTGAAATTGCTCAGTCAGCAACTCTTCGGTAGCCATTTTCTGTAAATTTGAGAGAGTGAATGAAGGAAGCAAGAAGACCGCCAATCAAAAAGTTTGCGTCAGAAAGTTTTAACCATAGACAAGTCAAACCAAGCTAACCATAGTCAAAGTAGCTGCTAGCGGTTGACAGAGTAAAAATTAGCAACTAGAGGGCTACTCTGAAACCCAAAAAACGAAGTTCGTATGACGCCATCCCGCGCACTCAAATACAGCATGACATAAGAGCGAGAGGGACAGCACGTTACGAACTTCGTTTTTCGGGTTTCAGAGTAGCCTCAGATTAGTGAGTTAATCGATTCCCTAAATAAATCATATCAAACTTCGATCACAGATCACGTATCACGTTAAAAATGGTTTTTAAAAATAAAAATTAAAAACCATGTTCAATGCATAGTCTACAGACAGGCTGAAACGTTTTCTATTTGAAAGATAAAATATTACAGGTATAAATCGAATCGATAACGTAATTGTATATTGTGTTTTAAGGGATGATTCACACGATCAATTAATGCTTTTATGTGGCATTCCATACTTCTGCATATCATATGAAAGGGATAGCATGCGAGAATTATAGAACACAATTCTAAATGATCGTCTAAGTTACCTCTAAAAAAACTATAATGGGCATACGACTATACATACATACATTACTGGCATTAAATAAACTTCTGAAGTAATAAAATATAAAATAAAATCAATTATTTTTGATATTTGATTCGTGTGACATAATACAATTTATTGTAAACCGACGTCCCAGGTTGCGAATAAAAAATAAAATTATTTTTAAAGATGAATATCCTTGCTAGAATGGGAATTATTCCACGAGTAAGTATTGGCAATTTACTAATATATAGGATACTGTTTTCTCGAAAACTGTAGCAGCATCGGAACCTCGATCTGAAATATTGTGATATGTATAATAAGTTGTCTACACATAAGTAAATCATCAAATGGGTGCATTTATTTATTGATACTCCGATATGTTAGATTCGAAGTTTGTATCCTACCGTCTCGCCCACCTAATAAATAGATTAAAGCGAGAGAAAGGGTGCTATACGAACAGCGGTATAGCCTCTAATTTGAGTACGAGGGTACATCTATATACTATTATAGGTAAAGATGTAAAAATGAAATGTCTGTACATTGCTGATATTTTCAAAAAAATACTGTAAAATAGTGGTCACTGAATCGAAAAATATTTTTTTGGATCTTTTGTGTGTGTCGTTGTGGCTTCATCACGCCAACACTAACCGATTACAACTATTTTTGGTACATTGGTAGCTGGATATCCACTGATGGTTATAGGATGGTTTTTGCCCGGCTGTCGAAAAAAAGAGGGATTATGACTTTTTCTCCTACGCGAACGAAGTTGCGGGCGCCTTCTAAAAGTTACTGCAATCGTCATTCTTTGAAAAAAAAAATAACTCGTGTAGAACAAAAAACGTAACTTCATATGGCACTTAATACCCATGGAGTTTTTACGGAAGTTGATATCATAGAAATACTTTCTTCAAAGCAGTGACAAAATAAATACTCGTAGGGGCAATTATGAATACCAAAGTGTACCTACTTGTTGGTTCGTCCTGCTTTGATACGCCAGTGTATTTTTGGAATACAAAGACAGCAAGTCAAATACCTAGTAGCATAATATTGCTTTTTCACCGGGAAGAATATTTTATATACACCAATCGAAGAATTTTGCTGTTTCAGTACATTATGACGTCCAAGCCTTTGGTTCGTGGGATTTCCACGAGTCGCTGCTTACGAGAACAAGCATCTCTCGTAAAACTGAGGAAATTGCAAGCTGACTTTCAAGTATGCTTTCAAATAACTATTGATAGATAAATTACAACACCGGCCATTAACGGCTGGATAAGATATGTTATGTAGAGGTCTACATAGGGCCAATTCACACCGGAATGGCAGCGACCGCGCGTCACCTCCCGACTCCGCTCGCCTAGTCGTCTCCCCTTGATCAGATTCGGCAAGGAGACGGCCTGGTGGAGAAGCACCGGTAGCGCGCGGCCGCCCGCGGCGCCACGAGCGGTCTCGCGTCGCCGCAGTCCGCCGCGAGCAGACCGCCGACCGTCGACAAGACGCGCGCGGCCGCGAACCCGCTCGGGTCGCCGCGCGACCTTGTCGAGCTTTTTAGCGATACAGCACCTCTATCACAACTGTGATACGCGACTCTATGAAGCGCGATAAGGATTGTGTCTCTTTCCTTTCAATACAATGTGAGAAAGACGGGTGATGCTATGTCGCGCGACAAGCGAATCGCGGGGAGTTGTGCTAGACCGGCTGGTCTTTTAAGTTTGTAGATAGTTTAAAATTATTTCACACTGAATGAGCTCGCCGCGCCGCTGCCATTCCGGTGTGAATAGCCCTTAGTGTTAGTGTCGTGCCGGCCCGGCCCTCTCGCTTTCCGTATTTGAGTGAGCAGCAGGGTATCTCTATCCATGCTATACGGACTTCGGATTATAGGCTTTCGCGGTGACGACTGCTAATGTTCATGGGTAATGGTCAAATCTTCACAACTGCTATACTTAATTGATATTTCTAGAAATAATTTCATCTGAATAATAACTCCATTACTATAAATAAAATTGGATTCCCAGTAAAATGTATTTTCTAAATAAGTCCAATCTCGAATTGAATACCCATTTAGGGTGACCAGATGTCAGGAATTTTCCTGACATGTCAGGAATTTTAGACATATGTCAGGAATGCGGCCGGAAAAGGGAAATGTCAGGAATTTTCGGCAAATAAATAAAACAATAAATTTTTATACACAGTAAACTTTTTTTTTAATCAACATAACAAAAAAGGTAAAGCCACAAGTACTTTGGAGTTTAATAATTATCTTTTTACGATATAAACATAAAACAATCAACATTAACAAATTAAAAATTTTAAACAATCAACAGATAGGTAAATAACCTCTAAGTAAAAATTAGCTTCACAAGCTCTTATTAGCCAATAAATGTAAATATTTAGTTAACATTCATCCTTTTTGACATATTTGCTACTTTTCGAGACTTCGCTTAGAAATGTTTTATCTTTTATGACAAGTTCATAAAACGATATGCAATTTAATGCCTTTAAATTATACTGGGTCAAAAGCAGAGCCCTTACGGAAGATACAGTTAGTCGGTTTCTTTCCTTCGTCCACTGCACTCCCATTAATGAGAAAATCCTCTCTACGTTTGCATTTTGGGCTGTGATGGCAAATAAATATTGACATATGCGCAATAGTTCTTGTAACCTTGCAACTCCTATACTCTTAAAAATTTTAACCCATATCGTATGAAGCATTGCGTCAAAAAATACGTTATCTTGGAGAATTAAAAACGTATTTAGAGCAGTAATCTCGTCGAACAGCTTAACATCATTTATATGAACGCCTTTACCATTCATATAATGGATAGCGTGGACGGTGTTGTCAAAATCAATTTCTTCGTCTTTTTTTACAATCATCCAATTGAAGACTTTAAAATCATCTAGTGGTTTCATCCACGAATCTAAGTAGTCAATGCATATTTTGTACATATTTTTTATATCTTCATCGAATACTTCTTGATTATGTCCAGAACACTTGGCCAGCAATTCTCTCACTTTAAGTGGCTTAAAGTTGCACCTTGCCCGTGCACTCAAAATAGCGCGCATGCTGTCCAGAATCCGTGCAATATCTAACACAGAATTACATTCTTTTTCGATTTCTAATATGTTTTCCTGGAAAGCCGCCATCAGAGAATGTACCATGAACAGATATATTTCAGCAAGTTCGTTTTCAAAAAACTTTTTTATTATCATTGGAACTGCAGGTGTGGTCAAGAAGTATTCTTTTAAAGGTTCATACATCTTTAATATTTTTTCTACAGCAGGAAAGAGACTTAGCCATCTCGTTTTGCTGTGGGATAGAAGCTTTTCGTAACTTACTTCGATGTACTCGCAAATATCCTTCAAAGCCTCGGTGCGAACAGTGTACACTGAGAAATAATTAAATAGCTTCATCACCAGAGACTCCAAGTCTATAGTAAGAACGTCAGTGCCACGTTGAATGCAATTGTGTAGAATATGCGCCGGGCAACCAACTCCAACAATTTCTTTGTTTAAAATGTTTTTTATTCTGGTCCACACATTTTGTCCTGGCTGCCGGTTAACACCACCAAAATTAACATTGGCGTTATCAGCAGTGTATGATACACATTTCTCCAATAAATCATACTTCTGCAATGTTGATTTTATTATTTCAGTTATGGTTTCAGCCGTTTCGTTTCGCGTATTCATGACATCCAGCACTTTTGTCGTTATACCTTCTTGCCAATCGAAGAATTGGATTAATATGGGAAATATTTTTTCAGCACCATGATTACTAGCATCTGTAGAGACACCTATAAATTCTATGCTTTCCAATGATTGTTGGATTTTGTTCAAAACCCACGGCGTGATGACGCCAGTAACAATGGCTTCAGTCTTAGTCCTCGCACAAGAAATACCTTGCGCAATGTTTGAGTCGGGAAATATAGTTTTAAGTAGCACACTTGTGCAGTCCATAGACCTAAACGAGTGATGATGATTCACTGTATGAAGAGCCAGCGTAGATTCAGCTGCAGAAATTTTCGCCGTATTTCCAACACTGAGTTTGGAATATCGAGTCAATTTTGACATTTTTAGACACCGTTAAGGTTTGTTTTTTATGTTTTTGTGACTGTATGTGTTTTTCAATGTCTGAGGCACCTTTGAATTTAATCGAAAAATAACATTCACATATTGTACAATACACTTCGCTCGGGTCTCTACCTTCTTTCAGTACCGGATATTTAATTCGTAGAACATCGGTAAAAGTACAAAGTCTCGGGCGTTTGCTACTAGACGCCATCGTAAGGATATTTAAACAGACGCGGACGGTAGAACATGCGCACTAGCACACTATTGTAGCGTACAAACCGCACTAACGCGAGCGCGAGTGCGATACGCGCCGCTCGGGCCAATAGCCCCCTCCTCCCCCGCCGCCGCGCCGCGGCCCACGACGTAATAACAACACGCCGCGCGCGACGCGAGCGCTAGCGCGTCAAGTTCGTGTCGTGTCAGGAATTTTGGCCGAAAATCAGGAATTTTGTCAGGACTTTTGAAATTTGTATCTGGTCACCCTATACCCATTAAAATTAGGTAAATGAAAGGATAAATTGGCGCCAATATTCCCTCCGCTCCTGATACAAACGGATAGGAAAGTGATCCAATAAGGGTTCCATTTTTTCTTTTGAGGTATGATCTTAATCTGTATGCAATTTCGCAGTTTCAAACTGTATAAAGTATATGTATTAACAACTCCCTATGTCCAATTCTTTCGGCTTTGGGCTTATAACTACTAAATTGCATTTTACCCCATTATCTATATTCCCAAATCTCAAAACTTCTTGGTCTCAAAATACCTAAATTGCAGAATGCCTATTTTTTTTTCTTAAAACAGCGGAATCTTAATATGGCCGAATTTCAAAGTAGCTTAGTCTCATAATGCCTAAAATTTAAAACACTCACGGCAAAACAACATATTCTGTAGTTATTATCTAACTGTCATTCGGAATTTGAAGGAATTGTGCATTTCAATCTTTAGGTATTTAGAGAATATGACGTTTTAGGTCAAAGTCATAATGAATTTCGTTCATTTCAAGAATGAGACAATTTGACATTTAGGTATTATGTGCTCATGATAATTTGAAAATTAAGGGTATTAATGTATACGGTATTATGAAATTTAGTTTTTTTAAGCCCAAAGCTTCTTTCGCTGTCTCCGACGCATGGGTCCGAAGTCTTTGTGCCTTGCGTACTGCATCCTCACTCTACTCTAAATGGGGGAAAAAAGGTACTAGACGATACGGTGCAGAATTTAGCGATCTATGCAGGGGCGTATTTTAAAATTTGGCGCCCTTGGCCAATAAGTTTCGCCGCCCCAGAAATTACGGAAAAATACCGGCCAAGTGCCAGTTGGACTCGCGCACCGAGGGTTGCTACACCCCCCAGGCTGTTTGCCGCCCCGGCCCATACCCGCCTAAGGCGGGGGTATATAGGCCCACCAACACCTTTTCATCTTTTTATTTCTTTTTAAGCCACAGAAAAATCTGTATTTTTTTCCGACAATAAGGAGGCTTATTCCTACCTATAAACAAAATTTCGAGATTTTTGATAATGTTCATCCATTGCCCATCAAATCGTGCGGTGCGATCATACTACATACTGCAAAACGCGGCTAGTTACCAGATACACATTTTGAAATACCTGACAAAACTCCTGAGGTAGGGTTGACAGAGGAAGATGATGTATCTCTATTAAGTTGCAAGTGTTAATTTGTTAGCTTTCCAGAAAAAAAAATGTGTAGTTTATTTCCATTGATGACAAATGGCCGAAATTTCTGATGTCGAAATTTGTTTCAAGCGCCGCACCATGTCGATGTGGCCAACCTCACTAGGTAAAAATTTAAGTAAAGCCCTCTCTTGTATTTAGTAGCAATGTATCCGTTTAGGCAGTTTGACGTTCCATGTTAGAAAAATAACATATGTTCCATATCAATTCCCTAGATTACAACAGGCAAGACAAGGGCATTAGTTAAGTTTTTTACCTGTATCATGCGAGTAGCGAAGATGCGGCCAGTTATGCTAGAATATGTTAAGAACAGAATTTACATTTGTTTTCAGTGTGATGATGGCAAACCAATCTGGCTGAAACGTGGGATCTCTGATAAGATCCTGTATACCACCACCATAGTGGGCTGTGGCCTTGGCTTAGTTTTAGTCGTCTTGACCTTATATGACCACGCCAAGCCCGAAAGCTGGAAGATCAAGTAACAATTTTACAGAACTACATTTCGATATTATTTATTTGCATTTATTTGGATCTATAATAACATAATTCTAATCAAAATTATAAAAGTTTAATAAAAAAAACTTAACAATAAATATCATATTTTATTCCTATCTTATACTCTCTGGACATGTATATGAAACTTGCATGAGGGCATTGACTGCACTTCTGCAGTGACAATGCTGTTGATAGAGAGGTTCGCCAGACCTCCCCTTATCAGGCCACATGTGTACGCCACATACTGCGGAAATAGAAATTATTGCAGTGCTGCATGATAGGATCTACATAAAACTTTGAAAACTAAAAAAGTTGGTATTTTTATTGGAATGGCCGAGATACTAGTTGAAATAGTAACAGTAGTTGATAGAATGACTTCTTTTTCATCATATATTCCGTAATAAAAATCCAATTAGACATAATCTTGGTAAGATAGATTCCGCTACAGGGCACAATCAGGAATAATCAAATAATACTAGGCCATGCCCACAATTGAAATAGCATAGTTGAAATTAAAAAATAATTTTGAATGATAGGCTGATATTATTAGTCTGTAAAAATTTGTATGGAATAGAATGTGTCCCGACAAGAATATTCTGACAACAGAATCCATCTAAACAAGAACATGCTAAAACAGTTAAATGGTTCGTTACTTTTTTTTTTTGCAAGTTTTTGTATTCATTCACATATATTTTTATGCTTACAAATCTTGTATGGAAGATTTGAACCATTTCCTGGGGACCAATTGAGTTTAAATTTGGTAGACCTACAACTTCCATGACAATACAGTAAAATCTAAGAAATAAAGAATTTGAATTTGATGATGCAGTCGGGATGTCGTCATCGAAACTGTAATAAAATAATGCAATCTTATCTATGCAAAACTTGGTAGTTTGGGCTTTTTGAGTAGTTGGATGTTCAAAGAAAAGTGGTCAGAAATAAAAACTGGTTACAAAAATTTTTGTAAGAATCTTATTCTACATATTTGATTTTAGAACATCACTAATCTCTTAAGAGTCCCTGGCAAGCTTGGTTCTCCATACAAACATAGTTAGGCTCTCATTTAAAAAGACTAGCTAGTTTGCTCTGAAGCTTTGTATTTAGAATAAGTTAGGGTATATCCGGGTTAGGGTTTATGTAGCCTCAGATACCATAGTAAAAAAAATACAGGGTTGTTTTATAAATTTTAGCCATATAAACTAATTACAGCCCTAGATATATCTCATGGCATTGTATCCGTAGTTTCGTCACAATCCAACAGGTTGTTTTAAAATGAGAACGAAACTCCGTTTGTATGGGAAGGTGAAAATCGGCCGAGTTTGCCAGGGACTCTTAAGAACTTGTTTTAACCCTTTATAAGGCATAATCAGCTACGGGTGATACAACAAAACTATTTATGTTTATAGATAGGGTTTATTATTGTTTTTTAGAGAACCAAAAAAATATTTTAAAAAACAAACAAAACATGATGGTACTGCTCTGCCTCAGTACATCACCTCTGGAATTCAGTGGCGAATGCTATCGCACACAGCGTAACTCCACATCATATGATTTGCATATTATTTTAGACCTTTTGTCTTTTTCTTTGGTCCTACACATCCTGCAGCGTTTATATCTCGGCAAATATTGTCGGCATGTGGTTTCAACGTTAATATTAAGAAGCTACTTAGCAACAATGTGTAAAGGCTTTAAACTATGTCGGAATTGCCGATGCACACAGGCATAGGGAATATATTTACCACCACCATAAAAAGCGTATAAAAAAATTACTCAAATCCAAAAGTAAAAATTCTACTGAATACAAATACTACATACATTACAAATTATGAATAATAACATAGTATCATTTGAAGGTCGCGAAATTTAAAGATGCACAAAGATTTAACAGCAGGTGCAGAAATTCACTTGTAACCGACACAGCAGAAAAAAATTGTATGTCTACCGTTCTCAAGTCCTACATAAATAATGTTAATAAGAAATCTACAATTAATGTTGCCATAGAAAAAATACGAAAACTCTATTTGTTTCCCAAGAAATAAGGAAATGTATGGTGGGAAAAATATTCCCCCTACCTTATAAAGGGTTAAATTTACGATTGTGATACATTAATTCTGATACTTATATTTTAAAAACAAACTAGCAGTATCTAGTTTTTTTGTACTAGCAGATGGCTCACATCTGATTTAAATATTTTCATCCATCTATCTATTTCACTTGTCTGGGGATCTATAGATTTTTTTCCAGATACATATTCTATACTAATAGTTGACTATGATACAAACACAGCTGCTAGTGTTGTATGCTCTTATAATAATACTTCATTGTGATGAAGTACTATGAAAAGTTCACAACACTAGCAGCCATGTTGGCATCATAGTCAAAAGTAGCCTTGCTAATGTCAGCCCCCAAAAAACAGAACTTACCCTGGGAGCATATTCCAAGTATTGCTGTCCATTAGAAAAGTTAGTCAGAAATCTGAATGCATTGTCCTGCAGGACATATACTCCCTGGTGGTTAGTGCGCAAGTTGTCTATCTGCTTTTTGTAAATACATGTCCAGAAATCTGTACACACAAACTTCATAGTGTCAAGCTCATCCTTGAACCTCGACCACTCCCTGGTTAGTCTCTCCATTACTTTATAACCAGCCGCAAAACCAATATACTCCACAATAGATAAGTCTGCATCCTAAAACGGAAATAAATAATATAAGTAATAAACATTAACTTTAATTGCAAACGTGTTAAGGATATTAATTACACGTGGTACTACCTTACCTTTTTTTCACCGCTATCTTTAGATTGCTCCATAGCATAATTAATTATTTCGGAATGAAGCAACTCAAATACAATATCATCAGCCATCGGAAGTTTTCTTATTAATCCTAGACTGTAATGCCGACTAGGTCTCGCCTAGCGCTTACCCTTTATTATTGATATTTTAAGAAACTTTATAAGTGCTTAACATAAACATGGAAATCATGAAAGCAAATATTATTGAATTAAGTGGTATTAAATAGAGCAAAATACAAAGACGGATTAAAATTACAAACTGACAGTTGACGTTGACAATGTTGACATCTTATCCTATCGACGTTTAATCCAATGTTACCAAAGCAGTTATGGTCATATTCGTAAATTACTTTAAAAAAATGTGAGCTAAGTTTCCTGCAGGTATTATTATTATTATTTACACTCAACTTCCATGAGTCACGGCGGGCCATCGGGCCAGTCATTTGAAAAGCATACGGTACAGGCCTTTTCGAGACATTTAATCTAATTTGCCACGGAGCACCAGTCGGGAGTCGGGACTTTTCCTCTCTGGATCATTTAAATGCGAACACATTATTGTTAAGATTCCCGGACACCTACCAAAATAATATCTCACTAACAAATTGATACTGGTAGGCAGTAACCGGCTGTGTACCGGTTGTTGTGTATCCACTAAAACGGCTGCTGACCCAGGCGACAAGAGGGCAACACAGACGTGCACAGCTCTGGGTCTGGACTAGCACCCCATCGACTAACACAGCCAATGCCAACGACAAACGCATACTTAACTTCAACCAATCGAATATATAATATAATAATAATAATAATACTCAAGCAATGAACGAGCACTGCATGCGTGCATACTACGGGGCTACAGAGGGGGGAACCCACCTGCCTGCGTACCGGGACAGGATGCTCCTTCTGTTCCAGACCCTCGAACCAGCCATCGCCGTATCTGCGCAACGACTATCGGATCAAGTGCGCGCCATCCAGCGACGCAAGTTGCTGGACGACGCGATGCTTGATCGACTGCGCCTGGAAGTATTGGTTGCTCGCGCGGCCTCCACGTCATCTCAGAATCCACCTGCTACGTCGCCGGTTTCGGCGCAAGCAACCGACCTGGTGCCAGAGGCGCCGCGGGTTGATCCCGACTCTGACGAGGAACACTGCACGAGTAGCGTAAGTACCCACGCCAATGAGCAATTGAGGAGAACTCTGGAAGAGACGATTGATCGGTATCGATTCGCACCTGACTCTAGGCCGCGATTACCACGCTTGCCCACGAATAGACGTAACTTAGCGCTAGTGGGAGCCCTGAACGCTTTGCTAGACCCGTATCTACGGGATAGCGAAGATTTAGCTGATACCCACTCGATCATGTACTGCGGGGCCATCGCGGCGTGCCGCGTTACTCGTGTCGAGTTCTCGGACGCTGACCGAGCACCTCGAACTGCCGGCGGTGTCCCTGCCTGGCAAGTACGGATCGAGCGGCGTATCAGCACGTTCAGGACTCTCATTGCAAAGCTAATCTGCTTCAGGGGGGTAACAACCGCCCTCGTGTCATGCGCTACGTAGCACAGGCCTTTGTGGGGACTGATGTCAGACCCCGTGATTACATGGCCTGTGTCACGGAGCGCATCGACTTCCTGAAGCAGAAATTCTATGCGTGGGCAAGCCGTATCCGCCGCTACAGAGAACGTGTGGATCGATTCCAGCAGAATCGCCTTTTCCAGAGCGATCAAAGGAAGGTATACCGAAAGTGGAAGGGAACCGACCAACGTGTGACCGATGGACAACTGCCGGATCCTACTGCCATGAGTAATTTCTTGCGTAGTATCTGGTCGGTGCCAGTCGAGCCCACCGAGGGCGAGTGGACGACTGTTGCCGAACGTGAGTGTGAGCCTATCAAAACCATGGGGGCTGTTACCATCAGCCCCGATGACGTGAGTTGTGCAGCTCGTACGACCCAGAACTGGAAAAGTCCTGGGCCGGACGGGTTGCACAACTTCTGGGTCAAGTGGTTTCGATGTTCATACGAACGACTGGCAACACAATTCCAACAAGCTCTCGAGCTTGGTTCCCTGCCATCTTTCCTAACAACTGGTGTTACCTTCCTGCTCTATAAGTCCGGTAGTACCACAGAAGCGAAAAACTATCGACCCATCACGTGCTTGCCTACACTGTACAAGCTCCTTACATCTATTTTGAGAGCAAAAATTAACACGCACATTGTTGCGAACAACGTTTTGGCCTTCTCTCAAAATGGATGTAGGGTTGGGCCCCATGGTACTAAGGAGCTCCTCCTCATTGACACGACCATTTGTCAACAAGTTCGGCGGAACAGGGGGTATCTTTCGGCGGCTTGGATGGACTACAAGAAGGCCTATGATTCGGTGCCTCATTCATGGCTTGGGAGGATCTTGGAGCTGTATAAAATCGATACAGTTTTAAAATCCTTTATAGGCTCACGTATGAGTCCTTCGTCAACCAGGTGGCCGGGATGGCCCCCCTGATCCGCAGGACTTTATAAGGATTAAAAGGGGTATTTTCCAGGGCGACAGTTTGAGTCCATTGTGGTTCTGCCTAGCCCTGAATCCACTCAGCACTTTGCTGAAGGAATCAGGATTAGGTTGCACGCTTCGCAGAGGGGGTGAGATCATTTCTCATCTGTTGTACATGGACGATCTCAAACTGTTTGCACCAAAACGACCAGAACTGGTGGAGCTACTCAAAGTCACAGAAACTTTCAGTAGTGACATCAAAATGGAGTTTGGTGTAGACAAGTGTGCGGTCATGCATGTACAGTGGGGGAAAGTCGTAAATTCAACGAATTTACAGCTTTCCGAGGCAATATCTCTCAAATCTCTCTCCGAAGTTGAAACCTACAAATACCTTGGTATGTCACAATCATTGAGTATTGCGGACGGAGACATTAGACATGCAGTGAAGGAGCGTTTTTTGCCGCTTGACAAAAGTACTGAACAGTCTTTTGTCGGGTGGCAACAGGATGCGCGCCTTCAACGCTTGGGTGATGCCCTTGCTCACGAACTCCTTTGGCATACTAAGGTGGACCCAGACTGAGCTGGACGCCTTGGATAGGAGGGTCCGTATGCTGCTCACTACACACCGCATGCTACACCCACGCTCGTCAGTTATGAGACTCTACATCCCACGTAAGTGTGGGGGCCGTGGCTTTTTAAACGCCAAGGACCTCCATAATCGCGAGGTGTGCAGCCTCAGGGAGTATTTCCTAAACAACGAGTGTGGTATACATCGCGATGTAGTGGCAGTAGACAAAGGCCTCACCCCTCTATCTTTGGCAAACGAGAACTGGCGCAGACCAACGGTGCTTAGCACCGTAGACCGCAAAGACTAGGGAAGAGTAAGGAGCTACACGGGCGGTTCTACAAGACACTTACAGGGCCCGATGTAGATCTGCTCGCGTCGGTGAACTGGCTACGTTTCGGCGATCTCTTCGGGGAAACCGAAGGTTTTGCCTGTGCAATTGCGGACGAAGTTATCATGACGAACAACTACCGGAGGTATATCCTGAAGGACGGTACGGTCGACATCTGTCGGGCATGCCGCCGTCCCGGAGAGTCACTCATGCATATAATTTCCGGTTGTTCTCATCTTGCTAACGGCGAGTACTTGCACAGACATAACCAAGTAGCCAGGATTATTCACCAGCAACTTGCTGTTAAATACGGTCTTGTGAGATCTGAGGTGCCGTACTATAAGTACGCACCGATGTCAGTTCTTGAAAATAGTCGTGCCACGCTTTATTCGGATCGATCTATCATCACGGACAGGACTATTGTAGCCAATAAGCCTGATATCGTGCTGGTAGATCGATCTAAGCGCCGGGCAATACTCATCGACATCACCATTCCACATGACGAGAACCTCGTGAAGGCTGATAAGGACAAACTCAGCAAGTATCTTGACTTGGCTCACGAGGTGACCGCTATGTGGGATGTTGATTCGACGATTATTGTCCCAATAGTCGTTTCGTCAAACGGTCTTATAGCGAAAAGTCTCGACGAACATCTTAAGAGACTTTCGCTAGATGGCTGGATCAAGGGTCAGATACAGAAGGCAGTAATCCTGGACACGGCCCGCATTGTCAGGAGGTTCCTCTCTGTGCAGCCCAAACCATCGGTATCTTGAGCCCTGCCCCGCTGCTGGCGGCACCCTAGGTTAGGATTTTTATAATGTGTTTATATTTTGTAAATGCTTTTTGTATTTTAATTTTTATATTCATATTGTTAAACACCTAACTTATGACCATAAATAAATGAAGAAAATAATAATAATAAACGCGCGACTGCACTCTGAGCGGCCAATGAATACAAGCAAGAGGTGGGGCCATAAGGATACCCTAAAGTCCGAAGGTTGTGTCTCCAGTCACCAATAGTGTGCCATAAACTGCCCTGTAGTTGGCTACTTGGCTAGGGTCAACACGCTCAACAGAGTTGTACACCGCTTTCTGCGCAGGGCATACCGCCACTGCACCAACTCGCGCTTATCTAAATTCCACTTCCACCCTCGAGTTAAAACTCTTGCGACTCCAGCCTGATCGGCTAATTAAGGCAAGCCGGAGTTGGTTATCCGAAAATTGGGCCTCCGCGGAGCAATCAAGTCTGTGGTGTCGCTACTCACCACCAACTTGCTAAAGCTGCCGTGTAGCTCCAAAGTTGCCCTTCTTCGTATTGTTATTATTACTAACCGATATCAAAAAAGAGAAGGTTCTAAACTATGTTTAACTTTATTTTTATGTCGTATATTGTTATATAGACAAATTATTTTAAATCCTCGGTTTGATTGAATATATTGTTACTTTAGTGTGTACATTGATTACCATTACCAAACAAAACAAAATAAAAACGATAAAAAAACTAAAGTAGCAAAAGAACGTATCTCCACGGCACTTACGTCCTTTTGCTGAGAAGCACAGTTTGTCGGCAATAACTCAAAAACAGTATATGTTGAAAATAATTTTCGCTTTAAGTATTCATTAGGTTTTATCTTTGTTATTTTTTTCATATTTTTGGACATAAGCTTTAGAAAATAGAGGCTGGCACAATTTAAGCAACTTTTGGAGCGATATTTCCGAAAATATTCACTATATCAAATTTTTCACTGTTTCATTCCCATGGGATGAGTATAATCCATATATCCATATCCATACTATCCATACTAATATTATAAATGCGAAAGTGTGTCTTTCTGTCTGTCTGTTACCTCTTCCTATTGTAATAGAATCAAATGACCTGTAAAATTCTTGTAATTTTATCAATAAATATCTCAATCTCAATCAATCTCAATCTTCACGCTGAACCGATTGGGATGAAATTTGGTATGTAAATAGTTTGAGTCCCGGGGAAAGACATAGGCTATTTTTTATCCCGGAAAAATACCCTTATCCGCGATAAACGAATTTAAGGCGGTAGAAGTCGCGGGCAGAAGCTAGTAATATTATAAATGCGAAAGTGTGTCTGTCTGTTTGCTACCTCTTCACGCTTAAACCGCTGAACCGATTTGGATGAAATTTGCTATGGAGATATTTTGAGTCCCGGGGAAGAACATAGGCTACTTTTTATCCCGGGAAAATAGCCTTATTCACGATAAACGAATGTAAAGGCGGACGAACTCGCGGGCAGAAGCTAGTGTATTATATTCTTGTCCTGATAGCCTAATCGAAATGAGTAAGTACATTTTATGGTTTGTCCTGCTAAAGCAAGTGATGGATTGACAGAAAATGCTGTTCTTGAAGTCCAGTTGGCGGAGCAGAATAGGTTTTTTTTAGTCAGTCAACAAATTCGCTTTTTATTAAATTTAACTATCAGTACGAAAATAGTCATTGGGTACGGAAAAACAAAACACCCTTCCGTACCAGGTGTCCTTGGACAAATTGTATTCTTCTTATACCAAAGATGACATTAATTGCATATAAAATGTATAAAAACTTCCCTTGTGGCAACACCACTTCTTTTATCATATCATTCGTTGCCACAGTAAAATAGTAGTTTATTTACAATAATAAATAAAAGACATTCCAAAATAGTTTATTAACTTAAGCATTTAGACATAATTTATGTTTCATAAATTTAATTTTTTATTTATTTCATACATTCATGTTGTTAACGAGTATAATTTTTCATTATTGATGTTTTTGTCAGACCAATTGCGCACTTACACAAATTAATAAATAACCTGAAAAGAATTTCTGCATTGTGTCTTTCTTTAGATGGCATTTCACGAATCTATCCCTGGTATGGTTTGTACTTACAACGAATACATATCGAAACGAAAGCTGTTATGCATAAAATTGAAGATAAAAAGGCCTCATTTGAGTACACTAGGCAACTTGTTATTGTCATAATAAAATAAAGTTCTTACATTGCAATTTCGATCCTTATCCCTTTACAAATAAAGTCTTGATCGCTAACTCTCGAATAACCACACCTTGCAACACAGATTGTGGAAGGCTGTACAACCGTGTACAAGTACCAAACAAATATATAAAGATGGCGAAATTGCAATATCGGTGTGTAGGTCTCCGCACAGTTAATCTTTATATAGTGATTAGAATACATTAGAAGTAAAAATATAATTCGTGTGACCCGTTGTGACTACGATTTCGGCATTTGATCGGTGAAAATCATACTGAAAGTGAAGTAATAATTTGAAATGGATGTAAATATCATTTCGGAAAATAAAAATGGCGATCCGACGCGCCCCGTCGCCCCAGAAGCGCCATCTATATTGGAAGTGCCAAATCAGAAACTTGATGGAACCAAGAAGAAAAGGCGGCGCGGGAAGTCTAAAAGAAAAATTATGAAACCTTTTGTAAAGATACCTTGGCAAGATGGAAGAAAGTATGATAAATCCAAAAGAAACTATAGATTCCGGAAAATGGTCCTGGCTAACACTCACGCTCCTTTTAATAACAATCAGTTTTTGATGGAAATCCATAAACCAGAACCTGAAAACAACTTTCAGAATCTCCAAACGCCCTCGGCGCGCACTCGCGATTCAAGTTTCAGCGTGGATTCTGAGGACAATTATTTTTTTTCTCTGCCAGAGGATGAGGAAGAATATTTGACAAAAGAATTTTCCAGTGTTTATGAAGATGCTCAAAGTGAACGCTTGTCAAACATGTCTAAGAGTGAACTCATCCAGGAATATCTTCTACTTGAAGCGAAATACGACAATCTTGTTAAAAGAAATGATCGTAGACCCAAAGGTATGGATGAAGACAAAGATAATTCAGCTATTGAGCTAGATAACTCAATTGACAAAGACGGTATGATAACAGAAAAAGACATTTCAGGGGTCTCTGTTGAAACAAATGTTACCGAAGAATCTTGCAGTGATTTATTCCAACGTCTGAAGGAGCAGGAGGAGCAGATTCGTGAACTGCAAGCTGCTAATGAGAAACTGCGCCTTGATAATGAGCATTTAAGGCAGAGATCACAGAGCTCCTCCAGCGAAGACTCTGAGAGTGACAGCTCCACTTCAGCAAGTGACAGCAGCTCCAGCCGCAGTTCCAGCCCAGTGGATGAGCTTCCAACAGAAGTAGAGGTGAACGGTTATGCATCCACAGAAGAGCCTGTGATGGTCAACGGAGTGAATGGAGTAAATGGCACAGCAGAGGTTGCTGAGGCTCAACCCCTTGTGAACGGCTTTCATGACCCAAATGAACTTGAGCTTGATGAGGACCCGTAAACATTACTTGTCTTTATAATAAATTAGTTATTAAACTTTAAAAGTCTGTACATAATTTAACAGTATTTAAGTTTCCTATTTTTTGTTTATACCTGGTTTTATTATTGTTCTTATTGCGAGCAGTTTTTGCACATGTATAATTTTCTATATATATGCATTTAGTAACTTGCCAATTAGGTATTTCTTTTAAGACAGGTGTTTTACAAACAAAAACTTTTAAATTGTTCACACTGTAAGAATGTAATGGTGAGATCTCAAGTTATTAGGCTAAAGTTAATCTGTGATATCCTTTATGATGTGGATATTTTGTCAATGAAAAAGAATGTGAGATGAAAGTGATATTTCCAAAAGATCTCACTTTTATGTTGGTACAGTGAATTGTATACTAGGTTTAAGGTATAAAATGTATGTAAAAAGTTATAATTTATTAGCCATTTCATAATAAGGTATATTTTATGATTATTGTTGAACTTCTTAATTTTAGGTACTCTCTTTTTATCACTTTCAACCAAATTGCATGTGTCAAGTAGATTGCAGTAAGCCATAGATTAAGGAAATGTTGTATTTAATGCTTGAACGGGGAAATTTATTTTTTAAAGCCATCACAATAAACCTAAGGGGGAGGAAGGCTAACAGATCAGTGTATGTAATATTCTGCTTCATTGATGAAATATAATAAAAACTAGCTTCTGCCCGCGACTTCGTCCGCCTTAAATTCGTTTATCGCGGATAAGGGTATTTTTCCGGGATAAAAAGTAGCCTATGTCCTTCCCCGGGACTCAAACTATCTCCATACCAAATTTCATCCGAATTGGTTCAGCGGTTTAAGCGTGAAGAGGTAACAGACAGACAGACACACTTTCGCATTTATAATATTAGTATGGATATATACTGCTCACTAATAAAGTTTGTTTCAGCATGTGAATGAATGTAGGACATAGAAGTAATGTTGAACCCCTGATCTCCGGCAGTGAATGTAAATCTTGATTCCGGAACTGATTGTATTGATGGAATTCCTTCCTGTCTCTTGGAGTAATGCAACCTTTTATTTATTAAGTTAAATAAAAATGCTATACACATTTAAAAAAACATTTTTATTGAAAAATTTAAAACGGAATTTACGAAATAATGTGCAACAATAACTGTTAGATGTAATCAGCAATTGCATAATATAATGAAATATTTGTCTATTTCTTGATTACATAATTAAATGTGATCCATTGAAATACGACACACAAGAGCCCAAAAATCAAACAAAACAATAAAGATGCAGCTATTCAATATTATAAGTGTTGCATAATTGTTCCCAGATCCTCTTCTTGAACCTTTTGAGCGCCAAGCAGCGTAGTAATACGACGTGACCCAGACGCCATAGCAATAAAATAAAATGTACCTTCAAAAATAAAAAAGTGAACTCAGAATGAGGTATTGATATTATATTTGGTGATTTTGAAGCATCTCCAAACCATATGCTAGCGCCAGTGGCACAAATTTTCGTGATTTGCCATCTTAGGCGCTCAAAAGGTTAATTTCGGATATGGTCAGAGGTTTAAAATAAATTTAGTACCCACTCATATTGTTTTAGTACAAGCATCTGCTATTCATGAATTACAACATTAATTATCAAATGTTTGCTAGTAAAAACAGATCCAATGTTTGGTGATACATATTGTTAATATACAAGTACTATGCTTGTAATTGAGGTACATACATTGCATCAGGTATATGTAAGCATTGAAATAATGTATTACATATACCTGATGTATTGAACATGCCAAGAAAAATATTTTGTCTTACAAAGTAGGTATGTAACATTATTCATTATCCTTTTTCTTTTTTACTTTAGGCTCAGGAGCATTAGGATTTATGCCCTTGTAGAACTGTTTTAGTAATGCCATTGCCTCATCTGCCAACAAGTTTCCTGTTAGTACATAATTGTGTTCATAGTAATTACTAACATCTAATACGGTCTTGCCCCCAAACCTATCATTGGCACAGCCATATACTACCTCTCTAACATGTAGATTGTTGAGTGCTGCTGCACACATGATACAAGGCTCCACAGTTACATAAACAATTATTTTAGTAAATAATTCTTTATAATCGATGTTATTTACTCTACAATAGTCAATAACGGTATCTATACAGTTAATTTCCGCGTGTCTCGTAGGATTTTTAGTCATGTTTACGCAGTTTCTGGATTCTGCGAGTATTCTTTCGCCATCTGTGAACACGCACCCAACGGGCACCTCTTGCGCGGCTAGTGCTTCCCTCGCTAGGTCGAGAGCCCTCTTCATAAAGTCCACCATATTTAGAGTTCGTTTATACCCCAATAATATTATTTTTGTTTCTTGATTCGGGTATCCTTAATGATGTACGTTCATTGTAATATCACAATTCTGCGTTTCTAGCATATATCTTGACTTCTGTTTGATACCCATAAATTCAATCTTCGGATTTTAGACATATAATTGAGATAAAATAGCCAGTTAAAGGTGTAAATTCTTGTAAACATTAAATTTAACCTCTGGCACCTCTGCTTCCAAAATATTCGGCGTGATTTTGACACTTTTAAGTAACTGACATTGACATAAACTACGACAGCTAATCGGTGCGTTTAGATACCACATGACAGCTTGCAACGAAATAGTTATTAAATTTGTTATGCCAGACTGCAGTTATTATTTGGCGCAAGTGCTCGAATTCAAAGCCGAGTAAGCGAAGAAATCTGAAATTGAACCACGAGCGGTGCGAGGCTTACAATGCACGATTTAAATATTTTTGCAGCCGTGCGAAACCATACTTTCACCTCACTACAGCGAGGAAAATGTGAGATGTAAGAAAAACTATGAAAATATAAAAATAAAAAAAAAACTAGTAATAATTAACGTACGAAACCTTTCCGAAACACACTCATAGCTAATTAATAATTTCATTTTCACCTCACTCGCTCGGAAAAGTTCCATTTACAGGTTCTGCGTGGAAAGTTCGTTCGTTCGTTTTATTTAATTCGAATTTGTTTTTTATGTGTTTCTTTTGTAATGAGTATGTTTCGTGGTTCATTATCACTAGTTTTATATGAAAAAGTAATCGGTTTGTTATAATTTCATAATTTTTCTTAATCTCACATTTTTTCTGCTGTGGCTGTTTCGCACGGCTGAAAATTATTTGGCTTCTCGTGCCTTGAGAGCCTCATCACGCGCCGCTCGTGGTTCAAATATAGATTCCTGAGCGTAACGAGACTTTTAATTCAAGCACTCGAGCCAAATAACATCTTTGCTCTCTTTGCAGCCTTGCGTAACAAATAGCTATTTCCACGCTATCGGATAAAATAGACTTTTCCAAGCATATTTGGCGCTATTAAGAGAACTTTTCTGAACTAGTAAAAATGCATTTAAGGATCTATTTCGTGCCTGTGAATATATTAAATGGAAAAGAGATAGGATGCTTTTTTGTGAGTCTTAAAGATAGAAAAGCTGCGCATAATGGCTAAATGATCTTGTTATTAAAAATGGGTCATTATTGGAGTGTTTAAACCGCCTCACTTTTGGGAACCCATTTTTTGTCGAAGTGTCTGTACAGTAGCTGTTTGGTGGAGATCCCGAAATTTTAAGAAATACATTGAAATCACATAAATCCATAAGCATTTCGACAAAAACGTTACCACAAAGTAATGAGGAATAACGACCTAAATAAGTACAGTGAATATCCTGTTGGGCTCAAGAAGTTATACTTGCCCTCAACCAGTGTCGACCGCGATCATAATACAAACTCGTTTACTCTTGTGTAGTCTTAGCAGGTGTGAAAGAGATAGAATTATGATCTCGGTCATCACCTAGCTTGGGGGCAAGTATAGTCTGGCACCACACTGACAAAACTTTCGAGTTGGTTGATGATTACGCGGGAAGTTCAAATAATATTATATATATTTTAATTATACCTAAATTATACATGATATGAGATCACAAAATGGTGCTTAAAAACTAAACTTATACAAGTGTTCCACATGGGGGTCCACAGTCCACCAGTTTACAAAACACTTATGGCAAGCAACAAATATAATAACCTTAGAAAGTATAACCCTTAACTCTGTGAATATGCATGCATACATCTATACATCTAGTTAATACATCAAAAGTTAATAATGTTATTGCAATCGTATTTTGTTGAGAAAGTTCGTATTTCCCTTCCTGTCTCTAAGCTAATTGAAACAGCAACATAATTACGAACTATTTCGACAAAATACGATGGGAAACCTGTATAGATTATTCTCAAAGAAAAAGGTAGAGGGTTCTGTGGCATAGGTATGGTACAAAGGCCAAAACACTTTGTATTCCTATAAAAATAATACTTTCTCTCTTTTTTTGGTTTGTGACATGCATTTGTTCAGTTTTTATTGATATTATTTATTTGTGTAATATTGCAGGAGATTAAGATTTTTCAAATATTCCACAGCTTTTTTATCCCAGTCATGATTATTCACAGCTCTAGGGCTAGGATGTGGAATGTACAGGATCTGAAATAAAATAACCTCAGATAAATAATGAATGTCACTTGTGATAAAATAAAATGTAAAAGCACATTTAATGTGTATACTAACCTGGATAGATTTAGTTGGACAGTATGACTTAAGTGCTTTCTGAGCTCTTGTTTCACAGAATTTTCCAATTGCAACTATACTTTTCACCTCATATAGTTCCAGGACTTTAATAAAGATTGGATCACAGATATTAAATAATTCTTGCATTTCTGAAATCTTTAAGCATCATTCTGAATTATTACATTAATATTTTAAAACAAGGATAATGTGTTAATAGGATAAAGAGTATAACTAGCTGTTCCCCATGTCTTTGTCTGCATAGAGATGCAATTTATAGCATGTGTTATTTTGATGTCTAACCAACATTTCTAAAAAGTATTGTTGAGATCCATTCAGTACTTTGAGGAATGTAGATACATACATTGGGCACAAATTTTCATGTTTATAATATTATTATTATTAATTTTATACTCACTCTGAAGTCTCCTGGAGTTAGATTGCATCCATTATTCTTCATCCATTGTTGGGGCAGATAATTGTAGACAAAACTTGTTTTAAAAAAGTTTTCTGGAATACCACAAATATTCTTGAATAGTCCCCAAAATCTCTTACCACTTACCTGAAATATATATGATTTATTACTTAAATATTTTTGTAAGAAATTAATGACTCACTAACTTGTTTTTTCGCAACTGTATTTGCATGTCACCATCCTTATTTTAAATATATAAACAAAGTTCAACCCAAAATCACAAGTATGCGAGTGGTTATAGCATATGTATGTAATGTACTTGAACTTACCTAACACATTGTGCGTTCCAAGACATATGGGAGTTAAGTTAGTGCCACTTGGCATGGCATCCAACTCATATTTGGATAAACCATGGGAGCAAAAATTAAAAAAATTAAGGATATTGAATTTGATTGAAATCTCAATGCTGTATATACAGATATAAAATAATGACAATACAAATAAATAACACAAGCAAAGCTAAGGCCAATTACTAAGACAAAAACTATATGTATCTGTTATGAAACCCAAAGGTCATAAAAAGATTAGTGATAAATAAATAAACAAATATTACGGGACAATTTTACACAAATCGCTCTAGTCCCATGGTAAGCTCAATAAGGCTTGTGTTATGGGTATTAGACGGCGATATATTTAATAGATATATTACTTATATACATAAAAAACATCCAAGACTCAGGAACAAATATTTATGCTCATCACACAAATATTTGCCCTTACCGGGATTTGAACCCAGGACCTCAGCTTTGCAGGCAACGTTACTCCTCCCACTGAGCCAAACCGGTCATCATCAAGTGATGCTGTAAAGGTTTTAATAATATGTAGAGTTCAAATTTATAAGTAGGTAGTTTTCTCACCTCAGTCCTAGAACACTCAAAACCCTGAACTGGGCGGTCTTTGATTTCATTTTCAGGCTTATTAACAGGACCTTGAATGCCTAGCCAATCTCTAACAGAACTTATCTCCCCGAATGGCACCTGCAAATGAAAAAAAAATGAACTATATCTTAATGTTATATTTAAAACAGGATGGCTTTATTTAGGTGCTTATGCTTACCCCAGTTTGCGACATGCCCCATGGACCAGGGTTCATTCCAAAGTACATTATATCTTTTTTCGTATTACAGAATTTTTTAACATACATTTCGAAAGTTTCCCGCGCATATAAAGTAGGATTGTAGATGCACTCTACGAGTCGTGGAAGTTTCAGTTGTTCCAAAGAATAGTTCAAATCATCGATTATTTCGAGAAATTCGTCACTTATCTCTTTAGTTACCATCAAATTCGAGGTATTATTTTGATGAGAAAAAAATGAAGATACTACTTCCGTTTCCATTGTTTACCTTACGTGAAAGTGTGGTAAAAGTAATCACGAGTATTATGTTTTACTAATACAGTTAACTCTATTTTATACGAAATAAGTATGAAGAAAATTCAAATGCACACAAATAATCTAAATAAAATAAATGTTATCTATTTAATCATGGTAATATTATTAATTAACTACAAAATACAAAACCAAAAACAAGTCGTTTTGCGTTGTGTTGGAAAAAAGCAAAAAAGCATAGCATTGTTATGACTTTGAAGGAGCATTCAGAAACTTGGACAACTCAGAAACTTAAACCCGCATTCCACCGGAATTCTTCAAGAAGATTGAATTGGGCCTCAATAATTCACGAAAAAAAACTTCAATTCAAGATAGTGGCAATGCAAACTTACTTTCAATAATAATAATAAAAATTTCAACTTTACTTAGTTTGTAAGCGATTCGGAACATCTGCATGTTCCAAAACGCAAAGTTGCGTCACAATTTCAAGTCACGAGTGAGTAATACCTATTCATTAGAAGTCCATACTTTACAAACGATTAAGTTTGCTTATGTTTATGTTTATACACATATAATTCCTATAAGACCCAGTTTCACAACTTACTGAAATCTATAATTGTTTTGGAATTATATCATAAATCTTTGTCATAATCAAACTGTCACTAGTGTCACTATCAGACATCGCCATCAGTGTCAGTCACTGTCACTGTCAGTTCAGTTAGAGTCGTTTCGACCTAAGTGCAGGTCCGTAGTCCTTACCCATTCTTGACTCTAGACTTGTGCTAGATTTATGTCGCATCGCATGGGTAAAAGGTTTTGAACGTTAACATGACTGATAAATTTGAATCGATGGACTGCGACTTCGTTTGCAAAATTACTCAGAACGTTACTGTGCCGATTGTGTTCCGAAATTTTATAACAGATTGGCCTCTATGCCGGTGGAATGAGGAAAACTGGTGCTCAGCCTTTGGAAATAAAGAGATACCATTTCGGTGTTTAAGAAAACATATGGTTTCTGATGAGCCCTGTTGGGAAAGAAAATGCGAAGTGAAATCTATGACATTCAAGGATTTTGCTGCCCAGTCTTCTACAAGTGAAGAGTGGATGTATTTTGACTATAAACATTTACCAGAATGGTTCGACGAACATCCTGACTTCTTGAAGGTAAAACATATTAATTAATTATCTTCATGTTTAGTTAATATTAGTAAATACATTATAATTATAAACAATAACAAAAATGAAATGAGGAAACGGATTACATAAGCTTATTATGTATGTGTTTTGATTTATTTCTAATTGGATTTTAAATAGCAAATATATGTTCAAGGCATGGAAGGGAAATGTTAATGAATTCTTTATTTTCTCAGGAAATATCTTGGAAAAAGTTTGGTTATCCTGATAAAGGAGCAACAGAGTCCACTCTATGGGTTGGCAGCAGTGGGGCACACACGCCGGCACACCAGGACACATATGGCTTCAATATTGTAGCCCAACTTTATGGAAAGTGAGGAATGCAAATAATCATACTTTGTTTTATGTTCACAAGGTATTGAACATTTGAAGTGCACTTGTAGGTTTTTATTTCTCTACTTAATCCAGGCTTATAATATTTTCTAAGCTATGTAATAATCTCTTAATATAAAACACAAATTTTGGTCTTTCTATTTTTAATGCAGGAAAATGAACACCACATTATTATCTATTGTGATAGAGATACACGCTTAGGTTATATATAATACCTTTCTAAAATAAAAGTAGGTACAGGAGACAAAGCGGATGGATAAATTCGAGACACACAGCACAGTGCTTGGTAGTGAAAAGGTAACACACTCAACACATAATCGAGAAGTACCAGGTTTGATTCCTGGTGTGACCATGTGCGAGAGCAATCATATTTTTCTTTTTGCTTTGACTTGTATCTATATCACAATATCTAATAATCTGTTTCTATATCTATCTTCCAGTGACATTCCTGTAAAATCTTCAATTTACTATCTTATTTCAACATCCACAATATGAGTTGAAATTTCTGATTCTACTGATTGATTGCAATTAACATTGCAGCAATATAGTTGAATCATAGAGAGCGTGGAATTGCATATGTCGTAGTATTGTTTGTTTACAGGCATTCTATATTTGAATTTTCTATTTTCTTGTACTATCAGCATACAAAGAGGTTGTTATATATATATATATATATATCGAAGAACTAAAAACAAAAATAATGTCAGTGTGAAATTGTCTATATTATTTACGTTGTGCGTATATTTTTACATCTGATTTGATTGTATTCTCAATTAATTATTGTGTCCGCCCGTACGACTACGAATAATTTCTATATTTTAAAAAAATATGGCTGTAAGTAATTTTGGTCCTATTGAGAGTCAAAGTAAGCAAATAATTTTCAACTGTTATAAATATTTTGAAAATGAACTGACGATAAAATTTAAGCTTGCCTTACACCGCTGCCCCGTTAGTTGAAAATGCTACAGGTGTTTGTCTCTCTACTGTTTATAACATTGTGACTGAGAGCAACAGCGAGAAATTCGCAACAACAAAGAAATTCACCTCCCCGAAGAATAAAAAGTTGCGTCCTTGTCCGTCATCAGCAGTAGACGATTTTGATCAGGAAGTCATCCGGAGAACTATATACAATTTTCATCTGTCCCATAAGCAATTTCCAACCTTAAAGGGACTCCACTCTGTGTTAAAATCCGATATAGATTACAAATTTGGCATTTCCACCTTACGAAAACAAATACAAAAATTAGGATTTAAATGGAAAAAGACCGAGGACAACCGAAAAATATTAATGGAAAAACACAACATACGACTGCTAAGAATAAATTACCTTATCAAAATTGCGGAATATCGATCTCAAGATAGACCACTAGTTTATACTGATGAAACCTACATCCACACTTCACATGTGTCCGGAGAAGCTTGGACCGATGGAACAGAATTTGGTGTAAAAAAACAAATCAGTACAGGCCAGCGGTTAATAATAGTGCACGCAGGAGGAAAAGATGTTTTTATTCCCAACGCTTTGTTAATGTTTAAGGCAAACCAAAAAACGGGAGATTACCATGACCAGATGAACTTTGTCAACTACGAAAAATGGTTAAAAGAAAAGTTAATACCGAACCTCAAACCGAATAGCGTACTTATCGTGGATAATGCGTCCTATCACAACAAACTTTTGAATCGTGCTCCAACGTCAAATTCTAATAAACAAGAAATGATGGATTGGTTGACAGAACACAACATTTCGTATAACCGGTTGATGTACAAAACCAGTTTGTATGAATTAATTAAACAAAATAAAGAGCGGTTTCGCGAGTACCACATAGATGCAATTTTAAAAGAACATGGCCACTCCGTATTACGATTGCCACCGTATCACCCGACATACACACCGAATATTTGGTCCATGGTAAAAGGTTATGTAGCAAAAAGAAACGTTTCATTAAACATGCAAGGCATTATGAGTTTAGCAACTGAACAAATGAATACCATCACTGCTGAGGACTGGGAAAATATTTGTCACCACGTTGAAAGTGAAGAAAATAAATATCGATGTCAGGAAGGAGAAATGGATCAAATAACAGACAATTTTATTATCAATACTTGTGACAGCTCAGATGAAGAACATGATAGCGAATAAAAGAAAAAAACAGAGGACTACTACTTATTCCACTTCTTGGGTATGTCATTTTATTAAGTTAAGAGAAAATTATTCTCCTTTTGTTGCAAACCGTACAACCACTACAAATGCAATTCCATCTTCTCGATAATTCAACTATATCAGCCACTTTAAATTTCTGTAAAAAAAAAATCAGTCATACAAAATTATTTAATTCAACAAATTCATGAAACTTATAGTTGATAAGCAAAGCAGGTTTTATACTAGTTATTTTGCGATATTATTGTTGCCTTTATTAGATAAAATGAGCATGTGAATGTTAAAAAAATATCGAAAGGAGTACCTGTTTTAACTTACACAATGGGATGAATGCCTGAAAAATATTCCATAAAAGAGCAATTTAATAAACAAAATTTGTTAATTTTTAGGAAGTGCTGGATTCTTTTCCCTCCAGAGACAGGAGGAATGAGGCCTACAAGAGTACCTTATGAGGAGTCCAGCATCTACAGTGAACTTAATTTCTACTGCCCAAGCAATATGGAAGTTTTTAATGGTATATAAACTTGACACATAATTTTAAAATGTCTGTGAATTACTGAATGACAGTGTTATACTTAGCACAGTAGATACTGTTCAACATAAACATGCATTTAATGCCTCTGGCATTGCAAGCGTTCATAGGCTGCGGTGCCTGCTTAACATCAGGCAGGTTGTACGCTTGTTTGTCACCTTAGTATTATAAAACAAATACCAGGGACAATCTTACACAAAACTACCTAGTCCCAAACTAAGCACAGCTTGTACTATGGGTACCAGGCGGCGATTTATTGTTTATTTATTTATTTTATTTTATTTATATGGAACAGCAACAGCATTACAGAAAAAATACAATGCTAATAAATAAAGCCAATAACAGATGTTCACAGCATTACGGTTAACAAGCCATAAAAAATAGGTAATGGTGCTAATGGTTTAAGATTGCAACCTCGCATTGTATAAAGACCATACATAAATTTGAGAGGATTATGTAATATACGGATTAAATATTATACTTAAATTAAATACATAGAAAACATCCAATACCCAGGAACAAACATTTGTGATCATCACACAAACACATGCCCTGGCTGGGATTCGAACCCGGGACCGCCAGCTTCACTGGCCATTGTGCAACCAACTGAGCCAAACATGTCATCAATATGTTTCTGCTATTTCTCTTTTGTGACCAAGTAATAAAATAAACCACAACTAATCAAACATGATTGGTCACACTTGTATAGTATAGCATGCTTTTGTTCTACTCATATTATATTAATATTTAACAGCCATTCCATACTTAAACTGCTTGGAAGGAAATGTTCAATTATGGATGACTTCACTATTACTCACAGAACCATTTGTGCGGTCACATATGGTTCTGTGACTAAATGTTAAATGAACTTCTGTGATGTAAGCCCTGACGTCACACAGTGTCATCTTTTTGTACATTTGAGATCATCCTTCATGATGATGCATGCACTTGCATATGTAACCGTTTCAGTGACTTTATTCTTTAACTCAAACATGAATATTAAGAGCATATCAAATTAGGGATAGATTTACTGTGGTTGAGTTTAGGTGGCATTTGGTAGCCAGGCTCTTCAGTGTTTTTATAGTGTTTATTTTTGGTCTCAGCAAATATCATTAAAGGAAATGATATTGTGAATTAACTTTTTATGAAACTGGAAAATAGTTACGAGGCTGAGTTTACTTTGGTCGAAGTTATCACGAGACAACAATGACGATTGAAACAAGCGGTCAAAACGCTTGCAAACTCGCCCAGCCGTACCCTAGTCTACAAGCCAGGCTTCCGATTTTTTTCCCTACATGACTTCAATTCGTCGTGGGGTCGATCAACTTTTTCTTGTTTTGTCCCTTAGGTTTTTTCTTCGTTATTTTATTACTTACCACAACATTGTGTATTTGATAAAATCAATAAGTTTTCATAGCCAGATAAACAGTCTATTAGAACATATATGTTGCATCTCCCAATAAAAACGTTTTCTACGAGAAAACATGGTTGTCCAGGGCAACCACTATTTTCATTAAATGGGCGGACATTGATGTTCGCTAGGCAATCGGTGAAATTGAAGGTAAATGATTATATTTTAATACCGTTGTCAAGTAGTTTCACGCTATAATTAATTGAGTAAGAAATGCAACAACATCTTCAATTTTTGTAATTTCCTAGTATCAGCAAACTGTAGAAACAGAGGACACTAAAATGTTGATTCACCCAATGCCTATACTTTGATCTTCAAGTGGTTTATGGATGGAGTATAAATGACCGTATTGAATGTGTGTTGCAGGGCTGACCGGAGGCCGCCTGGTAGAGCTGGGCGCGGGAGACGCGCTGGTGGTGCCGCGCGGCTGGTGGCACTACGTACAGAACGTGGACCCGTTGAACATCACGCTTAACATGTGGCTGCCGCATGTAAGTACTCCTTACGACATTTACTTATAGCTTGCACTATGTATGCGAAATTATAAGAATTAACGCAACAAGGTTGTTCAAAAATGATTTAAAAAAGGGTAGAGATAGAGGTGAAAGGGGGAATTAGACACATGGTTATATTTATGTTAATTTATATAATTCGAGAAAAATTCAAAATGTTCGCTTGGTAAACTTCGGAGATAAGAAGGAAGGGTGAGGGGGAATGGTATTCTTTTCCACATTTTCCTTAATAAATCGAAGTTTAACCAGTGTAAAAAAATCAAGCCATTACATGGTCAATCCAAAAAACAGCCTAAGTTTGCGGATTGTAGTAGATCAACGGATCTTGGTGCGGCTGTTTGCAACATTAGCCGATCCGTTGATGACCGTGTAATGGCTGCCTATGATACCCCATTTGACTTAGTAGCTAGACTTTACATTTTTGCCCCCCCCTCATTTTGGTCACTTTTATAATCTCTTTTATACACATAAAAATGTTTTTACATTCCTTATTTGCAATATACTTAGGCTACCCATCTTTATAACTATAGCGCTACAATTCTCAGAAGGACCGGCACATTCCTTCCTTCCTTTTTTAACTTTTTGGTACGGAATCCTAAAAAGAGGGTCTTAAATACAATATGATATATATACAATAAAATTGTTAATTTCCTCCACATGTTTTGTGATAAAAAATGTTATATTTTCAGGAAAGAGACAATACAACCAGGGTTTCGGAAGCTCTCACAAAGATAATGGTGGCCCAGGTGTGCAAGGACCTTCCGCAAGACACGGCCAAGCTCCTCGTCAACCCTAACGAAGTATGTACTTATCGATAGCAGTCAAGTCACCTGTAATTATATCTTTCATGAACACTCAAAAAAAGGCTGGCAATTGTTCATGGATCAAACAGTTGCGTCAATATGGAACCCCAAAATCCATGACATGAAATAGAAAAGATTGTTATTAGTTGTTTCGTTTATAAAGCCATTAATAATAATGCTATTGAACAAACCATTTGCAAATAACCACTATATTATCTCTGGAACTACAAGCATTAAAATTTGTGTTGGTAGCAAGCCAATTTGTCGCACGCGAGTGGTTGTAAAATGCATTTTATCGGTTGCATTGGGACGCACTTGGAAAAGAACAAGAATATTGATGGTTACAAGGCTTATATGCCGTTTTGGTTCTTAACAGATATGGTTGAGCCTTAAACGATTATTGGCGTAACCGATATTTTTAGCCCCATGGTCAGGTCATTAATTTAACCAGCTTACCTGGCGTGCATTTAAGCAAATCGTGACATAGTTCTAACACGATGGGTATTTGGGATGGCAGACTGTTCGTATTTGATTGTGGCTTTCTCAAGACAGCGTTGAGTGGAGAATATTCTCGAAATTCTCAGAAACGGCGTGCTCTATTCTAGCGTCAACTTGAAAGATGAAAACGATATATGTCCGTCGATTTCTACTGAAGAATTAACATAATCCCGGCTACATTCGATTTTTAAAAACCCAACAAAGTTTGGTTATATTATATTACATTTTTGTCAATTATGAAGGTGTTCGTACTTAATTATTTTATTATTTAAATGTACAGGCTAGTCCTATTTTGACCAGAGCCCAATTGCGTTGGTTATTGTTTCATGAGAAACTGGATATTCAATTCAATTTATTATACTTAATAACTAAGAGACATATTGCAGTTATATCAGGAACTAATTAAATAATGCTAGTTACTCATACTCACTAAGGTCACTTGGCAATTTGTTAAAAACTTTAACAACGTGTAAGTCTGCACAGTGTTCTGCTAACCTAAGTTTAGGACAGAAAGGGAAGTTAAGATTTTTTGTGCTTGTAGCTAGAAGATTTTTTGTCGTTGTAGATATTAACTAAACCTAATGTACTTTCAGGATGACCTGTCAGACACCCCGCTAGCAGTGCTGTTCCTACAGTTAGAATCAGTGACAAAGTCCTACTTGGACAGCCGACGTAAGCTCCGCCGCGCCAAGCGGCAACGCACCGAAGAGGAACCTACCCCTCGCGACGTGGAAGATTTCGATCTCAACGCCATCCTCAAAAACCATAGACAACTTGAGGTACCACCCACTATATCTAATGAACAACTCATTGATTTGCTGAAGAGAAACGTGAGAGAGTATGCCAGCACAGGGGTGTCTTTTGACGAGGATGAGATTGATGGGACAGGGACTTTGTGTTTAACCAAAGCTGTCATAGACGCATTCAGTGATAGCCAGGTTATTGAGCTTGTCAAACAGAATCTGTTTTCTCGACTTAAGTGATCACTAACTTTCAGATACGTTGCTGTATAGTTGATGAAAGGATCTCTTATTTACAATAGCTAACCAATAGTACAGTCAAGGTCAAAGTAATACACACCAAAAGTTTCAACAATATGTACACACCAACTCTACTGGCATAGTAATTATACATAGGTTTGGATATATATTTATGATATTTTGATATTTTTACTTATCTTTGCCCTTGACTGTACTATCTACTATATATCTTCTGAACAGCTCGGAGTATTGTTAACGAGGAACGGAAGAGACTGTGCTAGCACTACCTAGGGTCTCATTTGATGAGGATAGAATAGTTGGGTCGGGGACTTGGAGTCTGACCAAGACGGTCATAGACGCGTTTAGTGCCAGTCAGGTTACTGAGCTTGTCAAATATTATAGAATCTGTTTCGTTGACTGAAGTGATTCACTAAGTTTCAGTTAAATGGTGAATGGTAGTTATAGTTGATGAAAGGAGCTCTTATCTACAATACCTTATCAGTAGTACTGTACTACCCGCTATATCTACTGAACAATTCAGATTTGTTTATGAGGAAGGTGAGAGACTGTGCTAGCACTACCTAGGGTCTCGTTTGATAAGGACGACATAGCTAGCACGGGGACCTTGTGTCTGACCAAGGCGGTCATAGACGCGTGCAGTGATAGTCAGGTCATTAAGCTTGTCAAAGAGAATCTCTTTTCTCGAATGTAGTGATCACCAAGATGAGGAATGTTTTTTAATTATCAGGGACAATCTGACATATATGGACTTAGTCATAAACTAAGCAAAGCGTCTACTAGGCGACGACATACATAATATATACTATAGATAAATTATTATAATGAAATAAATAGATAACATCCAAGACCCAGAAACAAACATTCATGAGCATCACACAAATACTTGCCCTGGCCGGGATTCGAACCCGGGACTGTCAGCTTCTGATCTCTTTCTCACCACAGCCTACAGTATTAGTCCACATTGGCTGTTGTAGACTAGTTGATTAAGTAATTGTTTCTTACATTGGGGCTACAGAAAATTATGAGCATAATTGAACAGAAGTATCTTGGATTGAGTGCGTAAACAGTAATAACTAAGAGTACCTATATATTTTGGAGAAAATCTCTATGGCACAACATAAGTTGAAATTTAAAGGAATAACTATTTCGGTTTATACACACACAACAATTAACAACGTAGTGCAATCCTATTTAATAAACCTAAAGTCTATTACTGAATTTGGTATCTGTCGTTTTAATTTACAATATAAAATAAGTGTGCGTCATAATTCATTTCATTAATTCAATTCATTAATATGTACGGTCTGCCAAAAAAATCGTCTACCACTTTGCGAGAGTCTATTTTATGTGTGTTAAGACTGTTAAGGTTCAGAAGGGATAGAGCAATTTTTTGGCCGACCGTACATATATGCTCTACTGTAAAATGAAAGCGATCATCGAGTCAACGTTCAATATAGCGCTCAGTGATTAAAGTAAAAGTACATTTAGTATTTGAATTGTAGTTCGTAAGAGAAATGTAAGATGGTCTGATTTAAAAATAAGACAATGTGATAATTCCACAAATACTATATTTTATGATCTATTTTAATGAGTAGAAATTTATTGATTTTGATAAACTTTTGTGCTTAGCATAGTGAAATGTTGCAATTGATGATCATGGTGCTATAAGCACTCGAATAAGGTTCTAAAAATTCGATTTATGATTTTATTTCGCTTAAAAAGACTGTCAAAGACTAAATTAAACATCTCAAATACCAAATTTTGTTTTATTGTGCGCTATAGATAGGTACAGGCGAACTTATTCCCTTAGATTCTCTCCCAATGACCCTAGCGGGTTTGTCTTTGGCGCCTGTTTTGAGGTAGGTCCGGTAGTAGAAGTCTCCAAACATGAGCACCATGAAGAGGTTCTGCGGGAACATGATGTAAGCACAGGGCCGCGGGAAGGGGCAGTCGCGCTTCACCGCCAGGGCACCAAAGTGGATCATGAGGTAGGAGAACTGCAGCTGGAAATTTTTGATCACCAAATTTGGGTCATTAATTCGTGGATATCTTTTTGTGGAAATGTCTGTAGAATCTAATGCGATTTCAAACTATTTCTTAGAAATCTGGGCGCCCCAGCAAATAGTCAAAAACTATAGATACTACTTCAGCAAAATTGTGTCCACGAAATTTAGACGGTAGACTAATGAGTAATGACCTATATATTGGTATAGGTATGGGCGGGCTGCTTTTCCGCAACTAGACGTTTTATGGTGCGCCTATTTTGCGTGATGGGTTGGTGGCACAATTCTTGCCAACCCAACTCTGCCAGGAATCCTAGCAGACAGTTTATTTTAGGAAAATGCATAGCTAAGAAGTCTGTAATAATAATACTCTTGTTAAACAACCTAGTTTTGACCAGGCGGGAAAGGTACCTACCCCAACCCAAAAAATCCTGAACAAGTAAAACATAAATAAAATGAAACAAATATGTAATAAATAATTACACAATAAATTCAAAGTTCTAAGTCATAACATCACTTTTACATTTTACTGTTCTGGCTCTTGTTTGAGAATGGAATTCAAGCCCTTTCATATGATCCCACTTTTATCACTGATATTTGAATTTTTCATAGGAAAACGCTGTAACAGTCGGACAGACAGACGGCCAGAAGGGCACCATAAGGGTTTCTTTTTTTGCCTTTTCGTACGGAACCCTAAAAATAGTCTTACGAGTTGTAACTGCGTGACGTGTTTCTTCCACCAGAGCGAGTGCTTGTAGGTCTCGTCCCAGGACGTGAGCAAGTAGTAGGTGTACATCACCATATGTACGAACGAATTGAGTGTCACCAGCATCGTCATGTGCCCGCCTGTCAATCAAGAAACACATTAACTTCTCCGGAGCGCAGCACACAACAACGCAACACGCTCAGTGGCGATCAAACAATATAATCGTTAACTGTGGGTTAACTGGAAGAGATCCGTTACAGGGATAAGCGGTTTCGTATTCATCTGAATTGTTTTAGCTTACTGTATAAACTGTATTGTATGTTTGGTGATGTGTAAAATTTCTACAAAGTGGGAAAAGTTTCTGTGTGCCTAGTGTACTTATATATATATATATTATGTGTATATTACTACAGTACTACACTAAGAAATTTTACATTATACATATATTATATAGTTAGTTAACAAGAACTTCATTTCTGGACCGATAAAATGCTGCCGACTACTACTACCTACTCTTAGTGATGATTTTGTGACTGACATGTAATCGATTCTGATTTTGGTTGCCCAGATGGGCAAACTTGTCAGCAGAGGGGTAAACTCTTGAAAAGCTACTCCAGTCATTACCTAATCTAAAAAAAACCTAAATCCAAATGGGAGCATCCGTTTAGGAGTTACAATGCCGCAGACAGACACATAGATACGAGGGCTGCTATTTATATATCCGGAAACCGGGATTACAATCTTCTTAAATAGCATATTTGACCGCCATGGTAAAATTTGAACTTTTTTAAGTATATAAGGTATATTTTTTCTTCCTTATTAACGCTCGTGTTTTGTTTTTGACGGGTTTTAAATGTCATCTCGCAGCAAGAATGGAACTCACTCGTGAAAATATTCGTGCTATGATTTATTATGATTTTCGGCGTGGTTTAACGCAACAACAGTGCATAGATCAACTAACTTCAACTTTTGGTGATGAAGCCCCATCTAAAACTACTGTGTATCACTGGTTTAGTGAGTTCAATCGTGGACGTAGTATGCTTACGGACGAAGTTAAGGCAGGTCGCCCGAAATCGGTCGTTGTACAACAAAATATCGAGGCTGTGCGAAAACTTATAATGGACGACCGACATGTTACGTACCGCGAGATAGAGGCGACTCTGGGTATTTCTATGACCAGCATTAATAGCATATTACATAATTATTTGGCTGTAAAAAAAATTTGTTCGCGTTGGATACCCCACAACTTAACAAATGAGCAAAAACATGCTCGCGTCGAATGGTGCAATAAAATGTTAAAAAAATATAACCGTGGTGACTCAAAAGCCGTTTATAACATCTATACAGGTGACGAATCCTGGATCTATGCATACGATCCCGAAACGAAGCAACAATCAACGGTATGGGTGTTTCAAAATGAGCCGAACCCTACGAAAGTTACTCGTGCAAAAAGTACATTGAAACAAATGGTGGCCTGCTTCTTCGGTATTAATGGCCATGTAGCTACAGTGCCACTAGAAAACCGTAGAACGGTTAATTCAGAGTGGTACACGACCATTTGCTTACCGGAAGTATTTGAACAAATTCGTAAAACTAACCAGCGACGAAGAATCATTCTTCATCATGACAATGCCAGCTGTCATACGTCACGCGAAACAACTCTATTTTTGGAGGGTCAAAATGTGGAATTAACGGGTCATCCGCCGTACAGCCCTGACTTGGCACCCAACGATTTTTATTTATTTCCAAATATAAAGAATAAATTACGCGGTCAACGATTTTCGACCGCTGAAGATGCTGTCGACGCATTCAAACAACACGTTATGGAGGTACCTCAGGCGGAGTGGCAGAAGTGCTTTAAAAATTGGTTCACGCGAATGCAAAAGTGCATAGATCATCAAGGGGAATACTTTGAAAAACAATAAAACTATTTGCAGCCGTGTACGTTTGTTTGTTTTTTTGTTTCCGGATATATAAGTAGCAACCCTCGTACGCATATAAACACGTCAAACTTAAACACCCTTCTTTTTTGTCAGGGGTTAAAAATGCCTTGATCAGAATCTTACCTGGCACCCACTTGGTGATGCCCCACGCCACCATTATCATCCCAAAATGATGGTACACGTGCAGAAAAGTCACTTGCTCTTGTTTCTTCCTCAGTATGAAGAATACCTGTGCAAATACCAGGCAAGCGGGTCATATAATTATATGTACAGTAAGGAAAACTGAAACACGTACCTTTTAGACCTTATTGTCATTGTGGCAAGAGCGATAAAGGTACGTGTTTAAATTTTCATTACTGTACAGTCAGGCTATGAAAATGTTGAGCTAAAGTAGTGCCTTGTCATAATAGTAAACTACAAACATAAGACAATAACCAAAAAGCATGAAGAACATAAACATTTCAAAATGACAAGGTTCTAAATGTGTTCAAAATGTCCAGCAAGTACTGTGATAGAGCGACAATGCTATGGTTACTATAATATTCTCACTTACGGCCTATGTAAGTATTAAGTTATAAGGATTGGCTACAAAGGTATTTAATTTGAATTGAATAGGAGAATTTGCATGCCACTGGGCAAGTGACATCCGTCAGCCATGCAAATTATTCCAGCAATAAAACAAGGTACAGTCAAGGTAAACTCAAGTCATTATACGGTTTCGCAAAACATTAATTCATAATAGCCTGATTTTTTACCCGACTGCGCGACGCAAAGGAGTGGTATGTATGTATGTATGTATGTATGTATGTATGTATGTATGTATGTATGTATGTATGTATGTATGTATGTATGTTTGTATGTATGTATGTATGTATGTATGTATGTTTGTTCCTATCTGGTACTCCAACGCAGACCAAACGTGTGGACCGATTTTGATGATTCTTACGTCAATCGATTTGTCTTAACTGTCCGAATGTCACTGAAGACATGAAAATGATGAAAACTCAAAATGGCGATAATGAGACGTCATATCGTGAAAAAGAAAAAAAATGAAAATTGACGTACTATATCGAGTGGGGTATCAATGAATAGGGATTTAAAAATTATTATTAGGTTTCTTTTATCATTTTTAATTTGGAATTACCAGTTAGGAACTATAACGATTTAAAGTTGGTTAGCAAGCCGTTCTCACTAAATTTTCATTTAATTGCATTGTAATAAATCTGTGCAAGCTTCTCAATAACCCCCACGATAAAGATAACGAAATTGTCTGACTTTTATAGTTTTAACTAAAAAGTTAAAATAAAAAATAATAATTAATAAAACAAAAACCCGACTGCGTAAAAAACTAAGAAAAAAACTGCGTAAAGAAAAAAACAAGTCCAGTGCCCTAGAAATTTGTTAAGTTATAATGGAAATCTTTCATGATTCATGATCGATACTCACAATATAACAAATAATAAATTCTAATGTGGAACAGCGATTTTGAACAGTCGGGACCCATAAGAGATCTAGATCGACGCAAATCTTCCCAACAATCGGTACCGATACTTAACAAATTTCTAGGGCACTGGACTTGTTTTGTTCTTTTTAGGTTTTTTGTGTTTTTAATTATTATTATTTTTACTCCTAATTTTATAACATATTCTACAACATTATATTCATGCCTTGAGTCCAACATAATTTCAACCAGGAAGTAGGTATATAAATTGTCTAAAATGGATTTTTGAATATTGAAATTGGTAATAGTACTTTTTTTTTGTTTGTAAGCATAACTATATTTTTATCTTATTTTTATTATTATTATCATAATTGCAAACAAAAATACACTTAAGTGTAATATCATCGTTAAACCAGTAGGTTTGTCTCGATGCTTCATTCCGCTGTTAGATAAACACTGCAAAAACATAAACATAAAAATACGTTAATGATGAAATTGAATATGTATAAAATTTGCATTGAGAGTTATCAGTTATTTTATTAAATATCGTTTCACAGAATATTTACATGAAAAGCCACTAAATATACAAAATGTATGGTTTTGCTGGTATGTGTCCTAAGTTAACGGCAACTAGTAATAAAATAGATAAGTACTTTTAGGTAAAAATTATTTGTGTGATTAATCTTCAATGTTATAGAGCTAATCTCGTCTTGGCGGCGGCCCTGCCGTGCCCCCAGATAAATTCCATATCAATAGGGAATGGATGAAAATTTTCAAAAATCTTGAAAACTTGTTTATAGTTAGAAATAAGCCTCCTTATTGTTAGAAAAAAATACAGATTTTCTGTGGCTTGGAAAAGAAAGTTTTCAAATGAAATAGTCACCAGGCCTAATAAAATACGAAAACTTGAAGAGTAACAGTACATTTACAGCCGTTTTAATCGAAAATATCAATGCTGCTCTTGCCGTACCGTATAAGGCGGGCATATAGGCCCACCAACACCTTTTCATCTATTTTTTCCTAGGCCACAGAAAAATCTGTATTTTTTTTCTGACAATAAGGAGGCTTATTCCTATCTATAAACAAAATTTCAAGATTATTGAAAATTTACATCCATTCCCCATTTCATAGACTGGGCCACAATGGAACAAGGCCATTTGTTAAGTTTTTGTAGCTAAGTAGATACATATACACATTAAAATCATACCGTGTCTAGTAGATCAATGATTTTGATGAAGAAGTATACGTAGCAGACGCGCCAGGCGTACTCGATGCCGTTAGGGCCCTCGTCCACTGGCTGGCAGAACAGCCGGTAGTGGCTGAACCAACCCAGGACTAGACTCTGGGAAACATAAGGATACGCATCAATCATACAAAGGTCATGCGGTAAGGCCGGTAAGAGTAATAAAAAAATCTAGGCAATAAAATTAAATTGCCGCCACTGGACAGGAGGTCTGCATAAGACAGAACCTGACTGAACTGGGTAGGTTTGGCTACTGTTTTTTACGTATCAGTAAATCGGATTTAGTGGGGGGGAGCGCAAACCCACAAACGCGAGAAGGAAGTGGATTGAACCGGTTCAACCTGACTTAATTGGTGAAAGAGAGAGCGAAAGAATTGAATATAGGGGCGGAGAATTACTTAGAATACGGACTGGTCGTGCGGAGTAAAAAACTTTTCCACGAGAGTGAGCCGGTTGAATGCTCGGATAACGATCCAGGTTTGAAGTTGTGCCTGCAGTGAAGGAGCGAGCCACAGACAGGCACAACCACAGGAACCTGGCGGAACATTTAATAAGAAAGAAAGTCGAGAGCTTGTCGCTAATTCACCAGCGGTGGTGAGACAGGCTGTCTTATATGATGAAACTCTTTGTTGCAGTTTCTGGATTCTGGGCAACATGTATTTTTAATGTTTGCTGTCACTCTTAATTTTCGTTGGATGTACTGTCAATATATGTATCTAGTGTTCGTTAATAAGAATTTGCTTTCATTTTAAACTGCGCAACATTATTATTATAAACTCTCATTCACGAACTTCGCTCTTGTACATGTTCATACTTACTTTATAAACAACGTAACCACATATGAGGATCTGCGTTGCGTTGTAGAGCGCGATAATGGTACGGAGATCGTAGGCGCGTCGCGTGCGCATGAACTCCGGTAACCAGTGTAACACGGACACCAAGTATAACACTATTATGGCCGCCCCTGGCCACGGAGTTCTCATGAGGAACCAGTTTTGGGTTCTCGGATCTGTGTTTAGAGAAATGCTTAATAAGGACCAATAACAATTCAAACAAGAGGACTGTCAATCTCCATACAAAAAGCCGGTACCTACAATGCCCAATGTATAAGAATTATTATTTACAATTATTCGACTTCGTAAGCGCGACACAGTATTTGTATAATACGATTTATTTACTTAATAATCGCTGTTTACAAGCTAATTGTTACCTATGTTTCTTTGTTCAATTATAACATCAATAAATGTTTAGTTTTATGGCGCCATCTAGTTTTTGCCTGAATATGTCCTTGCGGGCGGGGTACGGTCCAAAGTATGGATACTGCCAGATTTCTAGTTTGAATGGTCCTTCTTTGATAAGCTCAAACAAGTTAGAATATGGGTCCACCTTCTCAAAACATATGCATTTGATGACGATGAATAAAAGGTTTTCCGTTATTATACTTCTAGCCATTACATGTATGGATAGAACCTGGAGACGACCGAGCTTTGCTCGGTGAGAGGAGTTTTTTGAAAAAAAAACCTACTACTAGCAGACCAACAGTTTTCGACAACAACACAACAGGGTTGATCGAGACCAACCGGCTGCATGCTAGATTATTAACACTCGCTTACGTAAAAAACGGGCCAAGTGCGAGTCGGACTCGTGCACCGAGGGTTCCGTACAAATTTTCACTAACCCTAACTTTATTACCTGGTACCGGTTGAGTTAAGTTTGCACCTGATATCTATAGCATTGCATACAAATGAGGTAACAAACTTAACGCAACCGGGTTTTTGAATAGGTTTTTTGCAAATAAAGAAAAATTACTAATTACACATATGGCTATAATTTTCGCGTAATACTTATGTTTATTTATACAAATTGTGAAAATGTTTGTTGGGTAAACTATGGAGATAAAGGGGGGAATGATATTTTTTAAAACAAAATCTAATAACAATAAAAAAAAATTATAGGTCAAAATTGTGCAGATCAATCCTTTCCATATGATATACCTACTACTTGATCTAGTAGCTTGACTTAATTTTTGCCCCCCTCATATTCGTCGTTATTTTAGAAAATGAAAATATCTTTTTGAATATTTCCTTTGCAATACATGTGGGCTGACCATGTTTATAAATATTTCAATTTTCAAATAGATACCATAAGTAGTTTTTGAGATATGGCGCTATAATAGTCTGACAGACAGACAGACAGAGTCGCACCATAAGCGTTCCTTTTTTACCATTTTTGGTACGGAACCCTAAAAAAAGGTGAACCTAAAATTTTGCTCCAGAAATAAAGCCCTAAATCACCTACCTGCAATATCTTCATTTAAATAGTAGTATAATCTCACAGCGGCTTTCAAAATAAGCGCCATTTTAGCGAGCAGCAATTTCTAACGTTTATTGGCTTAACGCGCGCAACGCTACCGTTGGTAATGAATGTTCATTTTAAAGTGAAATTAAACAGTTAAGTATTATTCATTGAAGGTAATGTTATGTAGGTAAGTACAGTCCATATCAAAACTTGCAGTCGTAGGCATTAATGAGTATAGACTGAGATTATTTCTTTAATCCAATTTAACTTGCAAGAAATAACCCACACAAACATACCTACATATTAACAACACATCAAGTGAAATAAAAGCTTGTTAGGCTGCCCGTCCATTTAAGCAAAGTGAAGTGGAGCTACGTAAAATTAACCAATCACATTTCGCAGATTCAAATTCGCTCGTGTCGTTTTCAATCTGATTGGTTAATTTCACACAGCTCCGCTTCAATGGAGGGTGGAGGGGCACCCTAAAAATTCTGGCCTGTATTCAGCTTCATGAAGGTTTTGTTAGCAGCAGTTGAATTACAAGCAGGGTTGCCATATGGAAAAATTAAATGTCCTGATAAAAATCCTGACATCACCCTAAAAGTCCTGACATTTCTTGTAACAGACATTTATCAAAAATCACTCGACCCCGTAGCCCGTAGCCCCCTCCCCGCGCCGTGGTTTTTTTTTTTAACCAGGCCATTTCTAAAAAACCCTGACACTTGCCAAGTCCGGCCGTTGTCCTGGTAAATGGTCAAAAATCCTGACGTATGGCAACTCTAAGTACAAGCCACACGGTACTCTATCCTCCAAGTTCGAAAAAAATGCCGAATACCATTACAAGACAGTAAAAAAAACAACTTTGTTTATAAAGTATACTTCTTCTACATGTTCTATTACCTACACCTATGTCATTTAACGTACAATGACTACAAATAGCTAGAAAATATAAAATGATACAAAAGTATCGTATTTTATCATCTTTATTTTTGCACAACATTCCTATGAAAATTATCATTATAAAACTAAACAATATAGGTAAAAATTGCTATGTCAAAGTTTAAAATGCTTAACAATTTTTGAATATCTTCACACATAATAATACAGTAGGTATTGTTTAATTTATTAATTACTTATACGTGCATTTTCAATGATGTTTAAGAACCAATGATTCAGCTGTTACGCTAAAGTAACAAAGTAATTTGGAGAAAGAGCGTAAAATAGGGAATATCGGTGCCAACGTCACTTCGGTGCAGTCACGTCTGTGACATATGAAAACATGTGAAGTAGATCATTTGGTTACACAAATAAATATTTGGTTATACAAACGCATGGCTGGGTCGCTGAAGAATTTGCCTTTACATTGTTGTTTTGTTTCTATATTTTGCACAAAATAACTTTATGAAATCCACCCTGATCAGCCATCATACCGGCCTTAGCCGAAGTCATTTACGCAGGGTAACATCATGTGGTTTCTCAGATCTAGTGATGGGTGGAAATGGCTACTTGTTGAAGGGGAACTCCGGGTGTTTCTCGATGCCCTGGAAGAAGCTGAAATCGCAGATGCGGCCCGCCTCGCCGCGGTCTAGTGTACCCAGCTCCGCCATCTCAGCCTCACTCAGCTCGAAGTCCCACACCGATATGTTCTGTAACAACGAGGAGGGTTACTTCAAAGTTCGTATCGTGCATTCCTGCTGTCACCCTCTTTCTCGTGGTTATAGTAAAAAATCTTATAACCATCCGGCGCCATAAGCACACGTTCAATAAACAAATTTAACGCATATAAAAGAAATACAGAAAACATAGAAGCATACGACTATGCTTCTATTTTTAAGCCCTCGTTATAATATATGTGAAAGAAAAATTTAAATTAGTCCTTTTCTGAGGAAAGTGGAAATAGGGGACTACGAAACCCTGTTTTCGCCAATTATTTGTAGGTCAGATCGTTTCGAGCTGCAGTTGTCCCTTTTGCACTGTAATACGGGGGATTTGAGGCGATGCGATAGCAATCGTTTTAAAAAATACCTAATTTCCAAAAGGCCTTTTCTTAGTATATCCTCTTAAACTGTGGCCAATTCGTAAGTAAAAGAGTAGTGAAGTTCGTATCGATGCTTAGGATGACGAACGAAAACTTACAAAGTGACCAACATCTGTTCTTTTTGTTTAAGGGTAAACCTTATTTCGTTTGACGTAAAGACTAATTTCGTGTAAAAGTCATTGGCACTTACAACACCTTACATTTCGAAGTGGCAGTTGTGGCCACAGTTTACAATGCAGATAATGAGTATTGTTCATCGGGTACAAAGCTAAGTGGATTCGCTCTAGAAAAAGATTTTATAATATAACTGTATTCGAGTGAGTGGGATGCCGGAACGAATTATGCACTTCGAAACGGAGTAGTTGCTTAGAGAGATTAACACAAGTTTTCCAATAACCCCCTCATTTAACAATTAATATCCCAACGAACGAAAATGTAATCTCTGAGAGATCGCTGTTTAGAGATAAGACCGCCTGTTTTTTACCTTTCCTTGCATATATTGTTTTCTGTACTCTGTTTTGTGAGGTGGGCAATAAAGAATTATTGTATTGTCTTGTTTAGTAATCAAGTGAATCCTATCACTGTGGTTTGGTAGAATATGACGACCAGCAAGCCTATATGAACAAGCACCTTCGACAACATAAATCAAAGGGAGATTAGTCAAAATCAAATCAAATCATTTATTTATTTCGTATTAGTGTAAAGCCGCCTGAAATAAGGCAAGATGACGTCACAGGAGATCGGGAAGGAAATTTTCTGTTGTTTAGACAGTTTATCCATAGTCACCTATTTAAAAGTAAAAGTATAAATATCGTAATTCGCACTGTAACTTGCGATATTGCGAGTCAAGCGTTGAATAAACGAAAAAGCTCGCGTTCGGGTTTAGCTGAGCAGTGTCTACCACGTACAGAAAGCCCTTTGACACTTGCATTTGGCATCCTCACCTGAGGGCTCATACCTTCTCTTGGGGACGAGGCTCCAGCGTCAGAGCAGGTCCGAATATGAGCGCCTGCACCCGAAGATTCATATGTAAGTTGTTTAAGCTTGTCTCACCTGCTTAATGCGCTGCGGGTTGGTGCTCTTGGGGATGGCCGCAATGCCGCGCTGAAGAGCGTGCCGCAGCAGAATCTGCGCGGGAGTTCGTCCGTGCGCCGCCGCCGCGCGCGTCACTGGCTCCAGAGTCAGCAAGTCCGGGTATGAGCGCCTGCACACATTGATTCACATTTTCACAAAATATATGGATTTAGGTAAAGAGTTTCGACACACTTTATCTAAATAGCACATGATAGTAGGTACAAGTTGAGAAAGCTTGCTCTTTTGATCTTAATTGCGCGCAAAGATTTATTGTAACTTCCAAAAGTGAACGTCTTTGGTTTACGCTCGATGTAATGCCAAATTAAGAGAACATTAGTATTTATTCTTATAAGGAAATAGTAAAAAAGAAATCGAAGGATATTTGAAAGTATCAGATTTGCTGTCTCAATGCCAAGGCGTTGCATTTATTTCGGTTACATTTAGTGCAATATTTTATTCCGTATATGAATATGAATAATGTTATAAATAAATTAACTGTGACATCAAAAGTAGATATTTACCAACTACGTATTCGATGTATATTTGCTATTAAATTAAGGGTAGGAGAGTTGAATGCAATCGTGGAGTATAATAGTGGTATGATTGTTTTGTAATTTGTTTTCAAACAATATATGTGAGTTCTACAGTCCTGAACGGTCACAAACACAAGGCTCACCCGGTCTTTACAGAGAGCGCGACGGTGAGCGCGATGGAGCCAAGCCGTGAGTACGCCACCACGGATCGCCGAGTCACTGCGCTGTCGCCAATAGCGCTGGTTGCTACAGCAGGTGTACTGCCAGCTGGAGTGTGAACACAACACAACGCACCCGGTCTTTTCAGCGAGCGCGTCAGCTAGCGCTTTTGAGCCGAGCGGCGAGTACGCCACTACCGGTACTCCGAGCCGCTGCGCTGTCGCCAGAAGCGCTGGTTGCTGGCAGAGCAGATGTACCTCCACCTGGAATAGCATAAATAGCATAAATAAAAAAGTAGAGAGCGCTACAAATATTTTCTCAGTCTTGTAATTTAAGACCGTAGTATTCACATTGTCTCAATACTATCGAGACACGCTCGTGCAGTAGGGGCAGGCTTTTCCCACGCGTGCAGCCGAATATTTATACCGCTATAACTTATGTTTTTTTTAAAATGATTAGACAAGAAATGAGTTGCTACAAATATGTTATTTAATGTAATGTACGATAGATAATATTCATAATTCAACGATGGTTAGAAAATCCTTGTGTTTTTTAGTGTGAGTTTGTTGAAAAATATGGTATACCTAAATAAGATCAATTTACATAACAAGGGAGCAAAATTACATCGTGCAACCTTCAGCACTGGAGACTGTAATGCTGGGTTGGCCAACCTAGAATCAGAGCAAGCCAAATTGTTTTATAAGTTTTATAAAATGAGCGTTCATTAAATTGTAATTACACTTAAGAGAACGTATGGACCGGCATGATCGTTCAACGACCTAGCTCCTTAAAATTAAGATAGAAAAAAGAGAGCCAAACACATTATATGAGCCCTTGTATCTATCACACACACACACACACACTCACACATAGGTACCAATTTTGTATGAAACGAAATGTCTGATGCCGTACAAACCTGCAGGCAAGCTGGCTTTTCCACTGCGCAGACCCTGGCGAGCTGTTCTGCGTTCAGATTGGACACGCCGACGTGTCGCACCACACCAGACTCTTTCAACTTCAACAAACTCTGCAAAACATACATTTATTTAATCATCGTGCATTTCATTTTTGAAATGACTTAATTAGAAATCCATGTCCAATTGAGACTTTATAACGAGTTTGACAGTCTCAAATCGACGATGATTTACACCTAGAGATTTTTCTGGCACCAAAAGTGAGGTGGCTAGTGCTTGACATAAAAATAACATCGACAATCTTTTTATCGATTAGTACAACTTCAACGCCTTAGAGGAATACATAGTATGAAGTAGCTTTTAAGAAAATATTCACATTGTCCTGCAACTTATCAAAGCAATAAGAAAGTGGCAAAATCGAGAAACAAAACCATCATGATGGTTCTACGAGTATTACTTTATTCTCGAAGTAAACGAATTTTTAACTACTCAAAAGTTTTGATTACTTAACGTTGGTATTAGCCACTTTCTTATCACTTCGATAAGTTGCAGTATATTGAACATTTTCTTAATAGCTACTGCGACAACATACCTATACCTATATCCTCTAAGACGTTGAAGTTGTACTTATCGATATCAGAATTGTCAATGTTATTTTTATTTCAAGCACTAGCCAGCTGACGTTTCATGCCAGAAAAATCGCCAGGTATTTCTAGGTATTTGTGTCATTTCAGTAGTATAGTTTTCGATATGTATGTATGCATCTAAGGGTTAAAACAAAACACGCGAGTATACGCCACACAGAAGAAGCGAATAAGAGCATAGTCGAGCGATTCGCAAGGTGTGCTTCAAGGAGTACCGAGGCTCTGCATGGTCGCATAGCCTTCTCTTTAAATAAACAACCTATTTATACAATAACTTCACAACTGTGACAATGCCACTCTTTATGAGGTCTCTGTCCCTTTCAATTTAGTAGAGTGCGAGACAGACGCAGACGCTGTGGCGCGTGACTTGCACAGGCAGAATGGCCTATTGGCAAATATTTTATAAAAAAATAATAACATCTAATTAGGCATTGTTATGCTGTACCTAATTGACACTACTCATGCAATGCATTATAATGTTCTAAGCCAGCGTTTCTCAAACTGTTATGGCGACGGAACCCTTATGGAAAGCGAAATATTTATGGAGCCCTAAAAGACCTAGGAGCACACATTAAGTAGGTACAGCTAGTCTAAGTCTTTTAGTAATATGGAACGAAAGATAATCGAATATTAAGAATGTTCTCGGTACGCGATACTCTATATATATTGGGAATGCGATTTTTAACTTCATCTCCAAATCAAAGTAAATGGCAAAACACCTGAGTGATATAAGACACTTAATTTTAAAATCGCTTAAAACCGAATATAGTATATTTTATAATAAACAATATTACGAAATTGGTTTTTTTTTTCTGATAATTATGAGAAAAGAAAAAGTCGACAAAAACATAACACCACGGCCTTAATCGGACAAAACATATCATTTATTTTTTATAGTTTACAATGGATTCTTTGACATTCTGCAAACAAAGATGTTTCTATGTCTCTTCCTTCCCTTTAATTCCAAGTATTATAATGAATCCATATGAACGCATTTCTTTTTATTTTAGGAGACTGGAATGTCTTGGATATACAATTGGCCGTAACTTTCAACGCACGGCCAGATTCTAACAACCCCTTCCAGCCGTCTTCTCGGATTGATTTTAAATTGATGTTACCTATAATATCAATCTAGAATTTCACTTCATAATTCTCGGTACTTTCATTGGTACTATTGTTGCTTACTGGTTACTGTTATATTGATCTCAAACAACTTTCAATGTAAAATAATAACAGTTTCTTTTATTTTTCTTTTTCAAATTTGACGCCTTTTTTTGAATGGTCGTCATCAGTGTGCTCCTCAGCATCAGTGGGTTTTTCAGCAGTGGCTTTCTCCTCAGCTGGTTTCTCATCAGTGGGCTTCTCATCAGTAGGCTTCTCATCGGTGGCCTTTTCATCGGTGGGCTTCTCATCGGTGGGCTTCCCATCGGTGGGCTTCTCATCGGTGGGCTTCTCGTCAGTGGACTTCTCACCGGTGGGCTTCCCATCGGTGGGTTTCTCATCGGTGGGCTTCTCATGGGTGGGCTTCTCATGGGTGGGCTTCGCATCGGTGGGCTTCTCATCGGTGGGCTTCTCATCAGTGTGCTTCTCATCAGTATGCTTCTCATCAGGTTGCTCCTTTTCTGCTATTTCCTCAGGGTTTTTAGCTTTGTCTTTATTCTTTGTACTGGCATCAGAAGCTACTTCAGAGGAGGTTTCTTTGCTAGAACTCGGAGCTGTCTCGGAAGATAATTTTTCATTAGAATCTAAAGCCTTTTCTGAAGACGGTCCTTTCTCCGCATCTGTAGTTTTCTCTGAGAGCGGTTTTTGCGCTTTGGGCTTATTAGCACCATCATCTTTATTGGCTTTGGCATCCTCATTAGACGCTTCTTTGGTAGAATCTACAGCTGTCACTGGAGCTACGGAAGGTGCTGTGCTCGGCACTTTTTTGCCAGCATCTCCAGGTTTTTCCGCTGGCTTTTTAGTATCCTTGGGAGTCGGTTTTTGTTTAGGTTTTCTTTTGCATTTGAACTTTTTATAAAATTTCTTGGTGCAACACCATCCACAACAACACACGTACTTGCAGAAATACTCCCAGTCTCGTGATTTTTTTCTGAGTCTGCCTACCTTATCCCGATTGCCGTGTTTATGGTTTTTTTGCTCTTGGCCTGTAGCTGAGCATCGATGTGATTGCAAACATCTGGGACATGGCGGTCTTACACATTGAGCATGATAGGACGAGGGCATTCCCAATAGACATTAATTTTGTTGTCCGAATCTCATCTCATTTCCTAAAACCACTTGTGTGTAAGTTGAAGTCATATTAAATTGAAATGAGCTATACACGTATTGATTGATTGCAATTTATTACTTTAGTGAAAAATGACTAGTATTTGTAATAAAAAATAAAATATTTTGATGTTTAGTTGGGAGATGACGGGTGACAGGCCATTCTTTCTTTTTTGACCTGACACATGCCAGTCAAAAATCGCCTAGAAATATGCATAGCAAATATTTAGTCTTTGCTTTTTCAGGTAGATAATACAGATCACCCTACGGAGGATGAATAACAAATACATTTATAATATACTCAATTAGTTATTATGATTCCGCCTAATAGCAAATTACTCTCAGAGGAGTGTTACTTTTTTGCTAAAATAATACCAATGACGAGAGAGGGGAAAAAACGACAATGCAACCGTAAAATCTTCCCTTTTTGACTGCAATTCTGCAAACTAAGTTTAAATAAAAAACTTTGAATGGAGACCACTAAAAACCTGCAGATACTATCAAATAAAACCACAAGGCGTACAACCGTCCTTATCAAGATATGTGGCGACGATGCTTACACGCTGAGTATAATTTTACTTGATAATGTTATTCCAATGTATTTCATGAAGAAAAACGGTAAGGGCAGGTGATGGTGAGAAATGTTGTTAGACGAGATCCTATTGTGATCATCGTTATTAAACAAATAAGTTGTAAAGTGTTACCTCGTTTCGTTATTCCCACGTCGATGACACCATTGTTCAGTATTGAGGACGTCCGCAGCATTTGAGAAGCTTAACTTAGAATATCATGCAAAAATAAGCCTCCGTTGTGAGTTATTACTTTTTCACAGGTTTAATAATTAGCACAGCGTTCTTAAACGTATTCCGAATCACGTTTTTAAACATGCTCGCACATTTTTTTGAGTTCTCTTTAAACCGCATTTGTTTTGGTACATAATTAACAATGCTCAACAGTGATGCATCTAAACCAATCGACTGCAATGTAATATTAGAATTTTTGGTAAGATTAATGCTTTCATATGAGTCATTGGTGCCATGCATTGCGTCTACCATGTCTTCACCCCTACAACAGGGGCACATTAACCTCGGTAAATTTACGAAACCCCAAATCTTTCGCGGAACCTGTGGTCTATCCTTGATGCCTGAAATGGCACAAGCGTTTTCCGATACTTCTCCTATTATAACTGATTCTGTAGTAGTTTGAAGAGTCTCCTGAATTTCATTAGCCAAATCCATAGAGTACGCGAGTTTGTGATCAGATGCATCGACCGTATCATTTTCGGGTACCATTTGATTTTTAGGAATGTTCCGGTTGGGAGAAGGAGACCTAAAGACTTTAGACCACGGCTCTACATCGCGGCATTTGTTGCTTTTTTTCTTAAGATTAAAACCGTTTTTCAGTCTTTTCGTTTGGATATGAGATTTTGTTTTGCAACTAGATAAGTTTAAGATCTTTTCGAGGGTAAGTTCGGGATAGCTGCACTCGGTGTACACTTCGGGACTTCGATAAACTGAATTGAGGTTTATTTGTTTTATATCCTGGCTCAGGTTTTTTTTGTTTAAGGTATGAGACTCGTTTGATTCTTCTGTAAATGTGACACCCATTTTGAATGTTTCTTCTAATTGAGCTGGTTTGATTTTTCGTTCTGTTTACTGGATTTTTACAGTTTAATTTGAATTGTATGATGGGAGATGGAATGACGTTAAGACCATGACATGCTGTCCTTGTTTTGGCAGATGTGAAGATGACAGTGACGTTTCGTTTTTATATGTTTTGTAATAGACACATCTCCTGCCATTGTTAGATAGGAAAACGATAGATTTACCTTCCAAACTGCGATAAGGTCGGTTGTGAGGTCGACCTTTATGGAGCCGTCCCGGTTCTTGGGGTGCAGGTCCCCTGGAACATGCTCGAACGCGAAGGGCGTGTGCATCAGGTACAGGTCGAGGTACTCTAGATCCAAGTCCTTTAAAGATGCGTTGAAGTACTCTGGCACTAAGTCTGGCCGATTACCTGGCAAGTCAAGGCATGGATGACATAAAGGATTATAACAAAATAAAAATAGTATGAGAAGTACCACATCTATAGAGACATCCATGTGGTTATAGGTACTTATATTTTTGTAATGAGAACTGCTTTTATGATTTAGGTATGATTGACGTCAAAGAAGTGAAGTGTCTGTTCTCGGCTGCCAGAGCTGTCTCTAGTGCTCTCTTTAGTACCTCGGCTGAGGCCTAAAATATACCTATCTCGTTATAGTAACAGAGTAGACGTACTCAGACACGTCATTGCAGACGTGAAATGATGTAATAATTAGGCAATTTGCTTGATTATTATTTTTTCTTTGATTTTGAATTGCAATTGTTATTATGTATTATGCAAAGTCATCAACACACAATGTAAGTTGCATTTGAATAAATGAATTGCAATAAATGTGTACCTATGTATTTTATTTCTGTATTGTTTATAATCTTATCTCACCACATTACGTTACCGCTACACAAAGGTTATTTGGGACTCTCCCAGACAACCTCTTTAGCCATAACACCGCCTATTATCTGTCGCACTGTTTCTTTTGTTGGTGCGCAATAAATAATGGTAGCCTGCGGGGCTACTCCGAAACCCGAAAAACGAAGTTCGTATAGCGCCCTCCCGCTCACGCCAATACAGCTTATCATGGGTACGAGAGGGACGGCACGTTAAGAAGTTAGAGTTTCGGAGTAACGCCTCTGCATCTAATAAGGCCTATAAATTATACAGAGTGGGAACGAGTAACCCAACAGACTTTAACCAACGAATGTAGAGCCTAATTGGAGCATATAAAGTGGTGTAAACAATGCAGTCCGAAAACGCGCAATTCTTAAGATATTGCATTTTAATGCATCGTTTTTTGCTAGTTTGTATTTCCCTTTACATAAAGTTGGGTATCCAATTGTATTTTTAGGGTTCCGTAGCCAAAATGGCAGAAACGGAACCCTTATATTTTCGTCGTGTCCGTCGGTCCGTATGTCACAGACATTTTACTCAAAAACTACAAGATTTATATTAATGAAATTTGGATGGAATAGGTGTCTTGTGTAAGCTGCTACTTAGTTTGATGGTTAAATAATAAACTAAAAAAGCCCCCCCCCCCCCCCCCTCCCTATGTTCTAAACGGTATGTCCGAAAAGCATGAAGAAAATTACAAGGATATAAAGCTTAATAAATACTTTCAACAAAAATAGTTTTCAACATGATCGGCTATACCGTTTTTGAGTTATTGCCGAAAAACGGCGCTTCTCAACAAAAGGATGTAAGTGCCGTGGAGATACGCTCTTTTGCTAATGCACTTTTTCATATCTCCTTTTTTTAATTTTTTTGTTATGAACGGCTGCGGAACCCTACACTGAGCAAGATCCGACATGTTCTTGGCCGGTTTTTATTCTTTATTAAAGGTAATTCGTGTCGGATACTACTGGTATCTCTCAGCTTTAAGTCATATCTTATTACACGCGACTTTATAAAAAAAAAGTTTTTTTTTATAACTGAACGTTATACCAAAGTACTCCAATGAGGCACTGAACTCGATGGCTAAAGCTGTCGGTATACCGTTCCCACCCCGTATATATATAATTTGACAACACGTTTCGCTCAGTGGGTGGCACAACGGCCTATGAAGCTGAAGATCCCGGGATCGAATCCCGGCCACGGCAAGTGTTTGTGTGATGATGATGAGCTGATGAGAGCGCATGTTAATCCTGGATCTTGGATGTTTTCTATGTATTTAAGTATTATAAATTTATCTATATATTATGTATATCGTCGCCTAGTACCCATAGTACAAGCTTTGATTAGTTTGGGAGGGACTAGGTCGATTTGTGTAAGATTGTCCATGTGTTATTTATTATTACGTTATTTATAATTAAATATGTGCTGACGGAGGATGGAGGGAATGAGCTGGGCAGAAATAGCCAACAATGAGAAAGTATTGGAAAGGGTAGAGGAGAAGAGACAAATACTTCATACAATAGAAACTCGAAGAGGGAAAATTATAAGTCATTTGATACAGAACTGCACCCACAAGAGTGAAACTCTTAAATAATAATAATAATAAAATAAACAGAAACTGACCTCCGGGTGGCAGTTTAGTGACCACGAACAGCTCCTTCCTTCGCGCAGGGTCCTTGCCGATCCAGCGGCGCAGAGCACGACCCAGGGCTGCCTCATTTTCGTAAGCCCGCGCCGAGTCAAAGTGTCGGTAGCCGGCCTCCAAGGCTGCGTCGACCGCCTTTTCTAGTGCTTCATCCGAGGCCTATTCAGTTTGATAGTTGATTTATTTATAAGTAAAACATAATTATAGATTAATCATGTACATCTAGTACAGTACTGCTATGGAGAAAAAGAGAATCCAGCTACCAAGTATGTTTTAATAACATTCCTAATGTGGATACATTACATATCTAAATACATTTTACAAAAAGAAACTAATATCGGTCCACAGTTTGCGTACAAATACTGGGAAATAACCAGAATCTGCCCATTTTTTGAGGTCGGTCAATAATGCTGCTCTGTCGAATATATATACTTCTTTTTGGTAACTATCGTATTATTTGAGACTCTGTGCAGTGTAAACGTCAAATAAAACTGAGAGACACTGTCTCAGAAATTGTTGTGTTGCTGTGTATTTTTTTTTGAATCAATGAAATAAATTATTATCTCGTCAATTCTGGAACTAATGTCGTGGATATGAGTTAAATGTCGTGTCAGGTCGAAGTGGATGAACTTGGCGAGTGTCGTGCATCCACTTCCCGCGGACTGTCGCACTCCAGCGGCGACTGCGACCAGTACTCCTGCTGCAGTGACGACTGCTCGCACCACTGCCAACCCTGCAACCGACCTTGCTCCATCGTCGACTCCGCCACTAAACTACACAAGTCCAAGTGGACCACGATCAAAACCTTCTTCAAAAGCCGTATGAAAAACCCTGCCAGGAAACCTAAACCGAGCAACCCTGGGGAAACTAAACGAAAACATTATAAGGGACCTTAATCGGTCTCTCTGAAGAGGTTCCGCTACATGAACAACAAAATACAAGATCATTCGATGAGCCAAAGCGATGTTTGCTCATCGAGTGTTGTCTCTGATTCGACGGGCTCTCGCAATCCAGTGGCCACTGTGACCAGTTGCAGTAAGGACATTGGCTCGCATAGCTACCAAATCTGCGAGAGACATTGTTCCTTCATCGACCCTGCCCTCAAACTACACCGATACAAGTCGAAATGGCGCACGTTGAAAACCTTCTTCAAAAACCGCATGAAAATTCCGAGGGCTGTTGCAATCCAGTGGCTATTGCGGCGTGTTGCAGCAGTGAGAACTGCCGCTCGCACCGTCGCCAAGCCTGCAAGAGCCTCTGTTTCATCACCGACCTTGCCATTAAACTTCACTGATACAAGTCTAAATGGCGCACGATCAGAACCTTCTTCCAAAACCGCATGAAAATCTTTCACTCTGTTGCGCAGGTTGCGCTCTAGTAGCTAATACGAGTTGCAGTCAGGACTAGCTCCCACTATTACTGAGCCTGTAAGATTCCCTGTTCCATTATGCATCCTGCCAGGAAACCTCACCGATACAAATCCAAGAGGCACATGACATGATTAAAAGTTCTTCAAAAACCGCATGAATATGGCAATTACGAAAACGTTGCCGAACAAAATTGTAGAACTACTTGTACTTATAAATTAAACCTTTATTACACTCGAAATTTGGTTCACAAACGGACAGAGTTCTACATTTTTTTTTTGGTTGTTCCCATCTAAGCACACTATAGACTGATGTAGCGTTACCGATAATTTTATCCTAACAGAAGGGGAGGGGAAGGGATTCAAGGCTGCCATGTCCTTAACCTTTCATTGCACAGAACATAAAACGTAGTCCCAATAATTCTGACATATAATAAAAAGAGGGGTAAAAAAATAAACAATCGGACAACTCACGCACCGTGGGTTCCGTACAAACATTCACTTATCGCAACTTAACTGGCCGGTTAAGTTAAGTTTGCACCTGGTATACAAATATTATTTTTGAAAATGAAAAAAAAACTACATATCTACGAATTTATATCCTTATATATCTGTATGGTTAATATTTTCCTGTAATATTTATGTTAATTCATACAATTAGAGAAAAATTTAAAAATGTTCGCTTTATAAACCGTAAGGAGGAAGGGGGGGGGGGGGGGGGGGGGGTAGTATTTGTTTCCACATTCAAGTCAAGCCCCGTTGCATTTGATACCCTATTTGACCTAGTTGCCAGACTTAAGATTTTTGGCGCTACTTATATCGTCACCGACATTTCAGTTTTCATAGATTTTAAAAAATATGTATAGTACCTATGTTAAAAAATTTCGTTTGCAATACACTTGGGTTAGGCATGCTTATAACCATTCCAAATTTATACCGAAAATAGTTTCTGAGATATAGCGCTGTAACAGACAGATAGAAAAAGTTGCAGCATCAGCAGTTGCTCCATTTTAAGGTTCCGGAGCCAAAATGGCAAAAACGGAATCCTTATAGTTTCGTCACGTCCGTATGTCACATGCATTTTACTCAAAAACTACAGGATGTACGAGTATATTGCCGCTACTTAGTTTGATAGTTAAATAAGAACAAAAAATCTATTACCTACACACTTGTAACCGAAACTATTTTTTTTAGCAAATATCAATGTATGGCAGATATTTCGAAAGTTCTTGTAAAATCATTTTGAGGTATCAAATAATATGAAAAGAAATACAAATGTTTTTATCTACATAATTATATCACTACTTATTCCTTATGTTCTGACTGTAGGTACTGAGTACTGACCTCATTTATGATACGTCTTGATAACTACAATTTCTGATTTTACCAAAGACATTTAAAGAGTAATTAGTGGCAGCGGTGCTTTGTTTCTCTGACAAACAAGACCGCAGATAGCGAATTCGTAAACAAATTTATATATTCTCCTCTCCTAGAAAGTCTTGTTTATTGATTGAAAGGTGAATGGGAATGTTTGCTATACGTTGCTGCGTCAAAACTCTCATTTAGGTTATGTTGTGGCGGAAAAGTAAAACAATAAAACTGTGGCAGCAGAGACTACTAATGATACACTTACATACACACCGCTAGATAAACAAGAACAAAGTCAAACTCACCTGCCACGTTCCAAAGCCGATCCTGGGCATGCGGTCGCCGTTGTTCAACACGAAGTATTCTGATAATGCCATGACTGCGATGGTAGGCGATGGTATACAAATTAAGTTTATAGTGGGCGGAAAATATGAGTGAATCGTTAATACACAGGTGTTCCGCGACCGGCGAGCGGCGCGACAATGGCGCGCGTGGTGAGAGGTAACTGCAGCGGCCTTGGCGAGGGCCCGCAGTACCGGTTTGTTGTCAATTAGCTTTATTACAAGTATTATCGCACAAGTTCCCGATGTACCTCGGGTCTCGTGCCAAATTGGAGGTTTAAGGTAACTGCACTGCTTTATCTAGTTACTAGCGGCCGCCCGCGACTTCGTCCGCCTTAGATTCGTTTATCGCGGATAAAAGATATTTTTCCGGGATAAAAAGTAGCTTATGTCTTTCCCCAAAACTCGATATTTTACTAATTTAAATGTGAAGTTGGTAATATACCCAGATTTAAAGTTCCTAGCGTAAAAAAAAAATACTGTCCATCCATACAATTTTTCATCCCCTTTTTCGTCCCTAAAAGGAATGCAATTTGACATACATAGCCTATGTCCTATTCCTATATATAGGGTACATAACTGGAGTTTCATAAAAATCGTCCAGTAGTTTTTGAGATTAAGTGGAACGTACATACATACTTTCACGTTTATAATACATATAGTAAGGATAAGGAGTTTTTCTTATTATTGTGACTTGTTTGCAGTGAAAATACGTAAATTAATAGATGATTACTGACGTTTTGTAAACAATTAAATTTTCTGCATACATTATACCACCTCTACCTACTCGTATACTTATAAGCTATCTAAGCAGGAGATACGAAACGTGTTGCAACAAGTGTTCTAAAAATCACATCTAACTTCATGTTAAGTAGTTTTCGAACCGGCTAATCACTAGATAAGTTAGTATGGCATCATAACATAACTTGTGATACATACTGGTATTTTCACTACATGACTCCTCTTAAAATCAAACAGGCCCCGAATAAGTTTGCATTCAAAAAGTCCGTGTGCAACTTCTTTGCTGGCAGAATCGAAGACTCTTAGTTTATCTCCTTAATACGTTTGGTCGCTTTATGTATATAATTTCTTTATTATATATATATTTGTATATGTATTTCAAGTATAAATATTTATGTTATTCACGTGTGATTTAAGTATATGCCTAAATATGTGTTTTAGTAGTTACACAAGCATCAGCACCGCCCACATTTTTTCTCCTTTTCCCTGAGGTTGACTGGTAGAGAATGCCTTATGGCATTAAGTTCGCCTTTTGTATGATAAGTTTTCTTTTGTGCAAAAAAGATTAAATAAATAAATAAATGACTACACTAACTGGCAAACAAAGGTGCCAAACGTAAACGTATTTACAACCCTCTTTATAACCCCCGACAAAGCAAGAAAAGGTTGTTAAAATAAGTTTGACTAGAGCATCTGAGTCTGTCTATGGCATGTTAACTCCGAGTTGAGTTGGATGAACTATTTTTAGTTTTTATAGTTTAAAATTTAACTTGATCTAGGAGTCTTCCTTGTTGTTCAAAGTCAAATATATTTTTATTTCGCAGATAATTCCATAATTACACTTTAAACGTGTCATTTATAATTAAAAATATGTCCATTCGTTTTAAAATCTTCAGCTTTTTTCGAGATTCGTTGTTTTTATCCTTTCGACCATTAGTATTTTTGCCGGGGTGAAAATGGCATTAAAAGAAAGTTACGCAATAATTTACGATCTCTCTAGATAATTAGGTACTGTTAACTGATTAATTAAACTTAGAAAAATGTTGTTGACATTAAGGGCCAACGAAATATGTTTTAAGTGCAATGCAAGTTCAGTCGGCGAACCTATATAAATATGGGATGTCAATATGTAATACAAATTTAATAATTTACGCATTTAGGTTCGTTATTTAATTAAAATATACACATTGAAAACCACAGTATAGTTTTATTACTACAAAATTTATTACACTACCGCTCACTAGGCACTCATTATTTAGTCCATACGATTGCGTCCAAATGACTTTCAAAATCATACTGTAGAATCAGAGCCACTCTCTCTACTAACTCTTTTAGATGCTGGTTACTTTTTAGGGTTCCGTAGCTAAAATGGCAAAAACGAAACAGTTATAGTTTTTTATGTAAGTCCGTCCGTCCGTCCCGTCCGTATGTCACGGGTATTTTACTCAAAAACTATGAGAAGTATATTGATGAAATTAGGAGAATAAACGGGTGTAGTTTGTGGGGTCCGATTAATTGCTAGCAAAAAAGAACTGACGTGTGAGACTTCAGCCTGTACACGATTTAAGTTATTCAATTTTTATTCGATTTAGAGACTGTAGTAGGTATACATAGAAACTTAGTTAAATATATGTTTTGGTTTGTTTAAGGTATATCCTTAAACGTTTAAGGATATTAATTAATTTTATCTTCTTGCATGTTATGACAGGCGAGGCTCACTCCGCGATTTACGTTCGTCGCTACAAGTACATGCCGTCGGCCCCTTCCAGCGGGGCCTATTCACGCTAGACGCTCTCGCTTTCTGGATTTACGTCGCAAGTGAACGTGCCGCATTCGTGTATTTAATGTGTAAAGATGGACTATTTGGGAAGATTATGAGATAACTTGTGCTTAAATGATTAAATATAGATAAGGCTATAAAATATTGTATCGCGGCGGGTTACAGGAACAATGGCAGAAATTCAAATCACTCGTTTTTCTTTCTTGTGATATGTCGGGAGAAATGTAAATGAACATAATAGATACTAGGTAGTAACTGTATAATAATAAAAAAATATTGTAGGTACCTACTTCCATATTTAACGCTGGATTAATCAAGTAGGTAATACTCAGAACAATTTTATCTGGTTTTATGTAATTTAAAATCGATTATTTGCTGACATTTGGGTGTTTAGATTTTAGTGTAGTAAGTAGGTAGGTATACAGGGTACACATACCTACTTACTAATACAACAATTCGTATGCAGGTCCTACCAGCACTGTTAAAAAAGCTGGTCAAGCAAGCTGGTAACATGGTATAATAGCCGCGTTCCGCATTTATTTAGTTATTTTGCTCAAATAATATATTTCCTTCACTTTTATATTAATGTTTATAATTAATTATCATATTCACGTTAAAAAATCAGTACATGGTATTCGATTTTCTCAAAATATAAATTACTTTTCGCATATCCAGTAGGTATGTGTGCGCTTTCTTCTCCTAAACTACTAAACAGGTTTTGATAGAGTTTTCACTATTTTCCCGGTTGCCTCTTGAAATGCAGGGTGCACTTCATATATGCAGTGGATACGTAACTTGGGTGGCACGGGTCATTTTAAATAATAATACACAGCATTGTTGTTGGTCGATTGTAATTAAGTATTGATTCGTCACATTATTAGAAATAATATAATATAACTTGCTTGTGCTGAAGCAGCGTTCGGCGAGGTGTCATGGAGGCAAAAGGGGAAGAGACAAGCTAGAGTTTCATCATAGTGAAATAAGTTTTTTTTTTTTAATGTTTTCACGAATAGTGAAATAAGTTTATGTCAATGTTGCTACAAACTAAAAAAATAAAGGTATACATACACTCTTTAACACCTCTGACCATAAACTTTAACTCCCAAGAGTCAAGTCTACTCTATAAGAGAATTAACATTTGTTCAACACCTTTCAAGATTTATGTAATTTTTTTTTGTTTTTGATTTTTCAAACAAACTCAATGTAATTTTTAAATGCACACTGTAGTAACCTATTGACGACTTATTCATAGTATATTCGAAGTATTCATAATATGTTTTCTTTCTGAATGTTATAAAACAAAGTCTCCCGTCGCGTCTGTCTGTCTGTATCTATGTTCGCGATAAACTCTGAAACTACACGGCCGATTTTGATGCGGTTTTCACTAACGTGCAGCATGATTCTTCAGGAAGGCTTTATGTATGTATTTTATATCTATGTATTAACAACCGTTTAAATCACTAAATATTATAAAACGACGTCCCCTGTCGCGTCTGTCTGTCTGTTGTCTTTTTATTATTTTAGAGATAAATAATGAAATAATATACATTTATTGCTCCCTATATTGAATGCAAGAAATAAATGGGAAACATTATTATTTTATTTTTAGTCGTTGACAGCCCTCACTGTCGGCTACGCGGCGAGTGAGCCAATTCATATTCACCGTTCGTACACAGCCTTAACGTTCCCTTTGGCTTGCGCTGGAGTCGACGACGTCAGAGGGCCATAAATCATAATGTTTTTGCTAAGAAAAAAGCGGCTTTTGTAAAGATCAAAGTAGTGAGCCTTCTGTACTTGTACTATTATCTTTTCTGTGGTTATGGCGCCTAGGGCTTTTTCTCAACAGTGGTCTCCTCTTGGGAAATACCGTAGAGTCAGACTTGTAAAAGTGCCCTTATGGCCTACTTACAAAATAAACAATTTGAATAGTTTGGTACCTAAATAACAAAAATACATATTTCGAGGTCGGACAGAGGTATTTCCATACACGTATCAATCAGAAACTGATTTTTCCTTCAGCAAACATTATCACAAACATTGACAGTTCTTTTAAAATAGTATTTTATGCAATCTTTTTATAATGTATGCTTTTTCAGTCGAGTACCGCGTTTAGGCCGCACATGCGCATATTTTCATGCAGTTTCCACAAAGAAATACGCATGCAAATACAACAAACCACCACCAGACAGTACAATCCTTGACACGAGTTTCGCCTCTGTATGAGGCATCATCAGGAGATGCAGGAGAAGTCCAGCGAGAAGTCCTTCTCGGGTGGTTCTCGGGTCTCGGGACCGTCAACTTCTAACCAAGACTATTTAGCGGTAAAGCAAAGGAACTCTAATCCATTAATCTAATTAAAGATCTGAAACTTAAAAAATTCTTCCAACATGAAATAAGTTCAACATGATCTGATATACCGTTTTTATGGTTCCGTACCAAAAGTGGTAAAAAAGGAACCCTTAAGGTGCGTCCACATTTGTATCATTTGCCCGTATCAGATCATCGTCGTGTAGCATGATCGCGTGTCACGATCACGCATTTGGACGTTGCGCCGATCCGATCACTCGAAATCCATTTGCTACGCGTATCACACACTTGTAGCAGCGCGATACGCAGTCATGCTACGGCACGGTGATCGGATACGAGCAAATGATACAAGTGTGGACGCACCTTTATGGTGCGACTCTGTGTGTCTGTCTTTCTGTCTGTCCGACTATTAAAGCGCCATATCTCAAAAACTACTTGTGATATTTTTGTGAAATTTGGAATATTTATAATCATGGTCAGCCCACGTGTTATTGCAAAGGAAATATTTTTTTTTTTAACATAATATAGTTTAGGTCTTAATAAATAATACTTAAGTTCTTTCATAATCATAAGTCTTTTTTTTCTGTTTTGTTTTTATGTATGTTTTTTTTGTTGTATTGAATGAAAAATAGGTTTTAAAATATATTTTCATTTAAAAAAAAAAAACGACGAATATGAGGGGCAAAATTTAAAGGCTATCTACTAGGTCAAGTAGTATGACATATGAAAGGGCTTGGTCTGCACTTTTTTTTTTTTTTATTGTGATCACATTTTGCTTTATTAAGGAAAATTTGAAAAAAAAATCCATCCCCTCCGTTATCTCCGAAGTTTACCGCCCGAAAATTGAGAAATTTTCACAATTTGTATAAATCTGCTTTGCCTCAAGGTTGACTGGTAGAGAATGCCCTATGGCATTAAGTCCGCCTTTTGTACGATAAGTTTTTCTTTTGTGCAATAAAGATTAAATAAATAAATAAACATAAATATTACACGAAAATTATAACCATGTTTCTAAGTAACAATTTTTATTTTTTAATTTTGAAAAAACCTATTGAACAACCCGGTTCCGTTAAGTTTGCACCTTATTTGTATGCAATGCTATAGATATCAGGTGCAAACTTAACTCAACCGGAACCGGGTAATATAATAATGTCAGGTTAAGTGAAAATTTGTACGGAACCCTCGTTGCGCGAGTCCGACTCGCACTTGGCCGGTTTTTTAATTATTGCCGAAAAACTGCGCATCTTAACAAAAATACGTAAACGCCACGAACATGCGTTCTTTTGCTGGTGCACTTTTTCAAATCGTATTTAATTCATCTGTACTTCTGTAGAGCATTTCTTTGCTTTAACGGCTACGGAACCTTACACTGACCATGGTCCAACATGCTCTTGGCCGGTTTTTTTATTTAGGTAATATAATATTGATTCTGAAATCTGTACCGGAGGCATCCTTTTATGCTACTTTCGGAACGATTATTTCCGAAAATATATACACTTAAACAAAAAAATTGCTTAGAAAACCTGAAAGTATTTTTAAAAGCACTGTCAAAATATTTACCACACGTTGATATTTACTGAAAAAAAAAATCAGCTCCTGTTACATGTATGGAGTGTCCCCCCTAGAAATATTTATTATTATTATTTATTTAACTATCAAAGTAAGTAACGGCTTGTACAAGACAAGATGACAACAACAAAGGTACTCCAAATTTCATCAATATAAATATTGTAGTTTTTGACTAAAATACCAGTGGCATGCGACGGGGACGATCGGACATGACGAAAGTATTAGGTACCGTTTTTGCCATTTTGGCTATGGAAACCTAAAAAACCATTATTTGCTGTTTCATCTAAAATGAACTAGATATAGGTTTATGGATTTTTAATGCTAGTCTTATGGTAAATAGGATATTCACAAGGATATCTTGCATACCATTTCTAAGCTCAATAAGCATGCTAAATAAAAAATGCAAACTGCACGCAACTTTTTTTTAATGTTAAGTCACTCCGACTTGGTGCAAGCTGAGGAAAACAACAGGGCGGTCTTATCGCTAAATATGTACTTTGTGTATACAGTTGTATGGAAAGAATAACTGAGTGACTATATACTTATGGGTATAACTATAATTTACATTTTAATTAGTTATTATCCCATAAGGACCGACAGGAAACTAATACGTACCAATTACTAAGTTCCGAAATATTTAATTGAAATTGAATGAACATCCAACAAACATCTGCCTTTCTGAAACTGATTTATCCTTATCAGCGATGATCTACCGACCCATTGTTACTTTAAAAGTACAATAGGGTGCGTTTGGACACAACCGCCCTGTCAATAGCCTCCGCTATGTCAGAATACTTGCACAATAAAATAATGTGGCACTTGAATGGCAAGCCGAGCAAATAACGCAGATAACGTGATTACATCACTTGCGAATAATCGGTCAAAGACCTCACTTATTAGACGTTAGGCCACAAGTTTTGCGCGTGCTTTGCGATTGTTTAACAATACTTTTTTGAACATGATATTAACTACCTACGTCATAACGAGCAATTCTTGAATATAGATACTCGTATATATTATGTAGGTATTTGGTTTCGGAAAAACGGGTGTAACATTTTGGATACAATTTGGTATGTACGTGGACCGAGAATTGCTTTCCAAAGTTGTTATAGTGATAGATTTAATTCGCTAAAAAAGGTCGGTCGATCGGTTTTTCTTTTTTGTACCATCACTTGACTTCAATCTCCTAAATCTTCAGCCTACCCTTTTAGGCACCTTAACAACGTGTATATTGGTAGGGGGGTAACTTAACACTCTTACGTGGTATAAGGCCTTGCAGACAATTTGTGCTTCTAGAGACATCGATTAATTTGTGCATCGGTCAGTTTAAAATAAGTTTGATTAGATAGGTTGTTAAACAATAATACGTCCTGTGATAAAGGATGGGATTTCCCGATCCACCAACCAATGTTCACTTAATTGCTACACATTGTTACGATAATCAATTCATGGTACCGCTCGGAAACCCTAATGCAATTTTAATGGACTAGTGTCATATTACCCATTGCGAAAATTTAAATTACAAATTAATTCCCACATGCTCGTAAAGTAATAACATTCATTGTGTGCAAACAGTATCGTTTACCATTCAATTTGTCGATGTATGAATGAATCCACGTCACAACACTCCCGAAATCAGCGGAGCGTGATCCCTATTTATTGCGGTCACTGATAACATCTATGTAGGGCATTGTAGGGGAAATTATCCCGTCACAAGAGGCGGGGCTTCGTAGATACCTCCCTCATCCCTGCTATATATTTTAGGGGTAACAAGGCCGGCCCGTTTTGTGCAAGTGTCAGTGCAAACATGGACGTGTCTCCTGTGCGAAGTTCTAAAAGTGGTACGGACTTCAGTATAGAGCGCATCTTGAGCGCGGAGTCGAGTCGTGAACCGGAGACTCCGAGTTGGCTGTGCTGCACCCGTTACCAGCCTCCTCGTCTCCCACGTTAGTGTCATCCCAGCTTAATTGATATACATATTAAAAGTGTGTCCTCGCAATTTCATTAATTTGTCGTGAAATCAGAAAGTGCTTTAGAAGCTACTCTGACGTAGGTATTTCAGTAGGATGGATAGGCAAAGTGCGAGAAAGAATAGGAGTGTGCCGTGGGCTGAGATTGGTCGCAATCTCATCTAATAGCAATTAATGAGTTAATAGAGTTTGAGGTGAACCAAGCACTAACTGCTATTAAATTGAGTTTACTTAGAAGGGGAAACGTTAAAGTGAACGATTGACCACATCCATCAATTATTCTAATTAGTCGTTTAGGTATAACACTTCTCTGGTAGTCACACCGAAACCTAATGGTAATCTAGTACCGCTAGTTATATAGATAAGTATATCTTCGACGCTTGATGCAAAACATGCCGCCTAGTGCTTGTTCATTTCTCACAAATTATCATAGTTTCTCGTCATTATCTTATTATCATGTGCTGTATTGTTTCTAGAAGGAAATTAGTTTTAGGGTCACACGAGCGGCTGTGCTAATGGGTAAAATCATATATACATTTTAACGATCCAACTCATTTAGACATCGTTATGTTGTCTACACACTAGTGACCGGAGCACAACTATTTGAGTATCTCTGGAGGTTACCGGCACAACAGGTTTAGAAGCAGATAAATGTCTTAAGCCTTTTACTACAACTTTGCTACTTAAGAAGGTACTTTAAGCTCTAGAAATAATAGCATGGTCGAATGGATAAAATGCTCCTCAAGGGAGAAGAAATTTCGAACTCTACTTCTCGCAGTAGGTTGCAAATCATAGGTGATAGATAACCATTAGACTATTCTTAATTAAGAGCCTTTACCGTGTGTTTGGCGTCTTTGATGGTTCCCTTCCGTCGTTTAAAAGATACCTGTATCACAAGCAGGTACTAAAGTTCTTTCGAAGAATGGAAAACTTGAGTTGCTGCTAACTCTTAATATCAGAATGTTCGCTTGGGCAAGTACAAGAATCAAACTTACCTGAATTGATTGTATGTATGCAGGAGCAGTGAACAGCAACGTATGCCGGTCGCGTCGGTCAGGGCGGCATGCACGTGTCCCGTTCACTGCAACGCAGGCGGCGGCCCTTGAGGCGGCCTACGCCCGGGCGCCTTATTTGGCCCCGCCAGCATTGCGTGCGCTCGCCGCGGCACTGCAGTTACGCGATGACAGAGTAAGTTCACGACAGGTTGACGGATTGCAGTGAACATCAACCTGTGCTGTGCCTGTGCAGAGGCGGGACGGGCGTGTCGTTTACTCAGCGCCAGCGGCAGCCCTGAAGGCAGCCTCCGCACGCTTACTGCGGCACTGCACTGCGCACAGTAAGTTCACGATTGAATTATAGAATATAGTGAACTACCTGCGTCAGTTAATTAGGACGGCAGATGGTAAATAGAAGTCCTGTTCACCACGACTCGCGCGACTTAGGCGACAACCCTGAAGGCGGCCTACGCCCGGGCGCCGCAGTATACGGCCCCGTCGGCATTACGTTACTATTACTTATTCTATGATTACGTGTGCTTTCGCGCGATGACAAGTAAGTTCATGATAGAATGGCGAAACGCCTTGATCATCAATTTATATAAGGCTGATGCCTGTCCACCAGAGGCGTGGCGTCGGGAAAATGACAAGGGCAGCCGAAGCATTTTCATTTACTCATATTTAAAGAAAATGGGAGTTATAAGCTTTTCCTTGAGCAACCCGGTGGGAATCGGCTTATATGGATGCCACGCCACTGCTGTCCACTGAAGCGGAGCGGTGCGGAACTGTGCAAAATGCCCTAATCAGGTAACGTCGCTGTTGAAACTGACACGAGTGAATTTAAATATGCGGACTGTGATTTCACATAGCTTTGCTTCAGTGGACAGGCAGCCTAAGAGGCGGGACGTATATCCAGTTCACGCCCTGGACTGCGGGACGACAGAGTAAGTTGGTCCCGCCGGCACAACATGAATGTTGCCAGAGTTGTCCAACCTGGAGTTGCCCGACGACAGCATGAACACAGAATTTTAGGCCCGGTCTGCCATGCTATTGAATCGAAAATATATGGAAACTCCTATCAAAAGAAGGCCTTTAAAACCAGCACAGCAGCGGTTCGCACGATAGTTTAAAAAGCATCGTGTTAAAACCCGACGTTGGCAGTTCCGCACGCTCGATTCGATTAAACTTCCATCGCTCAACGTCGAAAATCCAACAGTACTTACTCGATATAAAACAGAGCCGCGCTTCAAAACCCCATTGGAGTAAATAAATACATTATCTTTTTGTGTCATTTAATCGTTTTTTTTAACGCGCGTAGAAAAAGCGCTCGTGCGAATTAAGACGTAGTGTATCATATACCTATTTCATGTTACGACGATAATTTTAAAAATTAAAATGGAACATGCGGTATGTTTGATCGTAGTTACCATCCAGAGTTCATGACTAAACATTAAACTCAAACATTCTAATTAGCACCGTTACTGCGCTAACAATTGGACATTAAACGCTGTGAGACAAAAATTTGATGAATGAGAGAATGTTTTTGTTACAGATTAAGATCTGGTTCCAAAACAGACGAGCAAGGGAACGCAGAGAGAAATGCACCACCATTGCTCCGCCACATGCCGTCACGCTACCGCCGACGCCACGAGCCCCTGTCTCCTCTTGGACTCATCCTGTTAATACATTATCTAATTTAAATGAAGCTAGTTTTATGACAAGTATACAAATGAATTCTTTAGAGGTCAAAGTTACGCACGAACCAATAAGTGACGATAGTCGAGGCTCAGCTGAAGAGAGATCGGATTCTCCGTTGGATGTTGAGACAGTTGATGAATAGCTTCGTGTCTATCGAATTGTTCTAATTGGGTTTTATCTTTCCGACAAAGAACATTAGCTCATTTTGGCAGAGTTAGTACGGAGCAAAGAATGAAAGTTGAATGTGAAATACCGAATAAGACAATATTTATTGTAAACAAGTAAGTACTTAAATCTAGTTTTACATTTTAGGTTTATTTTAGGTTAAAAGTACCTAAGTATAGCTTGACGTGTATTTTCGGAAATAAATTCGGATCTGTCGGAAAAATCTTTATACTCGTAACTCAAAAAGGCATATTGTTCAAAAAATTTAATCCTACCTAAATTTACCGAGGTGATATAAGGAGCACTTAGTAACTGTGATATTGTAAGTGAATTATTAAATGAAATACATATAAATAAATATTATGCAATATCTAATCAGTGCGTCTTAATTACCTATACAATAATCGACCCAATGTGTCAGTTCTACAAGTAAGGGTCAAACGAATATTCGCCAATTAAAATGAAATTATCAGCAAATAATCAAGACGTAAAGATAAGGGTGAGATCATTCATCGGCGACTATAAAGCGGAGACTACCTCCTCACTGAAAAACGTACCTAGTTCACAAAAAATGTGAATGTTAAAATCAAGTCAAGCATACTGCTCAAAACAATATAGGGCCCACTAAAAATTATGATCGTAACGTGTAAATATATATTAGTTAGAAAAAATATTTTACAGTCTCCAGCTAAAGAGGCTTTTGTTTTTGTTTAGACTAATAATCGATTAAATAAATACACCATAGTTTTATTTCTTTTAATTGAGATAAAATTAGTTTATTGCAACAACAAAAACTGGACAGAAATTCTCCGCGCAAAAGTGGCCCCTATTTTGTCTTGAGTAGTATATTATAAAGTTGCAAAAATGAAATGTCTGTACATTGAAAAGTCATTCCCCTCCCCTCTTTTTTTAGCATAGTCTGGTAAAACCCAGCTAACCGTGTACCAAAAATGAAACCACAATGACACATACAAACATTTCATTTTTACAACTTTATAATAGTACCATCAGCTTATTGAGTAATAGACCTTATTGTCATGGACATAAGGCCTACAGATGGTCAGTTAAGTATGTTGTTGTATGTACTAGCGGCCACCCGCGACTTCGTCCGCCTTAGATTCGTTTATCGCGGATGAAAGGTATTTTTCCAGGATAAAAAGCAGCTTATGTCTTTCCCCAAAACTCGATATTTTACTAATTGAAATGTGAAGCATATTACCAAGATTTCAAGTTCCTAGCGTAAAAAAATATTCACGTCTATAGGGACATTATGCATGAGAAGCATTCCTGACGCGCCTACGGGAAGCCTCATGCACTACCTTGCCAGTTGCCTCTCAACCGTGTTCCGTATTACACGCCTTAACTACTTATATTTCAAGTATCATTCCAACTCCCAGATTACATACCTATAGAACTGTACATAGGACAAGAGGTCCTATAACGTCCCTAAAAGGGATAAAATTTGACATAGCCTATGTCCTATTCTGATATATAAGGTACATAACTGGAATGTTTCATAAAAATTCGTCCAGTAGTTTTTGAGATATAGTGGAACGTACATACATACTTTCACGTTTATAATATAGGTATAGATGTGATTTTTCTACTGCTTCGCCCGCGTGACTAAGTATTTTGTTTATCCTTTGGGAACCGTGTATTTTTCCGGGTTAAAACTATCTTTTGTCCTTTCTAGAGTCTCAGTCTGTCTCCGTAGCAAATGTCATCTAAATTGATTCAGCGGTATAAACGAAAGAGGTAACAGACACACGTAAGAGGACAGAGCTATTTTATAATATTACTATTAGTATGGATATATACTCGTAATGTACTCAGTTCCGTTCGGGCTTTCACGATTTGGGTGAAATTTGGTATGTAGACTAAACTTTGCCTACCAAGTTTAAAGAAACAACAAAATCGTGCCCACCGAGCAAAGTTCGGTCTCGGTACGAGTGAATCAATACACTAAGTTCAGTCGTTTGTAGACCATCTGCATTATTCTAGGTATTTCAGAGTACTTTATCATGTTAGCGACTACTCTTTCTGGGCTCCCGGTCATGTCATAAGCCAACAACTCTGTCGGCGTTAACCGACGGCATAACGCGTGGGTTTCAACAATGTGATTCTGGTATTAGATCAAAAGGTTGATAATCAGAATGTACTAACCGAAAAGTAGAGCTTGGATAGATTTGTTGACTGAAATATGCACGCAACAGTATTGCTCGGCCTCTTATTCGAACTTGGCCGGTCACACTGTTGTGCACCTTCATATGTCAAGGCGGCAACTGACGGATGATTGTGCGATAATAGCCTTTTTATTGATGTCTTACAAACTATAGCATGTGAAATATTAAACTGGTTTTGATATGCTGCCAGCAGTGTACAATCGACTACAAAGAGATGTATCAATTTATTTATCTATTTGTAGTTGACTGTACACTTTTCATAGTAGACTGTTTTATAATGGGCTTAATAAAGCTGTAAACGATTTAAAACAAAGCATTTGTATCTAATTTCAACGAACAGTGTAAATGATATTTACATCAATGTTTCAGGTAAAGAAACGGAAACTTATGTGTTTGTATTGCGTGTAGGTAGGTACATCAATAAAACTACTGTTTTTATTTTTATATCTATTATTATAATAGATAAAAATTATTTCGAAGAAAATACTGACTGTTGAATTCGTTTCGGCCTTCTTCTCAACAGTGGTCTCCTCTTGGGAAATAGGGAATATGCATGAATTTTAATTTTTGCTTTATTAAAAGCTTATTCAGGTAACAAACAGTAGACAAAAGGAATTTTTCAAATAACTATAAAAATACCCAAGATATAAGCCATCAAACATTTCATTCTATCTCTTTCTAGCAAAACAAAATTTAATATGGAGTTTATATGACCGTAGTAGACTGTGACGTAACAGTGTATGTCGGACCTCTCTGTCAAATCGCTGTCTAATTAGAAGTTTAAAATGTTTATATCGTACGTATTTCTTGGCCGATTTTAATTTTAATTTCACTTTTTGGTATAACTTTTTACGGTATTTTGATATATCTTCACGAAAAGCGATGAAAAAATTTCATGCATGTTCCTTATTCCGTAGCAATTACAACACTTAATTATTGGTATTGTTTAAAATTAGGAGGGAATATTGGAATACGAATTAACTAAATTCTGTAATATATCAAATACACAGAGTAAAGCGCGCCACATGGAAACAAAACACAAAATGTTCCACATCGCTGAAGATCGCACGAGCATCATCGTTGGTTCTACCTCAATGAGATACATTTTATACGATCCAAATCAGGTGAACCGATTCCAAAAAATCGGGAAACATGCAAAATAAAGTAGAGGAGGCAAACACAGAACCTCTTCCTATCTGAAGTCGGCTAAACATTTAGTTAAGTGTCCAAGAACTAGATAGCAGCACTAGATGCGCCGCTTAAGGACTTAAAGTTGCCTATCTATTTCAGTTATACACATTCTCATCTATGTTCCGTAGAGTCAGACTTGGAAAAGTGCCCTTGCGGCCTACTTACAGAGTTTAAGATCATTTCATTATCATTTCTGATTCTGAGCTTTAGTTTGGGGGAGTGGCTCAAGCAGTTGTGTCCAAGCACCTAATTAACATTTCTGTTATCTCAACTTAATTCATTAAGCTGACATTACGCAAGTATGAGCGCCAGGGTACCTACTGCGTAGAGTCAGTTGCCTTCAGGTCAAAGTAATTGACATGTTCGTCTAGATAAACCGCAATCTACATAGTTACTAGTACAGATTACCGGTCAATGGAAAGACGTCGTTATCGTATAGGTACTAGCTCCTCAAAATTATAAACGATGTCTGAACTCGCTTAGTTCTTATTAACTAGTTCACTGTCCCCGTACAAAACGATCTGACAATGTCATAAGTCCAAATGCGCATACAGTATGGAGAAGTGACTCCACAGGAGAGGCATGGACTCCTGACAAGCAAGTGCGTAACCCACCATTGGGGACACCCGGACAGGGAATATGTTAAATTTCTAGATGTTTTGTAGGTCTAGCTTACTTATAAGCAGACGCGGTGACCTTCGCGCTTATAACGCACAGCATGTTGTAGCTACCGACGGCCTCAGTCATTTTTTGAGCGTCGCAATGAGTACAAAAGGTACTCGCTTCTTCGCATGCGCGTGATTCGCTTTCTCGCTCGCTCGCGTTGACGTGAGGCCTTAACTGGATCTATATCGGAATCCCTAACGTCATTTGTCCTAATGTATCCTTTGTCCTAATGTAACGTAACTATATCAAAAGAGAGCGTTCTGTGTACTTTTTTTCTGTGTAATAAGTCGATATTTGTTCGATATCTCTATCGTCTTTTAGATTTGTCTTTATAAATATGGGGGCGTGCGCTCGTATAGCTTTGGATGGACGGTTAGCACCCTCCGTGGGCATGTAACCCGATGCCGCAAAGTCTGAATGATTACCTTTCATGACCATTATTGTTACAGATTAACTTGAAAGCGATACTTTGTTAGCTGTTCGCAGATTTTCACATAAAACACTTTTTTTCATCGACACATTTTTTTCGGATTTAATGATGGAATGATAAAGTTTATTTTCTCGTAAATTTCAATTTTTTTCCTACTTGGAAACATCAAGTTTCTCAGAGGTGTGCATTTAAATTTTTGTCCCCATAGTATGTGTTATGTGAACTCAGAATGTACAAATATCTTATTTTTATATCAATTTGTTTTTTGAATATCATCTTATAAGCACCCGACTTGACGTTTGTACAGTTCCCTTGAACATTTTTACTTTGATCTAAATAGATAAGTAAGAAAAATCGAAAGTTAGCTGTCAAAGTCATGTTTGTTTTTTAATTTTTCTTACTAATATATGTACCTACACAAAAGTAAAAATGTATCCATACAAACTTAATCTTCCCAATTCTAAAAAACTCCAACTATGACCAGTAAGTATCGAAAATTCCGAAATTTCCGTTGCGGGCAACACTAATTCCGGACGCGTTACCATTCGTAAATAATATACGAACGAGATTTAGTTTATTTATAGGTTAAGTAAAAATAAAACAATAACAGCTTTTTCAAGGTTTGTATTTTGCTAAAATACACTTAATTATTATGAGAATTATGAGTGTAAAGTATGAGTTACACATTTTACAATCTGATAAACTAGTTACGATACAATCGTAGGGAATGACGTGACCGACCTACGTACCTAAGAGATCTTCAATCAGAACAGTTCCTTACAGAGAGCGACTTTGTATACAGATTTTTTTTATTTTTACGAAAAAAATACTAATAGCGAACAGAAACAAATCCTGTTTTGAATATTTAACGATATTTACCGAACAGGAAACTCCGCTATCGAGCCTGATCGAATCAGTTGTTTTGCATTTGTGATTGCAGTTTGTAGTTCTAGTACGACGAATCGCGATTGTTGCGCGACACATCATCGCCTGCCTTCCTTTCACAGTACTGCACCACTAGCACAACTGTGATAGGCGACTCTTTGTCGCGCGACAAAGATTGTCTGTCTCTTTCCTTTCAATACAATGTGAGAAAGTCGGGTGATGCTATGTCGCGCGATAAGCGTAGTCGCGGATAGTTGTGCTAGACCGGCAGAATGGAACAAATAATATTTGTCGCGCGAGAAAGAGACGCGTGTCAGTTATGCTGGAGGTACTGGATTATTGTTTTCATAACTAACACGTTGATGCTATGTTAGAAAATTTAGTTTTTTCAGGCCATTTTCTATTTAAAAGCAACATAATGTCAATAGATGTCACATGAAGCGATTATATATATATAGGTAAGTTAAGAATCGCTTTAGAAAGACGCGAAAGGTTATAAAATTACATAAAAAAGTTAATTAACGATGTCATTTGTATAATTACAAAAATATGTCAATTATTATTGTAAAGAGAAATAAAACTAACACAGTGTACATTGTTATAAGACTTAAACTAGGAATTAGTGCAGTAAGCATAATTATGTAAACCGTATTAAAGATTCACGTCTTTTTCGTGGATGCCATAAATGCTTATAAGTTTTTTTTTATCCATGACGTTGTCACTAGGAACCAGCGAACATTAAGACAAGAGGATTGTTAATCGCCACCAAAAAAACAGTTCCCTGATATTTACATTGCGATCCATGTATAATTAGTTAGTAACGCAGTATTTAAGTGTTACAATTGAGCGGTTTACGAGCTAATTGTTATTATACTATGTTTCTCTGTTCAGTTTAGTTTTAAAGCGCCATCTAATGTTAGACCCCTTCGTCGGCGCACGATCCAAGGTATAGCGATTGACAACCCCTTGTTTTAATAGTCCTTGCTAGGAACTGAACATTTCCAAACCGTATAGATATGTTAATGTATAATAAGTCTTAAGCTATTTAATCGTGTATTTGTTTCTTCTGATAATTGGTTATTGAAATGGTTTTTATTTAGAACATTATTTTAGTTGAATTAAGTTAAAATGAAGGAATAATACCTTATTCTACGCTGACCGTATAACTTTTAAATATTATTACTTAGCTATACGTATTTGAATTAATAACTTGACAAAATAAATGAAATAAATTGACATGATCGTGCGAATAACAAACAAACAAGAAATTGTATTGAGACTATGAAACAATAGTTTTTGAAATAATTATTTTACACAATATAATGAAAATGGATATTAAAAGACCATTACATATGGAAACGGAAGCCAATAAAAAGTTCTACAAACAAATACAATTACATTTTGTTTCTTTATATTTCAGTTATTTAACATTAGGTCACTATACCTAAGTACAGATGTAGTGCATAATAATTTTTCATCGTATTTTCTCGGAAACGTTCGTATTTGTCATGCTACTTCATTCAACCTCGGTACTTTTTGTACTGCGACGGACTGAAATAGCAAGACGTGTTCGTACGTTTCCGTGAAAATACGATGGAAAATAATTATGCACTACATCTGTAACTAATTTGGTCATCGAGTTCTTGATTGGCTGTCTTTAACATTTCCCATTATAAGGTGCAGATTTTTCTTTGCCATACCTTACAATGTTGTGCGAAAAATAAACAATTATTAGGAACCAGTAAATTGGTGACATAGGGTCCGTAGCTTTGGCTGGGTTGTACCTTAGCGCTAAATTCATTCACGTTAATCTATGGCATTTTAGGATTCAAAATAGAGTAGACTGCATAATTTCTGAGATAATTTCTAAAATTAAATATTGATATGTACAAATTTTCGGTTGGTCCGGTATCTGTCGATGTTAAGAAATTTTTACTATGACTACTAGGAGCAGAGCGCCCAACAAGCGAGTTCGTGGTCGGAACATATTAATTATAAATATACCGTGAGACTGAGACTTACCTATTTTGATTACGTTTGCGGTTATTAGACATTTTACAGGATTTTTACAGTAAGTAGTATTAAGCAAAAAGTTGAAAAAAAAATTATTACGCATCGAGCTGTATTCAAACCCACGTCTCCAACGCCACTCCGGGCCAACACGGGTGCCTTCCAATGGTGAAGTTGACTATACTCAAATAAAATTTTGATGCATAATGTTACTTTATATGACGAAAATCCTAAAAAAGAACTTTGAGTTCGATACCTTACGTGTATCTTGTTTTATGAGCCTTTAAAAACAGGTGGGAAAGTCCATTTTTAAAGTATGAAAGTATTAATAAATACTAATACCATTGAATAACCCATGAAATGAATGGTAACTTTAGTTATGAAACCGTTTCGATAAACGCAAGTTTTAACATAGCTGCAGAACAAAGTTCTTAATTTCCCCATATAAGTTAGGAAGGTGTGACGTCACGCCTTCCTAGGGTTAAGTATGGACCGTTTTTGGGAAAGTTCTACAATCTCAGTATCATTTCATCTTTACAAAGTTGTCTCAGGAATTAAGCACTTGCGTTCCAGAAAATGTAAAAAAAATAAGTTGGATATTTAGCTCTTTGGTACGTTTGCACATTACAAAATGCTTCATGATATTGAAATTCGCAAGAGCTGACCTGCTGACTAGGCTCTGTTGTACTGGAGACGTCGGGCATATTAAGTCGCCTGGCTCCCGGTCGGCTTGCTGAGTATCTCGTAATGTGCGGCCTCCTCGAACGCTGGACTCGTCTCGTCCACGACGTATCTGAAACAAAATACATATCGTCAATCTATGAATACGGCGCTGGTAAATCGACGGATATATATATTTTTGCCTTTTACTACTGACCCCCAACCTATTGCAATACAAACCGCGTGCGGGGTTTGTGTTTGGTACTTTAGATAGTAACAAACGCGTTATTCCTACATATTTAATATGGCTTGATGAGTATGAGTGAGAGGCCAAATGTGGTCCCCATAATATAAATAAATAAATAACACAGGGTCAAGCTTACACAAATCGACCTAGTCCCAAACTAAGTAAAGCTTGTACTATGGGTGTTCACGTGCATTGAACATACGTACCTACGCAGCATCAGCATATGGATTCGGGCCAAGAAACTGCACATTCACACAGAGCACGGGCAAAGTGCTAAACCCATAATGTTGATTTGGCGAAAATACACAAATTCATCTGAATGTAAATACGTTTGCACACATATGTAAAATTTAGTATAAATAGCTTATAAATTAGTAAATAAACTCTCTTTGACTTTGGATGTGACGACTGTATCATTTCCCAGGTATTCCTCTCACTGTGGTCAAGACACCTTTAACCATCGTTTACTATCAGTCACATGAGTCTGTGTGATTGGCAGTGAGAAAATTCATCAAACTCCCATTTCCTTCCAACTTTCCGTCTGTTACCTTAGGTCGCATGGTGCAGACATCCCGTACAGATATATATGTATATTTCTTAATCATATGGGTAGGGCTAGGCCTAGTAGGGTGTTAGGGTACTAGTGTTGTTTAAGGTGGTAGGAAGTTAAGAATTGTAGGATTGGTAGGTACAGCTCTTCCCATACTTTTTGGTAAAATCAATATTTGGTTTTACAATGGGTAACTACTAGGCGACGATATACATATTATATAGATAAATAATAATAATTAAATACATAGACAACATCCAAGACCCAGAAACAAACATTTGTCCTCATCATACAAACACTTGCCCTGACCGGGATTCGAACAGAAAAAAATCGCCAGCTTCGTAGGCCGTTGTGCAACCCACTGAGCCAAACGTGTCGTCCTTCACGTATCCGTCAATGGCGAATCCTGGCATCATGCCCTTCACGAGCGTATTGTGCATGTTCAAAGTTCTGTTGCATGGCGCACTATACAACTCACCTTTATGGTGTAGGTATAGAAAGGTTTAGGACGGGTCTTTCTTTAGGCACAATCAGCGACAGCCTCATGAACAGACCTGCGCTATACTCCTCTCTGTTATACAAGCTCTTCCCAACCTTCGTATGGGATGTTGCATGCGGTAAATTGCGGCCGTTTGATGACGTAACGTCTATATCGCAGGAACTGGCCTCCTGGCTTGCGCTTTCCATCTTTCAACTGCGAGTAAATGATATATAGACCTTTACAACTGTAACAGCGATCTTGGATATGTTATACATAAACACATAGATAGGCAATCTAGTTCATTCAGGAATTCTTCAGAGGACGGACGGCCTCGCCGAAAAAGGGTCCTATTCATCCTAGAAATGAGCCTACATATATTTTTAGTATGTGTAGATTGTTTAGCCAACAACGGATATTATTATATCACGATAACAATTAGATACGTTTTTAGTCTGATGTATTTGGATCCGCTTCCTTAATCAGTTACTATTCTAACTAGATTCGATAATCATAAAATCATTTATTCATATTCATATTCATTTATTCAATGCATTTGTGTGTACAAACGTCTTAAATTTCTAAGTAGTGCCAACACAAACCCTGTAAGGGCACTGCACTACGTATACTTAACTAATATTAGATTTTATTATAAATTTCGAATTATTATGATCATCATGCATTAAAAATAACATTATTGGAACGAAGAAATAAATAAATTATGAAATCAGTAAAAATACATCATTAGATTATTTAAATTAATTAAAATGGGGGAGAGAGAGGCAGACATTTATTTGTGCTTAATTGTAGGTACCTAATAGAAGTATTTAATTATTCTAAATATTCGTTTACAGTGTAGTATGCTTGTTCCGCAAGAAATGTTTTTCAAGATTTGAGAAATTTGTTTTTATTGGGCTCGTTTTTTATGTGGTTAGGTAGCTTATTAAATATTTTTATTGACATAGGATGAGGTCCGTTTTTATGTATTTTTAATTTTGAAGTCGTTTGAAGTAGATTATTTTTTGAGCGAGATTCGAAGCGACGGGGCCTATCTCCAAGTCTAGAATAGAATTCAGGGTATGTTTTTACAAATTTACAAGATTCTAAAATGTAGATGCACGGTACGGTTAGTATTCCAAGATTTCTAAAGTGTGGTCTACACCTGTCGGTTTTTTTAATGTTTGCTAGTATGCGTATGCATTTTTTCTGTAAGACGAATACATCTTGCACGTTTGTACTATTGCCATACAAAATTATACCGTAACTAAGCCACGCATGTGCGTAGGCATAATAGGCCGTCAATGCAGTTTGTAAGTTGGTGGTTTTTTTAAGCTGTCTTAGGGCATAAACAAATTGGCTAAGTTTTGATTTATTTTTTTGTATGTGTTGCTTCCAGTTTATATGAGAGTCAATTGTCATGCCGAGCAGCGAGAACATATGGACGCATTCTAGTTTATTGGTTTCGAAAGAAAAATTTATGTTTAATTCCGCTTTTTGGTGAGGTCTGAACTGCATAATTTGGTTTTGGAGAAATTTATTTCTAAATTGTGGTCTTTCATCCAGTCTACAATGGTGGTTACGATTTGGTGTAGTTTTTCATTTAGGTTTGTATTATTCTTAATTGATAATAACAAAGAAAAATCATCCGTAAACATTACACACGATTCGTTTAATGATTTTGGGAGGTCGTTTATGTATATAATAAACAGCAGGCATCCAATCACACTTCCCTGTGGGATTGAGTCCGACACAGGCTGGACATCCGACCTGACAGTGCCTATTTCTCTCAAGTCTTCATTCGCGTACTCGATATCGACGTATTGTTTTCGGCTATTTAAGTAAGACTGGAACCATTTGTGTGCTATACCGCGTACTCCAATACCGTATAATTTATCGAGTAGGATGCTAAATTTCACTTTTTCATATGCCTTTGTCATGTCAAACAAAACTCCAATTGCATACTCTTTTCTATCCAAAATATTAAAGATATCATTGATATATTTATATGCTGCTAATGTCGATTCACTAGATGCTTTCTCCGTCAGACCTGTTTATTACCAGATTTGATTTGCATCGGATCTTTTATTCGTCATGTAGCGTCTAAGCTAAAAGCTTTACTCGTCAGGTAATGATATTACTCAGATCTTATTATTCGCCAGAATCGTTAAGTGCCAATTGGAATATTTTGTCAAATTAGCTTTAAGGTATATTCGGTACTCGTTAAATTTGAATGTAGTTAACATAGTAACCAAAAACACATCTGACTGGCATCGTGAAATCACCCACAACCCCATACTTCCACGCCTTACTGCGTGCAAAATTATGCAACCGACTGACATCTGGCCATTCTGCGGTTTTCTGATAAGTTTTGAAACGTTATTGTTTTTGCAAGTTATCAGAAAATGTCATTATTCCAACTGTCCAAACGCATTAACAATATATAATTTTAAGAATCACTTACTGTCTTTCTCTTCTGGAGGACAGTGATTCGCGGAACTACAATGTATAATAAATCGGTGCATTCGATAAAGTTAATTAAGCCTAGTGTAAACCGGCCTGCACAAGTTAGTGATAAACTTTGGTGGGAGTATCAGTGGCTCCGTTGACAACGAGTTGGCTTCCGACGAAGCCGAATTCGGTTTCACCTTGTTCTATCGAAAAATGTTTCATCGAATACGAATTTCCCCATCCCATACAGACGGAGTTTCGTTCTCATTTTAAAAGTACGTGTTGGATTGTAATAAAACTTTGCATATAATTACAGGACTGCATATACCTTAACTTATTCTAAGTACAAAGTTTCAGAGCAAACTAGCTAGTCTTTTTAAAATGAGAGCGTAACTACGTTTGTATGGAAAACCGAGCTTACCGGGGACTCTTAATAAATTATTATAAAACAAACTTAACCTAACCTAACGGCTTCTACGTGATGATACTGATGATATTTTCAAAAATTATGAAAATTGTACAGTTTCAGGGGAAACATTTTTAGATGAAATGAAAATTCTATGAAATAATGCATTCTAGGAAAAAGGCCTATTTACTAATACTAAATTACTCTTATTTTGGACATTTAATAATGTAGACTTCGATAGGGATTTCCAACGTAAAAAAAAAGTTTAAACACTTGAATGCATTAACTTTATGCGCAAATATGATACACGCATACATAGTTTTCAGTTTAACTTAGTCTCACATATATCAAAACTAATTTTTGTAAATGGTTTGAAATGAGCCGCACACAGCGCATGCGCGTGGCAAGCTTCTCCAGCACGCGCAGCACTTGGCCAGGCCACATCTCCACCTGGAACTGTACAACGTCAGCACTGACCGCCAGGCTACGAATACGCGGCGTGTGCGAGCGTCTCCAACTCGCGCATTACTTCATTTTGTATGAGACGTATACGTAACGGAAAATCTCAGAAATTGCAACAAAACCGTAATAACCTACCGTGTGAATATAGAACCAATTATTTTTGGAGTGTTCAAAATTCCGGGGCCACCCGGCATACGAGTACTTGTTTTTATTATTAAAAATAAATGTGTTTGAGGCGTCATTTCCGACTTAAAACGTATTGTGGATATTAATTTTACTACTTATTAACCATGTAAACTAATCTTTTAGCAGAAATAAGATGCAGTTCCAAAAGGTAATCCATAATAATACAAACATCCCCCCCACTTCAGTGCTTCATCCAAATATAAACAAATTAGCGAGAAGCTGTTTTGAATGATACTATTCCGATTATAAAAAAAAAAAAAAAAACATTTATTGCCAAGAATGAGTTACAGTATAATTTGCCTATGACCTCCACACTAGGCAAGGCCTGTCTCATTGAGTCAATGTCTACAGTTACCATATGGAAGTAATTAACCCTACGCTGCTTCAATTTATTTCAAAATGAATGAGAATCCCGTGAGTGATTCTGATTGTGCACCGTGCAAACTGATTACCTATATGGACCTGGTTGTATGTGTGGTGTGTGTGAGTGTGAATGTGTGTGTAAGCGAGAGATTTTTAAGAAGCCCTAAGGAGGTGTTCAGCTTCGGCGTAGCCAAGGGATTGCAGCCAGCGTGATACTTTGACTTTGGCTTCCCGAAGACCGCAGTCTTTGATGTTACAGACTTTTAGCATCGTATTATAAATGTGTGGTTGGAGGTGCTCAGAAAATCGTTTAGCGAAACTGGTTTTCGTGCGGAGGATGGGCACCTTAAAGACTCGTTTACCTTGTGGGTTTCCGTAGACATTTGTCTTGATGAGTTTATAGTGCATTTGGGCTATCAATTTACTTATTGCAAGCTTACGGACGCTGAGCGCACTCATGTCTTCGTACAAAGCGACCGTAGGGTATTATCGAGGCTTTCTGAGGATGACTTTAAGAAGGAACCTTTAGATTTAGCTATTAGTTTATTTTACTTTTTTTTAACTGCATCTGCAGGTAGCTGTTTACCCGTCAATAAAATATGTTTATGATCGTATTATCATCCAACCAGTTACTGTTTGTTATCATTAATTAACCAACCCCTACATTTTCTATGTTTTTAACCGACTTCCAAAAACAGGAGGAGGTTCTCAATTCGACGGAATGTTTTTATTTTTTTTAGTTTTTTTTTTTTTTATGGATGTTCACCGATTACTCGAAGACTATTCGACCGATTTCAAATTTTTTTTTTGGTTTCATAGAAGGTACTTTCTAGTTGGTCCCATTTAATTTTGGTAAAGATCTGATGATGGAATCCATGAGGAATTGAAGGAACTCCTGAAATATTGTAGGCATACATATAGCGATTTTGGTATTATAAGAAACATAATAAGCGTTTGCATTTAAAAAGTGTAAATTGGTGAAGTGGAACTGATGCAGAAGACCACAGAATGCCATCGGAACTCCTCAATGATAAAGATTTACGGGTTGCTACAAAATATCGTGATTAATTTAGCTAAGCAACTTCATAGTCACAAATTTAAATGTTCCTGATGAGAATGGTACCATCGAATTGATTTGATGATGGAGCCGGAAGGTAGGCACCAGATCTATGTAATAAAATAATGTATCCTAGCCGTGTTTGGGCTTGTTCGAATCGTCACGAGATACACTTTTAAGTAACGATTCACTAAAAAGTGTAAAATAAATAAACTTTTAAACAAAAAAGTAAAACCGACTCCAAAAAAAGTAAAAAAATAACGCCATAATTCAGTTTCTTCAAATTACTTACAAGTAACCGTTTGAATACTCAATCTATACAGTATATACAATTAATGTTATTTTGGAGTCGGTGCCATCGTGTCACAACTTACTAAAACCGTCCATTTTCAATATTTTACACATTCTTTATATGGCACCGACGCCAAAATAAGATTAATTGTATATACTGTATAGATTGAGTATTCAAACGGTTACTTGTAAGTAATTTGAAGAAACTGAATTATGGCGTTGTTTTTTTACTTTTTTTGGAGTCGGTTTTACTTTTTTGTTAATGTGTATGGTATTTTAATGTATAGCATGTAAAGTAACATTAGTGCGTATTGTTTAACTTAATGTTAAATACTCACTCACATGATGCTAAGTATAAGTGAGATCCTGTAATTGGCTCGCTAATACTATTTAAGGCATTAGTTACTAACATATTTAGTTAAAGCTGTTGGATCCCCATGTCGATAAATAAATACTACAAACACAAATTCATTAGCTTTTTTAAAACTTAAGTGGTATACTTAATATACATACTTTTGTGTCTCTAATTATTTATAATGAGCACTCATTAGATAATTTGTACTAATGAACCGAATCATAAAAATTACTCTGATAGAAAGTAATACAATATATTCCTAATGAGCCTTCAATAAGATTAAATATTAACTTAAGAGCTCGTATACCTGCTAACTGGCAACGTCGCATATTTTTTCGATTCGCTTCATTAATTTGAGATATTGGAATGAAACTTAAAGGCATGTTAGATATATATACCTTACATTTCTATTGCGTTTAATTTAGCTATTCATCGCATTTGCCTATATTTTCTTTCTAAACACGATATAGGCATGAATTAATTTTTACAGTTTTGGTTGTGGCAATATCATGAAATTTTGCATTATGCCAGCTCAACTCCCGAAATATTAAGTTATTATATTGATGAAAACATGTTCATGTTACAGTCATAGTTCATCAAAATAATCAAGAATAAATTGATAGTTTCAAAAACACTAGAAAAAAAACGCATTTATAAATGCACCTAGTTCTAATCTTCCGGCTTGATCATCAGAACTTGAAACCTAATCGTGGTCAAAGTTCATTAAAAGACTTTTCTAACAAATCCAAACACAGCTATAATACGATGTTCTATCATGAAGTACCAGTTCATATCCTCCGGCTCCATCATCAGATCAGTTCAACAGTACCATATTATTGTATTGTCATCAGAACTACATACAGCTGCCAATTTTCATGACGCTACGATCCTTGGAATATGGTTAAATTAGTTACCTTAGATTCCATTACAGTTACATACAGGTCGACCTAATAAAAGCGTGTTAAAAACCAAAAAATTGTACGACGTGTTTCCTGTCCCGCAGGCCCGGAAGAACGCTGGCGCAACGTGACGTGCATTAGCTTGTCCAGCATGCGCAGCCAAGCTAGCCAGCTTGGCAAGCCCATTCCACCTGGACTTGTATGATGTGTTGCCTGACCCGCAAGCCCGGAAGAACTTCTCCAGCACGCCCAATTCTTGCTCAGCTCCCATCACCTTGACTTGTATTACGTGTGTACTGAACTGACTTGCAGGCCCGGAAGAACGACGCCGCGGCTGGGTTGTGCGTAAGCGCGGTGAGCTGCACGCAGCGCATGTGCGTCGCGAGCCCGAGCTCCTCCAGCACGCGTAGCTCGTGCCCAGCCCCATCCACCTAGACTTGTATTATGTGTGTACTGACCCGCAGGCCCGGAAGAATGCCGCCGCGGCAGGGTTGTGCGTGAGCGCGGTGAGCCGCACGCAGCGCATGTGCGTGACGAGCGCGAGCTTCTCCAGCACACGCAGCAATTGATGGCCTAGGCCGCGTCGCCGCCCCTCCGTCTCCACCTGAACCTCGTAGCTGAAACAAACGTGCTATTGTAGATTGCGTCACAAGGCAGCTACATCATATATTTAAAGCGAGTGAGTGAGTGTCAAATTAACAACGCTTGTGTTACCAAGTTGAGCGTAAATCTTCTACTATCGAATTATCTGGTTGGTCATAATCACATTACCCCGAATCACAACATTTAGAGAGAGGTTCTAATTAGACCACCTGATCATTTGATCCTGTAATGTCCTTATTTCTGGTGTATCACATTTTACTAAAGTGCCTGTAACAAAGTTGACCGGAGATTTTATGAGTATTTCTAAAAAAGTTGGTACACATTTGTTAATTGTCACAAAAGTAGTTAACTATCGTTTTTTTTTCCTTGCAAAATTTTAGTATTGATGCACTATTATTGATAATTTTTGATAAGTAAGATTATATGGAGCATACATTTTCTTAATTATCCAAATGAGTCAACAAAACATCAATCATGAATCATGAAACAACAATTATCAAAAATCCAATTAAGTATCTGTTAATTGATGTGCAAACTTTTTCAGAAATGCACTTACAATAAAATCTTAAATTTTACGCACAAACAACCTGTTTGTTTGTTCCTAGAACAATTAAGATGATAACCAGACGACTCATAATGAGCGGCGATGAAGAAAACGAACATTTATCAGAGCTCCGGTGACCCAGCTGGGGTCAGCATGTTGTCCGCACATCTCCGCTCTATGAAAATACTGTCATGGCGATGGGCTGTGGCGGGTAATCAATAAAGAATTATTACCCGAGTGCATAAGTAATTGGGATAAGTTGTTGCTATCTAGTAGCTAATTAACAAAAGTTTACATAGAAATGTTAATCAAGTACCTACGTATTTTTATCGTCATTCTTATTAATGAGAATCGATGCAGATACCATCTGTTTGCGCAAGGTTTGACGCTCTTGGACACAAACAATTAAACCGTGCCGTATGCGCAGGAGCAACAACAGCGGGGTCTTTGCTCGTGACAAAATATAGTGTGGCATGTTCGAAATAGGTTGTGTCGTGTAAATGCTGCACTTGAATGGTATTTAGTGAGTAATGTGAAATGTGACTACCAAATTTACGTTAGTGCATTTTTCGGAAATATCAAATTAAGTAAATTAGTACATTTAAGGTTTAGGGTTGTTCAACTGAAATGATAAAATCTTGGAAAAAGCATTTCGATTTAAAAATAACAAACCTACATACTAATATAACTAGCAGATTGTGTACTTATAGGGAATATGCATAAATTTTTATTTTGCTTTATTAAAAGCTGGTTCATGTAAAAAACAGTAGAGGGCAATATTTTTTCGAATAACTATAAAAATAACCAAGATATAAGCCATCAAACATTTCATTCTATCTCTTTCTAACAAAACAGAATTTAATATGAAGTTTATATGGCTGAAGTCCACTACGACGTAACACGTTCTTGGCCGATTGTAATTTCACATTTTGAAATCGTTTTTACGGTATTTTGATATTTTGTTAAGAAAAGCGATAAAAAATGTATGCATGTACCCCTGACTGCCACATCTGCACCCCCTATGATTAACGCATATACGAGTATTATGTAAAACATAACGCATTAAACTATTCGATGTCTCTTTCCTACATCAAGGGTGGGAGGGGGTCCAATTTTATTAGTGTTCCGTAATGACTATTATAGAATGAAAGCACGTAGATCAATTACAATCAAATAGTTTCATTCTTGACTTCATAGAGGTGTGACACGTCGAATTCGTGGCCAAACTAAAGATTTTTCAAATTAGAAAATCTATTTAGTTTTTATTTTGTATTTATAGTCTATTATATTTGTGGCAACCAATTGTCTGAGTGTACAGGAGTTCATTTTGTGAGGTCTTATAAACTAACAGTGTGTGACTGCGCCTTTGGAATATGGATTACAAAAGAAATGTGTAAGTAAATTTGACAAGTTGGAAATTAGAAGTTATATCAGAAATATTAAGAAACATATTCGAATGGTCAGTGTCAAGAGCCTCCAAAATGAAATTAATATATTATTTATTTTAATTCATGATATGTTTTAAAATAAATACAAGCAAACTAGTTAAGTATACTAAATAGGTAAAAAAGAAACTAATATCAAAGTAAACTAAAACTAAAATAAATGAATAAATGTAAAAAAGTGCTTTCCTTCGGAATGAACTAGATGATGCTGGCAGTTATGCTAATTACGACCAGAAAAAAAAAACCTATATTAAAAAAAATACACAGGTCGTCTTAAGAATATAACCATACAGGTGTATGAAATTAGGACGTTGGACTTAATTCAGTAAATTCATGATCTAATATAGACAAGCATTAATTTTGTGCGTAGCAAAATTTATTTTATAAAATACCATTTTAAGATTTTTTTTACCGAATTAATACATTTGGAAATGATTACATTTGGACCCAAGAGGACTTTCCTTGGCCTAAGGGCCTGCTCCTACTTATTTCAAGATAATCCAATGCTTTGGTCATTTGGTACTAAATTAAAAATAATGTTAGTATTTTTGTATAAATAGCTCACTTTATTTTCTTTTTTTTTTAAAGACCTCTGTGTGCAAGTAATAATTTATATAGCTTTTTTGCGAAACAATCTCAAATGCCAAATATAACCAGAAAAAATATAAGCCCTACCTTTTTAATTCTTTGTTAAATTTAGCTTTTAAAATCCATCCGAAAATTCACATTCACGCACACCGCGCGTGGACTGCAGCGCACAACACATCGGTCACCTAAAGTTCATACACAACAAATGTTTACAACGATCCACCTGCGTATGTAATGTCTGACACAACGGCTGAGACCGCCCTCTCGGTAGCGTAACTAACGAAAGCGCGTCAAGTAGACACGAAGAAATTTAACTAAATACGAAATCGGAAAATAGATTGATTTCGTTGCATGAAGGTTGCTTTCGCCGTGGGTGGGCTAGGCGGCTCGCGCGGCGCGTGGTGCTACGAACCTACAATCAGAGGGCAGAGTGACGTCAAAGCTTATCGGGGGCGGGAGTGAATACAGTGGCGGTGGCTGGGCAGGGCACTAGCAAACTGAGTCTAGCGGCAGAGAGATGCGGGCGCCGCTGCTGTGGTTAGTTCTGTGGTGCGTGACTGCGGGCCACGCGGCGCGCTTGTTGGTGGTGCTTCCGACCAACACGAGGAGCCACTATGCCATGTACGGGAAGCTCATCGAAGCGCTAGCCAAGCGGCAGCATCAGCTCACCGTCATCACACATTTCCCCATGGTACGTGTTATATTTGAAAGCTATTTAATACGATGATCTCAGAGTTATGGAAAGCTCATTATGTTTAATTATGGTTTTTATTTTTAATAAATATTCTGTCAATCTTAAAAAAGGTAGGCGAACATTGAACCAAATTTGTGCCAAAATTACAAAAGAAAGTAAACCATAAGTTACTATTTTTAATACATTTAAAGATAAAGATGTGACTATAGTTTCGTATATTGATATTTTTATGGTGGCCAGGTAAATAATACAAAATGAAATTTAATTCACCTGCATACAAAATTATTTCAAAATCTGTCTTACCCATACGAGCTTTAGGTGTCAATTTAAGGAGGATGAGATACTGCCGATGTTTGTTGTTCACGAATGTAAAGAAATTGATAAGCTATTTCTTAATATTTAGTATCTACTACTCTTTTTGAGTCCGCCATTAGTACATTTCTCGACTGTGCAATAAAGTTTAAATAAATAAATAACATAATATTCTTGCAGTACGATTATCAAATTTTAGGATCCGTTTGGAAAGGTAGATGTGTTCTCTTCAAACCAGAAGGGTATTTTGTCTTCGGTAGCCAAGAGGATATATTTATGAAAGCATCTAAAAATTTCATAAAAGTTTATTGATAATTTAGACTACTCGACCACAATACTAGCAATAAATCATATGTTGAATTTTAGCAACGTAAGCAGTTTCCCTGTGCATATATGGAGCCATGGTCGTTTAGGGTAGGCAGTTTCTCTGCGCCTATATGGAGCCATAGTCGTTCAGGCTAGGCAGGTGCCTTTGTGCCTATATGGACCGCACGCCAGTGATCTTCAAAGTATTTAATTAATGTCTTTGTAATAGTTTCAGTATTCAGTTATTGTCAGGTATCGTCGTGCTTATATTATGTTATAGATACAGATATAAGTTATCATGTTGATTTTTCTGAAAAATATTTGGCATGTTCTGTTCAGCCCTATTCAAAAGAACTGGCTTGTGAGCGTTTCTTTAGAATTTGCACGTCATGTCATATCGCTTTCGATAAATTAAGGGTATGAACATAATAGACCCGAATTATAAAACGTTTCATGCACACATATATGGATGTCGCATTTTTCAACCCATGCTCATGAAATTTTGTGATCAGGGTCGATAATTATATAGTTGTTTATCAATTCTGTTTTTGGATTTTTTTTTCAAATTTGCGAAGCTATGGAAGTACGGAGACTTAGCGAGGTCTACAGCTCACAGAGGAACAAGTATTTATTCGTACATGGCATAAATAAAGAGTAGATACAGTGGATCATACATTTAAATTCAGAGAATTAATGCACTTGAGAGCTTCGTCGTTTAAATTGATCAGGTTCTCCAGAAGCCATCCAGTGAGCGAGTGAGTAGAATTTATAGTATAAGTAAGTTTAAAAATTACTAGATTAGCAGGTGGTTTAGTGGATAGGACACTATAAGTAGGCGGTAAAACCAGAGGTTGTTTCTTGGGCTCACCGTCAGTCAGCGATCTAATATTTATATATTTTTAATCTCGTATGACACTGTAGTTTTCAGCGATGTTAGATATCATATTCGAGACTGCTGTATGTATTAGAATCTATCAAACGTACTGTTTAAACAGACCTCTATAACGAGAACAGTTCAAAAACGCTGATTCTAATCTAAAAGCATACAATACGAATAAGTTGTCAAATAACCCGGTTTCCTAATTTATTTGTAACCCTGATTCGCTAGTTTCAATTAGTATAACGCTGATCAAGTGATTAAATCTAGTACTGCGGGTGACTCTACAAAGGGGTTACTCCTAATCTCGGAAATCGAAGTTCGTGACGTGTCATCCCTCTCGCTCTCATGTTAATTGAATTACGAATTTCAGAGTAGTCCCTCTGTACCGGCAAAGATACTAAGCTTCAGTAAAAATGCATAATAGATAAAAGTAGCGCTCACAGTTGCGACCCATTGAGAAACGTCAAATTTACAAGTTTGTAATAATCGTTACCGGGACCGGTCTAGTCATTACCGGGCGTCAGCCTATGAGACATTGAAGGGCATATATCATTTGGCGTTAGCCAGTTCTAAATTTGTCATAAATAAATTGACGAATCAGTATTATGTTTTTTCACATACGTAACTTAGGTATACAGACGCTTTGAACAACCCCTTTTTATCTAGCATCCGGTTAGTTGTCATAATGAGAAGTTGAGAACAATACTAATATTTGTGATAACGACTAACGTAATACATCGAGTCATGCTCATTGCACTTTCGACTCCAATCCTAGGTGATTCGGAGGACACAGATAAGAAACGAAATTTGCAATAACAAAGCCACACATGGAAAGAAATGAGCGAGGTATTATCTACATGGAGACTAGCCGTGATGTGCATTAAACGAGTATTCAAAGTGTCAAGAAGTTAAAAGTGACCAACTGAGCTATTGATTGCTCAGTTGGTCACTTTTAACTTCTTTTTTAATCAAAATTGATCAACGATTGATTCCTAATGGGTGATAACTACGATTATTATGAGGCTCAAGTTCAATTAGCTGGCTGTTTGATAATGATGAAAAAGCTTAGGTTTTCACTCAAGGATAGGCGGGGAAAACGGTCGTTTAGTTGCATAGGTGAGTACTGCTCATCACCTGACATCATACCGGATCACGATTTATGACCGAGGTGGCTGATAAGCAACGCTTAGTGAGGGGGGTGGTGCCAAGTTGCATTCTAGACAAGAAAGTGGCGCGTGCCAGGCCAAACATAATAATGGACAGTTCATACGGCAAAGTATATCAGCCTGCATTGTTTAGCTTTCGAGATTAGGTAAGTAAGGTTCGATTCGACACACATGAAATTTCAATTTTATTTTTATTACTTAGCCACCGAATGAGCCTTATTCCAGTTGAGTTGAACCCAGCCTAACTAAACTAGCGCGGCGTTAACTAGGTCGCCCAATTGGTCACAGTAAGGTCGCAATACACGATCGACTTCCGATTGGTGTTTTGTGTTTGTGTTATCTTAGTCCTATATTCTCGTATGTGTGTGTTTTGTGTAAAAATTAGTTTGCACACAAAGGTAGGTATAGAACCCCTTTCTATTCACCAATAAGGTTCGGAAAGTAGAACTGCACACCAAAGAAATGCGCACGCTATGAAAGCCTACATGTCGCTTACGTCTAAAAATATATTCTGACGTTAGAATTTACATAAGATGTTATAGTAACTTAAATAAAAGGTCAAATGAGTCGATTACTAAGCTCGGCAACAATTAAGTTTACGCGTGTCGAGATTTTATCTCAACTACGTCTTCCACGGGGACGTTGCCCCGTCATTGCCGAACAACACTCCCACGGTATCGCCGCGTGATATCCAAAATATTGTACCCCAAGAGCGGGTGAATGATCTGGGAACAGCTGGTCAATGGCAAGGGCACGCGCACGCGGTCATCCGACCCGGCATATTTATTATTTTATCTCAAATATCTCGGCATATAAGTAATCTCGATCCTACGAAAAAATAGCAACGTGTCCAGCTAACTTTGGAAAGAAAAACGCATCGCTGAATTTCAAACTTTGCTCTTTTAAAACTCTAGCTTAGTATTGATTTGATTGGCTATCAAGGAGCCTATTAAAAATAAATCAAGAAATAAAATTTTACATTGGCCCAAAATTATCGGTTAGTATTAAACAAATAATTGGTAACATATATGACGGTACTATACGAACTTAAAATTTCCAGCTTGAAAGTAAACCTCCAGTTCTCTATTGGGAGGGACAAGAGTGTTCTAGGATGAAAATAAGTTTAGGACTCTACTATTATTTTTATATCCATACTATTATAAAGTTGTAAAATTGAAATATTTATACGTTTCGTTGTGGCTTCATACCGCTAAATTGGTTAAACGGATTTCAACTATTTTTGGTACATGGGTAGCTGGGTATCGCCAGGTGGTTATAGGATACTTTTTACCCAACTATGCTAAAGAAAAAAAGAGGGGTTATGACTTTTTCTCCTTCGCGTCCTATCGCAAATCAATCGCAAAACATCGTATTGCAAATTGTTATTACTGATTTAAAGTAAAGTAAATATTTTAATATTGGATCAAAATTTTAAAGTTCACTGACAGCTAATCAGATAACAGATCTTTGTTTTTAATTCCGTAACAACGACCCAAACTGAATTATCAAGCTTTGCCAAAGCGTGTACAACCGGCTGCCCCTTCACCTCTCGTGTCTACCGTCTTATCGCGCACGCGCGGGCTCCCGCGGTACACCCGTCTAAACACTCGCTCCTTCAACCCATTTGTTTTATTTCGTCATTCTCTTTAATTCTTTACACTGTCTCATAGGTCTTTTCCATGGAACATTAAAAGCAAGGTATCCTCTTCGTGGCGATGGATCAGGAGTACGTCACAATCAGTGATGCGCGAATATAGCTTGTTGTATTCCACACTGCACTTGGAAAATCCCCCACACTAGCGTCTTTCGAGCGTCTGCGTCTGGTCAGCGCCAGTGCAGCGTCGACGCAATGTCAGCGGCGCCGTTTCGCCGACATTTGCCGACACTGCGCAGACGCTGACTAAACGTTCACGCTCGAAAGACGCTAGTGTGGGGGTCGCTAATGACGTCAAATGCCGGTGACGTAGCGGAAATGTTACAGGAAGAACATATCTTGTTTTATTGTACATAACATGGTCTTCCCAGTATATGGTTGCAAACGTTTAAAAGGGCAGTCGGGCGTACAACCCGACTCACTATAGCAGTTACCTACTGTTATAGTGAGTCAATAGATGAAGTTTGTACATACTCACTTAGAGTCTAGAAGATCACCGCATAAAAGAGGACATAACTAAAGACACCTAGACAGGTGTTGGCGAAGTTGTTTAGCCCAGACTATTCACTGAACTCGAATCCTAGTACTCAGAAGCAAAATTGACAAATTATTTTTTATTGTTTTAGAAAAATCCACCTGCAAACGTGGAAGAGATCAGTTTAGCCGGCACCATACCCGAAATCGCCAATAATCTGACTAGAGAAAACCAGCCATTAAAACCAGAATTCATACGCAATTTGGAACAGATTATACAAGAGTGCGTTGATACATGCGAAATCGTATCCCGTCAGCCAGCAGTAAAAGCACTGCTCAATTCTACGGTGACATTTGATATGGTAATTGTCGAAATCTTCGGGAGCGAATGTTTTCTGCCGTTCGGTCGAAAATTCGACGCCCCTGTAGTTGGCTTCTTATCCAGTGTACCTCTGCCATGGGTCAACGACCAACTTGGCAATCCGGAGACAACATCCTACATCCCAGCCTATATGATGGGCTACGGACAGCATATGAACCTCTGGGAAAGATTTATGAACACCTTGGCTGTGACTTGGGCTAAGATTTTGTACAAATACCACTCTCAAATACCTTCTCAGGTAAAACATCTTCACGCTCCTTGATTTTCTTTACTGACATTATGATTTCAAGGTCTATAAGTGTACGTATGTTTCAGGTTATAGCGGACCGGTTCTTCGGCCCTGGACCAAAATTGGCATCTCTAGCGCAGAACTATAGCTTGGTGTTATCAAACAGCCATTTCAGCATAAATGAGGTGCGACCTCTGGTGCCTGGATTAGTGGAGGTGGGAGGGCTGCATTTAGACGATTCGCAGCAACTGCCAAAGGTATGGTTCATGACTTATTACCATTTAATAAATTGGACTTTAATACATCAGTTACGTTATATCTTCTCCCCGGGTTTTCCGACAAGAACAATAGAATAAGGTGCTTAAAGGTATTACAATAATCAAACTGATGTGAATCGAATATGGACGCCTCGCCACTGTTATATATGTCCCATAAGGAGTTATCGGAGTAAGAGCTTGCGTTTTTACCCTAAATTGAATTTACATAAAATACAAGCATAAGGCGCAAATTGACATAAGTATTGGTACAATTAGTTACTAATGTTTTTCCATTTGGGTTAATACCGCCCCGAACGGTTGCCCTGCTCGTGTTCGTCGCTCCCAAAGGCCGCCCTGAATGGAATATAACTTAATGTATCAATTAAAAATATGGAAATGAGAACAGGTTAACCTGTCCTCATTTTCATATTTTTAATTAATCAAGATAAATAAGTCCAAGGTTTTCTGAGAAAAGGTATGAAATCTCGAACAATGTATGGCGTAGAGGCAAGATAGTGTACTAAGAGGCTGATAGTGTTATCTCCTATAGTTCCCGCCCGATTCATCGTGCATTCATATCGTACAGAGTCACCGGGTCAGCAATCGGTTTCTCACAAATGCAGGCAATACATTTATGATGTAATCAATTCATTAGGCGTGTTTGGACTGCGGTTGATAATATAGGAATAGGTATGGAATACCATGATTTATCGTTGATAGTGTGATTAGGATCTTGAATAGGTGAAAATTTTGAGTTATACATATATAAGATGCTCTGAATGTAGGTGATCAAGCAATAATATTTGACTTTGGTTGTTCCTATTTCGGAGTACGGATAAATCGCTTGAATCGAATGATTAAAATTATGTTTATAATCACAAGCGTATTTCTAAAACCTAGACATTTTTCAAATGCTATTGACACCGCAACGAAACCAGGTACAGTCAAGCGTAAAAATATGGGTGGACTATTCTTAAAAATATGTTTCATCGCTCTTATGTCAACGAAATAAAGTCTTGCTGCATATTTACGAGAGAACCAATTCTATAAATATTGTTGCACTTGACTATATCTAATTATTACAAAAAAAAATCAAATTGGTCCACGAACTTGAGAAAACAGACTGACAAGATAGTCTTCTCTCATAAAATCCTTCGGGTTTAAAGACAGGACTTAATGTTTGTGTAACGTGTCATATTATATAATAAGATTAATGAGCGTCGTCGTAGCATGTACACATCGACCTCTTGTATGATCTTTAATAATCATACTATAGTGATAGTTACAATACAATCAATAATTGCCACATTGTTTGCATCAGTGTTAACGCTTTCTATCATCTAAATGACCTAATACGACATTATCAATCGCAAGCGGGAACATACAATACAAGTATAACAAGTACCACTTGATAGATACTTATCGGATTACCTTACTGCAATTGTTCTGAAGTAACTTCCTTATGAGTTTATACCTAAGCCTAAACATATTTAGTCGATGTTAGGTTTTAGCAGAGGCATTTTATTTCAGGATTATATTTATGAAAGCAGTTATATTATGTGATAGAGGGTAAATATTTAGACACATGGACATGCTTTTAAAAAATGTGCGTAGTGCTATTATCTATTTTGTAGTTCTAGTCAGATATGAGTTTTAAGACCTTCTTTGCAACTGTTCATAACACAATTTTACTGAACAACATGCATGCATTCACTTGACCTAATCTACCAGAAACGTCAGAGTCTGGACCTTATAAATGAATATCTGAATCAAAGCAAACTTTGTACTGAGTGGTACGATGCAGCTAGAACAGTTAACCCAAATTATATAGCAATAGTGAACTATCGCGACCCAGGACCTAAGACCCTTCGCTCGTTGATAGCGGCCATTAATTGCCAAATTGCCCATAATCTTCAGTTCCCAAACAAACAAACGGGCAGCGGCCTACTTTCCACTGATAGACATACGGTCTGCCGACCGATCTGGTTTTTACGAGTACGTATGTTGTATTGTGATTGATTGGTATTTGATTATTTTATCACAATAAAGTATGGGATTGCGAATACTGTAAAATTAGGTATATGGAAACAACCTAATTAAAGCGCTTTAGTTTCGCCTTCCCAGGTGTTAGATGCTTGTTCCAACCACTATGAGGTCCTCGCTCCTAGTTTTGATATTTTTTACAAGCAGATAAGTTACCTATTTTGTTACATTTTAAGTATGAAAAAATAGACTTGGACGAACACCCTCGCCGCTATGAAATCTACGTAACATCACTGTTCTCTACCAAAAATTCAAAGAAAAAGTAGCAAAAACAGAAGTACAAAAACGTTGGTTTATGTTAATAAAATGATACTTAAATATCAATCAGGAGGAAATTAAAATTATAATTCATTTTAGCTTACTTTTGTGATCTTTCGCCCCTACAATATTCCTCTGATACACGATCTTTCCACTGGTATCGACGCCACTATATATGTACAATTACTTCTCAGGAGCTGAAAATGCTGCTCGACGCATCACAAGAGGGCGTGATCTACTGGAGTTTTGGCTCCATGTCGCGCATAGAGACGATCCCCAGCGAGAAGCTGTCGCAAATCTTCAGTATCATAGGGGAGCTGCCGCAGACCGTGCTCGTGAAGATGGACCGCAGAATGCTGGCTCGCAACCTTACAGTACCCGACAACGTGTATACTATGGACTGGATACCGCAGTACAAAACGTTGTGTAAGTAACTTGCAACGGCACCAAACGGGTATGTTTGGGTAACCGATACGATTGCGATTGTTTACTAAGTGCTCAAATAGCAAGTCGGTAATAGAAATTAAGTTGTATGGATGCCTCGCCTCTGTGGTGTCTCACGAAGTCATATGCCGGCTAAGGGCGGATTTCAAACTACGGTGGGGTTGCGCGTTCACAAATCTGAATAAGGAATGTCACGAGACGTGACAACGCAAATACTTCATATCAACGTGTTAAGATTTTCATGTGACGTTCAGATGCCGAATGAAGTACTTCGGATGGATTCAACCCTCAAAATGTTGTGACATAGATAAAATGAACTGTTCGTAGGAATACGAATCATGTCATATTCCTACAAATAGGTGTATATAATAAGCTGTTTGAAGGCACACATTACGATTACGACTGAACGAGTTTTTATCGTTAATTATGTGATGTGTAGCAGGCAAGTCTTATTAAATTTAATTTACTTGGCTGCGCATTTCAATAATAACACATTTATAACGTATCCAAGCCTCAGGCAAAATATTGAAAACTTGTAGTAAGGCGCAGCTTTAAAAATATTTTCTACCCGACTGCGCGAGCATAAAGTCCATCAAGACGAAAATGGGTCGTTTTTTAAAAGATACATATTATAATAAAAATCTTCGTCCAAGCAGGTCACCCGAACGTGAAGCTGTTCATATCGCACGGCGGGCTACTGGGGACGCAGGAGGCAGTGGCGTGCGCGGCGCCCATGCTGACGGTGCCGCTGTACGCGGACCAGGCGCTCAACGGGCGCGCCATGAGCGACCGCGGCGTCGCGCGCGTCGTCGACCTCAACCGGGGCTTCGACAAGGAGCGCTGGCGAGAGGCGCTCATGGACTTGCTCAGTAACCAGAAGTAAGTGTTCATATCGCACGGCGGGCTACTAGGTACGCAGGAGGCAGCGGCGTACGCGGCGCCCATGCTGACGGTGCCGCTGTACGCGGACCAGGCGCTCAACGGGCGCGCCATGAGCGACCGCGGCGTCACGAGCGTGGTCGACCTCAACCGTGTCTTCGACAAGAAGCGCCGGCGGGAGGAGCTCATGGACTTGCTCATGGAGTTGATTGCATTTGTAACTGGTTACTATGTACGTGCGGTTGTTTGTGCCGGATGTCCAGAGGATAGCCCTCAGACCGCGACGACGCGACCTGTTGGCCGTGCCGCCGGCGCGAACCGTTTCGTGCAGGAACTCACCGCTGCCCCGCGCCCTTTCACTGCTCAATGCGCTCCTGGCATTGACACCTGAGTGCGACTTGTTTGCGTGGCGATGGGCGGCAGTGTGTAGTGAATGCTTGAGATTTTGTGAGGCGATGGATGCTAGGTGTACAACTGTCTCAATATAATTTGTTTGGTACCTGTTATAGTAAAATATAATTTTCAACTGTTAGGCTAAGTTTCGTGACGCATTGGTTTTGTACTGTAATGTCATGTAAACGTTTTAGAAAATAAATAAATAAATAAATGTACAATAAAGTGTATACATACATACATACTTGCTCAGTAACTAGAAGTAAGTGTTCATGTCGCGCGGCGGATTACTACAGGTCTAACGCTTCACTGAGTCTGTTCCTGAGGTATGGGAGCGGTACGGGAGAGGTGACACGTGACGTGACATGATGTGTCCTAACTGTCTCGCTATACACATATAATATACGTCACTAGGCCTATAAGGACGCTGGAGGCGGCGGCGTACGCGGCGGCCATGCAGATGTAATTTTTTGCACATTGAGAAGCGCATTGTTTTTTTCCATCCTTTGTCAGACTTGTCTTACTCATGAGTCACGTTAAGTTGGCCTAAGTATGCATATAGTGCATAGAATGTATAATTTAATGGCATCGATACTTCATACTTTTTTCTTCGACGCGGTGCCGAAGCAACGTAAAATTCTGTATGGAAACGCCGGTAGTGTGTGGTGGCCTTAAACATATTGAATTTTTTTTTTATACAAAGATCTAAGTAGAAAAGAAAAATGAATTGCGATCCACTGCAGTCTAAGCCGGAATCGAACCAGCGTCTCTGTTATACCGGAGCAGCGCCCCATCCGTTAGACCATCAGACCGCTTACTTAGATCTTTGTATCAATATGGTCAAACGGATAGGTCGCTGTTCCGGTATAACAGAGACGCTGGTTCGATTCCGGCTTAGACTGCAGTGGATCGCAATTCATTTTTTTTTTCTACTAAGATCTTTGTATCAATATTGTATAAATAAATATTCAAAATGTTTTCTTCTGTTTCCGCGATTATTACTCATTGAACTAACGTTAAATTGTTTTATTTCAAATATTCAAAATTTGTCTGAAATTTGTTTTGTTAAGCAGCAATGTTAAATACGCTCTTATAGTGAAAACAATAAAAACTGTGTACCGTTTAAATCGTTTGATACGACCGCCATTCCGATAACTTTATAGGCAATAGATAGACCTAGCTAGAGTCTGCAAAACAAGAGCTATCTCGGCGGCACGCGCACAATGCCACGCGCGTCAAGGAGCTCATTATCAGAAACCAATATTTATTGCCACAATGAAACAGCTTTTTTCTCATTATCACCTCTGTTTACAATAGTCACTTTCTAGATAACCTAAAGGAACACATATGCCGTGATAACCAAGTAGTTGAACTTTGCTAATGATAAACATTTGTTGCAGGTACAAAGAAAACGCTTTAAGGCTACGGGATATCTTTTTAGACAGGCCTTTGTCGCCGCTGGAGACGGGAGTGTACTGGATAGAATATGTGTTGAGACATAAGGGTGCGGGCCACTTGCGGTCCCCAGTGCTGGACTTGCATCCAGCTCAACACCTCCTCCTAGATGTAATCGCCATTAGCATAGCTGTAACTATATTACTAACCTTCATACTGTATATCTTGTTTCGATACCTCTGCACTAGGTGTATTAAGTGGTGGCCGAAGGAAAAACTAGTGTTTGAGAAAAGATTATTCAGAAGGAACAGTTTCCTCCTTTGTTTGCTTTGGAAATACAAAGCGAAAACTAATTAGTTAATTCAAATTGAATTTATTTTTATGTAGTGTTAAGTGTAAATAATAATGAGTAAGATATTTATGTCAATAAAAGAGAAATGCTTTATCCACGATGTTTTCTTCGTGCCCTGCTATAAATCATCACAATCTTTTGTCTTTGAAATAAAAACATTCTGAGTATATTGAGCTTAAAATTTTATAAATGATGCATTATGTTTTTAACTAGACGATGCATCTATTTAAATAACGTTTTATGCAGTTTGAACCAAAGAAAACAATAATTTGTGATCCTCTAAAGGCCCCTTGAAAATGGTTAAAACTTAACCCCTGAACGTCTAACGGAGGATAATTTTCCATTAGGCTTGCATCAACCTTCAAACTGGCTAGTACATATGAAGAAAAATTTACATTTACCATTTTTGATTGCAATACTTTATTCTTAGTTCTTTGATCTTCTATCTAGCTATAAAACAGTAATGTGACTTAAACTTAACATTGAATAGGAGAGAGGAGAACATAAATCTTGAAATACACATATTCCTATTATTTAGATTTCAAAGACTCAGTCTTTATGTCATCATTTTCTACAGGTTTATTGATTTCGTGTCCTTTAAAGAGGCTAGTAGCTGGAATCAAAAAAGGCACCAGATCGACTAACCAAATAGGTTTTATAAACAACTCACTTTTGTTTTAGTTTCTCCCAAGGGTCGTTAAACCACGCTACGGGTCGTATAGGCCCTCACGGGCAGGCCTATAAAGAATATCACAGCAGCCAATGTCCGCGGCAGCTGGTCAGGTCGGCTGCTGACGAGATTACAGACCTGAGTTGTAGTGTACTCTCCAGAAAATTTACTGTTTTCTAGTAGTCATGCCTCGCTCACTTGGTTTACCCTCATCTGGCATAAACTTTTTGTAATAATCAGCATTAGGCATAAAGCATTTTTCTCTGAACAAGTAAACTTTTCAGAATTTTTATAAAACAAACCTGACCTAATCTAATACATTTAACAGGATGCCTTAAAAAGTTCTGAAAATTATAGTTTCCGAAAAAAATGCAATATTAAATAATGATCTTTATTCTGTAAGTAGGCCGCGGGCACTTTTACAAGTCTAACTCTACGGCGTTTCCCAAGAGGAGACCACTGCTGAGAAGAAAGCCGAAACAAACTCAACAACTATGCCAAATGTTAGTGTGATACGCGATAGCACAACTGTGATGAGATTAGTCGCGCGACAAAGATTGTCTGTCTCTTTCCTATCAATACATTGCGAGAAAGACGGGTGATGCCATGTCGTGCGTCAATTGTTGTCGCGGAGAGTTGTGCTAGACGGGCGGATGAGGGTCACCGCGCTCACTTGTGTACCTACTTAAGTAATGTGGCTTAACAGATGGTTTGTACAGATCCAACTCCTCATTCATTCAGACAAAACGTTTCCTCTGGGGAAATTTTAAAAAGCCCTCTTTATCTGTAGTCTTCATCAAAGGGAACCTGTTACAGGCGCGGCGCACTCCGCGACGTTTACTTTCAGAACGCCATAACCGTTGCAAACATTACTCGCTATCTCGCTTGCACGCGGTGACGCGCGGCTTCGCTAAGATCAAAATAATCTTCTGTAGGTACTTGGTAAGGGCAAAGATAAATACACACCGAAAGTTTTAAAATATGTACACACCAACTGCCATAGTAATAAGGTTTGGAAATATATTAATGACATGTTGTGGTTTACTTATGTTTACCCCTGACTCTACTTTTTATCTATTGTGTATCTGTATCCAATAATTCAGCAAAGAATAAATGCAATCAATAAGATATTTTTCCCTCTAAGCATGTCGTAAATAACCAAACCGGATTGTTTATGATTCTATGTAATCAAATTTGTTAAATATATTTTTTACTTACCTTTGAATCCAAACAATGATGTCACTTGTTTTTGTACTTTATTTTATACTATGTAGAGTCAATGTCAAAGACAAGTGTATGTATACCAAAATCTTTTCACTCATTGGAATTACCCATTGCATTAAGAAGTGGATCACAAAATCCCAAGATTGAATATGAATGGTTGTCATATTATATATAATTGATAGATTCAGGCGATACTTTGCGGAATTCCATACTAGATCAATGGATTATAGTTCCTTTGCTGTTCCGCGAACTAGTGTCTTTGTTAGATGTGACAATAAATTGTGCTCACATGCGTATATTTTCATGCAGTTTCCATAAAAAATATGCATGCGAATACAACAAACCAACACCAAACAGTATAATCCTCAAAGATTATGCTGTTCGGTGTTGGTTTATATTATATAACATGGTAAAATATTGCGTAGTATTTGTATTATTTTTCATATAATATAAATACATATTTAATCGATAGTTATTAAACATAAATGGTGGGGTTTAAATTTTCTAACAAAAATTAACAACTTTAACATGTCATTTGAGAAGATTTTAAACGTAATTAAGGTTAGGAAACCATAGTGCGTGGATTCTACCAGCACTAAGGTGATTTATTTAAGTTAACTTCCAATATAAACTCACCAATACAGCACAGGGATGCCGAAGTCCATGTCAAATCTAAAATGCGAGAATGCCATGAGGGTTCCGGACGTTTCTTTGGCTATGAGGTACCAGGCTGAGTCATCCAACATTTCTTCCACTTTTCTCTCCTTGTTCCATCCCCAAGCACAAGTTTCATATCTGAAAGTTAGTTAATAATTTAATTTAGCTAATGAAAGTACCAATTGCCTTAGGCATTAGGTAATGGATGTGTTGTGTTGTGTTTAAATTGAGCACCCTGTGGGCTTTGACAGAATAACAGCGTTGCAGTACTGCCTTGCTCGCGAACTGCAACACCATGCTGAGTCAGAGCCTTTTCCTTAACGCACACATTGCTGGACCCATTGCAGACAATTTACCTAATTAACCTAAGATATTAAAATTGGTCAATGTAATACAGTGTCGCCTGAACCTGTATATGGTTAACCACAAGTTAACTTGGCCATACACCACAGTGAACATGGTAATAAGAAGCTAGTTGCCAAATGGGGTTTTCAAAAGAAATTATATCCACTTTTTTAGCCCATTCTTTGATAGATGCTTTCTTAAATATAAGAAACTTCTTAACAAAATTAGATTCTGTTCCCACTGCTTTAGATGTTGTTTCTCAAACACTATTATTTTTACATTATAAGATTCAACTAAATCAATATTTAGAGAGAGTACTAGAGGTAAAATTAAAAAAAACCCCCAAATATATGTATGAATATTAGTTTATAATATATTAATAATAATAGCCTTTATTTCCAAACAAGGGTTTGATTCACATTACTATTTACAATATGTCCCTTAATTCGGTGTGCCTATTGACCTCCTCCAACAATCGCCATTGGGCTCTGTTGCTAGCTACCCTTGTCCAATATGGCCCCAAAGTTAGCCGAAGGTTGTCTTTCCATCTTCTTATAGGGTGTCTTAGTTTAGTTTCAACTATAAAATATCATCAGTGGTAATCATCATGCGGAACACTGAGATGGAGTGATTGGAATGGATTTTGTTGAGACTTACAGATTTAGGGTTGGCTATTATTAGTCACAAAGTGAAAGTGTTAAATGCTACAAGAACTATACTAAGATATATATTTAATAACTTACAATTTCTTCATATTCCTCTCAGTTAGATCAATGGCCCAGTCTAAGACGCTTTTGTTAACTTCGGTAACCCGCTGAATATACATTTCGATGTCCAAATTGCTGCTCCTGTACTCCAACAGCTCGTGACACAATGCAGCAGGGTCTGTCAGCTTGTTAGCCCATGTCACATGATGCATGCCATCAGCAATGCGGTATTGTTCCTGCTTTCTAGCTTGCCTCTTCTCCTTGCTTTTGTTTGCTGATGCTGTAGATTTCTTCTGCAAAAGAGAGGAAGTCAAGGAGAGTTTTTCATCAAATATAACCTGAATAAATATCAAAAACAATCGTTGGTGTGCAGAATTCAGCCTCATTATAAGTTCGGCTACGTTGTTTTCCTCGTACTACGATTAAAATATTAATTTTTTTTAAAGAAATAACATAAATTTTTGCATACTTACACCCATGTTAATGTGTGCCTGGATAAAAAGTGAGACCAAGTATATATTATTCTTCCAAAATTCACGTAAACAATTATTGTAGATTGTAAACAAGGCGGGAAAAAAAAATTGTTCAGTTCAACTGTTGTTTTGTCTTGACAATTCAATATCAACGTTTTGTTTTTAATATTAAGTATAGACAAAATAAACATTCTAGCTTTATTATGCGGGGCACACAAGATGCCAAAGAGAATATGAACTCCTCAGTCGCGTGGACCGTCAGAACGTGAGAGGTTACTCCGAAACTCGAAGTTCGTAACGTGCCGTCCCTCTCGCTCTCATGTTAAGTTGTATTTGAGTGAACGGAACAGCGCCATCTTCGTTTTTCGGAGTAGCCCTTGTGGTTGTCTGTCCGAAATTTTCGCTAATTTTATGTAAATAAGTCACGGTGTGTATAGCTAGCATAAGTAATGGTTGCACGACCGTACGAAAGTGTACATTTCGGCTAAGCAACGATTTAATCATTGCCTCAAACGTATTCAGCGTTATTTACCGCGAAATTTGAATTTTAATGTTACGTCACTTGGAAAAATCAATATTTTTTCTCTAACTTTCGACTACGAGAAGTTGGTTTCATTACTACATTAAAAATACCTTACCTAGTTTGTGTTAATCGGTTTTTATACGTTCGCTCTGTCTATATATATTTTTTGGCTCAGTGCCATTTTTCAACCCGTCAGACTCGTCCTACTATTATTATATGAATCTTGGAACGAAAACACTTCTTGCTATATTCTATACCTCTTTCAGGACATCTAAACGCTGTTACTTCTGTAATATCAAAATCATGCAGTCGGTTACTCTTTCACAAACGAATGATTCAATGCCAACCATAGGATTAGGAACATGGCAGGTCGGCATCTTTGAGTACCAGATAAGGACTTATACACTGTACACGAGCATTGCTTGCAATCACTCACAATCATGATGACTTATTTCTATGAAATTGCAGGCACCTTCAAATGTAATAGAGCCCACAGTGCTGAAGGCTCTTGAATTGGGCTATAGACATATAGACACTGCATTCAATTATAACAATGAAGAAGCAATTGGAGCCGCCGTACAAGAATGGATAAATAGTGGGAAAGGTTCTAGGGAAGACTTGTTCGTTACAACCAAGGTAATTTTAATTTTAAGAACATACTTTTGTTACCGGATAATGAAATTGCAAGATATGCTTGCATTCTCTTGTTTTTATTTTTACAATAATTGTGAGTTACCTAAAGTTGTTTGTTATTTTTAAAGAAATCTAAAAGTTAGTGTCTAAAAATTTTCCTTAGTTATAAAATTGGTGCTTCTTGCAGCTTCCTCATGTGGGTAACCGAGCATCCGATGTGAGAAAGTTTGTGGAACTCCAGCTATCCCGTCTGAACATGGACTATGTTGATTTGTACCTTATACATGTGCCGTTTGCCTTTGTGTGTGACCCGAAGACACTAACACCTGTCGTCAACTGTGATGGAGACTATGAATTAGATGTTTCAACGAATCATGCTGAAATATGGAAGGTGATAACTGCAATTTTATCTGTGGACCAGTAGTTTAAAATTATTAAATGAGGAGTTGCAAGAACCTCGCATATATAGTTTATCCAAGTTCCCATTTGTGCTGAAAACAAGTTCATTCATCTTTATGTCAGCCAATGACGGCTGCTATCTCTCAACCCCTGGCCAATTAAATTGAAGCTAAAGAATTTTTTTACATAAGAATTTAAAAACTGCAAGTATTTGTGCCTAAGCTAAGCATACTAAGGGTTAAGCAATTAAATGTTTCATCTTTAATAGATGGTATTAGTTGCAGTAGATTCTAAGATTTAGCATGATGTAGTCAGCGAAACTTTATAAATATCTTAAGATCAGCTCAATAGTTATAGGAATAATTCATAATTTTTAATAATGCAACACATTACAGGTAATGGAAGAGTGCCAAAAACAGGGTCTTATCAGGAACCTGGGTCTGTCTAACTTCAACGAGTCTCAAATAAAGAAAATCATGGAGAGTGCCTCAACAATGCCCCAGGTGTTGCAAGTGGAGCTCCATGCGTACTTCCAACAGAAGGAGCTGCGCAAGTTCTGCGCAGACAACAGTGTAGCGGTGACGGCTTACGCCCCGCTCGGCAGTCCTGGTGCGAAGGACCACTTCGTCTCCAAGTATAAGTACAGGTGAGTTTGCAGATTTTTTTATTAAATATTAGCAGAGCTGCTGATAGTAAATCAAAATACACCATGTTTTTTTTTATTTCCTTTTATTTTAACACATGGTAGTAGTCAATTTTGGTTGAGTTACTACTAACACATGGTATGAAAATGCAGGTTTTTTACGTTTCCGAAATGTCTCCCCATAGGAAAAGTTGTTCGCATTAACACGTACAAAAAACGGTGAGAAGAATTCAAATTCCGTTACTAATTTACGTGGACATATTGACGTTTAATATTTATCAACTCATGTAAACTTCAGTCACACTCAATCACTGCAAATGAAAAACAAATTATAGAGATGAATTATTTAATTTCAGTCCCGACGCCTTCCCAGACATACTAGGCCTTCCCACAGTAAAGGAGATTGCGGACAAGCACGGGAAGACGCCCGCGCAGGTGCTACTGAACTTCCTCGTCAAGGAGGGCGTCGTCGTCATACCGAAGAGCACAAGCGAGCACAGATTGAAGGTATATTAAGTTTTTATACCTTACTATTTAGCAACTTTTTGACAGCTGTCATCCCAGTACATTTACGCCTTCGCGCCATTGCGATTGTACTGGGATGACGGCTGTCAAAAAGTTTTTGCTGTTCAAGTGTAGATGGTGCCCGCAACTTCGTTCGCGGAGAAAAAAACGTCATAGGGTGCGTTGGGGTAAAACGGAACGGCAACTTCGAAAGCTGAACCTTATTTCAAGGACGCTTAGATCATTTTCGGTAAAGTTTTCCCATTCTTCCGTCTTACCCCAACGGACCGTAACCCCTCTTTTTTCTTGAGCGTAGTCGGGTAAATAATATCCTATAACCATCTGTGTAGCAGTCGTGTACCAAAAATAGTTGATTTCTGTTTAACCGTTTTGGCGAGATGAAGCCACAGCGCGTAGAAAAATACAAATAATTAATAATAAGTATTTTTCGAGTGACCTTCAAATAGTCCTTATAGGTGATGTTTTTGAAAATTTCTTTAATGTACATTTCATTTTTACAACTTTATATTAGTATAGATTCCAAGCCAAGATCGTACGCACGCGAACATGTCAGTTCCAAGTGACGGATGCAACTTACGCCGGTTTTACCGCCGATAACTCATATATATAACGTCATAATCCAGCAGCCAGAGGGATTACTCCGAATCTCAAAAATGGAAGTTCGCAAACGCGCTGTTCCTCTCGCTCTCATGTTATGCTGTATCTGAGTGAGCGGGATGGCGCCATACGAACTTCGTTTTTCGGATTTCGGACTAGCCTCTCAGGCACGGCGCCGCCGAATGGCGAATTGGCGTTGTTTCTTGCAGAAGCAACACGTCTTGTTTAAATGGAGAATTCTACTTAATTTTTTGAAGTACTTCCAAACTGTAAGTCATTATCAACTTTAGCGCAGACCACTCCGTTACTTTTTGTATGGAGCTACAATACTTTTACCATGCATGATTACGAAAATTTCATAGGTTAGCTATGATATATAGCAATAAATAGCTGATTGTAAATAATCAATTGATGAACACGAATAACAACAACTTATAATTTTTGTTTCCTGAGTAATTTGTGAGGAAAACGACATATTTTGACTGAGGCAAAGTTACCTGCGCAAAATTTGATAATGATTCAAGTGACAAGATGGATAGTTTTGAGTCCTCGAGGGATAGTAAAGGTTTTTCGACTATTTTCATGACGCGACCCAATTTAATGGAAAAATAATTCGCAACCCTGTTTTCTCCGCTGATACACCCTAATAAGGGATTGCGACCCACAGGTTGAAAAGCATTGGTTTAGTTTAAAAGGTGCTCGTGTAGTTATCTTTGAGTATATATTATACTCATCAGTCATCGTTATCACCCAAATATTCGTCCTTACCGGGATTTGAACCCTGGACCATCAGCTTCGCTGGCAGGGTCATTACAGCTGAGCTAACTAAATCGGTCGTCAATCGTCGCTCGTAATGTTTATTACAAAATTTTCAGGAGAATATTGAAATATACGACTTCGACCTATCCGAAGAGGACATGGGCCGGATCCGAGAGCTGGACAAAGGCGAGCAGGGACGCATATTCAACTTCCTGTTCTGGAAGGGAGTCGAGAAGCACCCGGAGTACCCCTTCGAGCTCCCACCTGTAGTGGTGAAAGAGTGAATCGGATCTAAAGAACCCTTAGATGCATACAGTTTTAAAAATGATACTACTGAAATGACCCAATTAAAAATCAACGTCAATTTAAAACTTTGTAAAGTTGGCACTGTCTCAAATTGACATAAATTTCTATTTAAGACATTTTAGAAATAGAATGCATGATACGATATACATGTAAGGGTTGAACACATTCGCTAACAGGACCCGATAGATGGGCGCGCTGCTCGTAAGTTTTCGCTACACACGCATTTTCCCATGTTATCGGTTAACCGCGTAGCGCTGCGTAAGTCTCGGTCGTGAAAGTATTAAAGTAGAGCAGCAGATGTACAGTTAGCTGCAAATAGATATACATACACGTTTAGCTCGTTGACAGAAGATATTTTTGAACGAACTAATCGTGTATATATTTTAGCAGCTGACTGTACCATCAACATGAACGAAGATTTTAAACTATGAGGACATGAGCGAGAAAAAATATTTTTACGAGTTCTTATGCGCTTGAGCCCGCGCTATTGACAACAATTTCCAGATTTTTATAGTTATCTACACTTGATACAAAATAGTTTCTGTCGCACGTATAACGATCCAGCATGTGCGCGGCGCTGCTTATATTTTCCGCGCTAACTACTCGCAATTATGCCGGGGAAACTAATCAAAACCCCAATTCACAGTTCTCATAAATAATAGACCACCCTTCTCTTTCCCTGCCTACTGCATACACCTGATTGTATACTTACTATCTAGAGATGTCGTATCTTTATATCCTCGTTCGTGTATAGTAGACATTTGCTGCCAACTACCAAGACGGTTTTACATTCTAGTCATTTCTACCTCTAAAGGGAGACCAGTATTACCATTTGTTACATCTAGGACCTAGCATTTAGCAAACCCATGTGATCCCGATCAGTACAACTGATTTAAAATTATTATGCTGTGAGCATATCATTGTTTTTAATTTATATGCTGCATTAGATGCTAATAATGTAATAAAAACAATTGTAAAAAAATCAGGTGGTTTTATTTCGAGTACAAATGACACGAACTTACAAAATATTGAACTTACACAAACAAAGATGAAATAAAACAAGATGTCAATCGCCAACGGCCCAATTTCACGGCTCACATACGTATAGTTCCTAGCTCACACAGCATGGTGAAATTTTGCAAACATGCCGAAAAGTAGATGGTGTTGTTAAACTAACCATTAATAAGGTTGTTGCCAGGTCCTAATATAAGTCTAATAATGCAGGAGAATAAATTCTTGGTGTTTATATGAAAACAAAAAACACCTTGGTTCTTTAATGGGCAGATTTTCTTATATACATATATTTTTTTGAGCGTGTCACGTGCCCAAAGTTGGAACGTCCTTGAAGAGCAGATGGCGTTATTGTTCACGAGGCTTGACTGTGCGTGCTATCTCGCCGCTGGTGACAAGTGACGCTGTAGTCAGCTGACAACCAATAGTATAGTGCATAATACGTATATTCTACTGTGTGTGAATGATCCAGTTAAGTTAAGGTGTAGCAGTTCTGTTACTCACCGAGTATGCAAAAATAAGATAATTAATATTGTATAAATATAATGATAGTATAGTTACTAAATATATTGTATGTATTTGACTAAAACAATTTAACGGATTATATCGCGTATATTATCATCGACAGACATAATATACGCGATAGAATCCGTTAAATTGTTTTATTCAAATGAGTAATAATCGCGGAAACAGAAGAAAATATTATCATCGACAGACATAATATACGCGATAGAATCCGTTAAATTGTTTTATTCAAATGAGTAATAATCGCGGAAACAGAAGAAAATATTATATTTATTTATTTTATTTATTTATTTATTTATTATACAGAATTAGCACTTTATTGTAAGTAAGTTAACAGCAACACTACCTCGTTATGTTTTACCTATGTGTGCGTCATGCAGGAATTTCAGATCTAGTGAAGTGACGCCACCGCTGCTGGTTGAATTATCGTTTCCGCAGCATATTAAAAATCAAAATGTTTTTGTGGATTTTCTCTACAATTTTTTTCTCTACAAATTCTTAATTCTGGCCCAGATATAAAACACTAAAGCAATTTTTAATCCAATTTGAACACTTACACAGTTTTTAAAAACATGAAAACAACCCTATCATGTCAAACTGCATCATTACGTGAACTCACAGCTGCATTGAAGACACTGGACGAAGCTAAGAAGAACCCTGCGTTGCTGGCACTGAATGTACCTATTCTTCCAGTTCTACATTCAATTGCTTTGTTAACAGGGGCGTATTTACCCTAGGGCCAAGGGGCCATGGCCCGGGGGCGGTACGCAGCCAGGGGCAGCGTAGCAACCCTCGGTGCGTGAGTTCAACTCGTACTTGGCCGGTTTTTCCTTAACTACTGGGGCGGTTAAACTTATTGGCCCAGGGCGCCAAATTTCAAAATACGCCCCTGTTTGTTAATATCGGTGGGTCGGTGTTTTATACGGTGACTGGCACTTCTTATTCTATCCCACGATAACATTAAACTTACGCAAACAATCACGAAAGTCGGTACAGCATTTTCCGTTGCAGACGATGTTGAAGCTCGCCCCGTCTGATCATAGTGTGGATGACTTTCTGGATGGCCCGTTCTGGATACTTCTGTCGCAGGAAGTCTTGGATGATGGTCTGCTCTGAGACCTGGGAGCCGACGGCGAATCGTCTTTTCAATTGTTTCTCTACGCGGGAGAGCATTTCGTGGTCCTCTTCAGATGTGAAACCTTCGGCACCTGGAAAACATTGTTTCATAAATGAACGAAGGTCCTTAATAATGATTAGTCTCAAATGTATTGCACATTGCACTAGTCGCTCTGTGAGCTTTAGACCTCGCGAGTTTTAAGACTCCCATATCAGCGCCATTTTGAAAAAAAAGAAAACAATATAACTATCGAACTTGCTCAAAAAATTTCAGGAGAATCGGTTAAAAAATGCGACCTGTAGAGGGGAATACCCGGATCAAGCTGAAACGGAGAGCTTCGTTAACGCTCGGTCAATTAAGAGAGAAGAACATCAATTTGATTTAAAGTATGGTACTGAAAACTATAACTTTAAAGTTTATAATCCATTCGTGATCTGATATAAAAATCAATTTATATTATATCTCAATTTTATATTTAGAAACGGCGAAAAAGCGTTGCAAGGGATAATATAGGATTTCGAGCGTAGTGGAGAATATTAGTGACAGTGACAAGAACGAAAGTATTAGGTTTGCGGCATGGTTGACTGCACCTTTTGGGGTCTCATTCTTAAATAAAGCACTCGAACGCCTACAGTTTGTGCCTATATAACACGTGAAGTAGTGGTACATGTTCCAGATTACAGGTCACAATATATTGGTCCCTCAAGCAGGCTTTCCAAACTGACTTAGTAAATGAAGCCAAGGGTGAACTATATATTTATATACCTATAAAAAGGAATAATCTATACGTGTCTAGGGGTATATTATAGTAGCGACGAGGCCGTCAGCGCTGCGTTCGATGCTGACGCATATATTGTGTTTTAATTTATGACTAAGACAAAAACTGGCAGGTGAAGAGCCCTCACCGGCAAGGCTGCCAGTCATGGCCGCGTCCAGCGTGGACACCTGGAACAGCCGCAGCGCCTCGGTCACGTGCGCTTCCGTCGCGAACGGCTGAAGCTGCATCTTGGCGAGGGATTCCGATATACGCACGATGGCTTCCAGCTGTCTGTAATGGAAACGATAATTGTTGTCATTGCAAGGTAATAAAAGTGCAGACAGGGCGCTAACCTCCGGCCTCTGTTCTATCCCGAAACCACCCGTCGCCGCATTATCGCAGAACTAGCACGCTTTCGCATTTATATTATTTTACGTTTGTCCTTTTTGCAGAACTTGATATCTTTCTGTAAAAAATAATAATAATGGTATGTTTGTGCGAGGCGAGGCCCGCAGCGCGCGCGACAGAAGGCCGTCGACAGCACGTCTCACCTGACGGTGATGGGTATGGACAGCCGCTTGTCGGCCTGCCGCTCGTGCGCCAGCGCGCCGGAGCGCATGAGCACGTAGCGCGCCTGCAGGCGCTCGGCCGCGGCGGCGGCGAGGCGCGGCCCGCAGCGCGCGCGGCAGAAGGCCGTCGACAGCACGTCTCACCTGACGGTGATGGGTATGGACAGCCGCTTGTCGGCCTGCCGCTCGTGCGCCAGCGCGCCGGAGCGCATGAGCACGTAGCGCGCCTGCAGGCGCTCGGCCGCGGCGGCGGCGAGGCGCGGCCCGCAGCGCGCGCGGCAGAAGGCCGTCGACAGCACGTCTCACCTGACGGTGATGGGTATGGACAGCCGCTTGTCGGCCTGCCGCTCGTGCGCCAGCGCGCCGGAGCGCATGAGCACGTAGCGCGCCTGCAGGCGCTCGGCCGCGGCGGCGGCGAGGCGCGGCCCGCAGCGCGCGCGGCAGAAGGCCGTCGACAGCACGTCTCACCTGACGGTGATGGGTATGGACAGCCGCTTGTCGGCCTGCCGCTCGTGCGCCAGCGCGCCGGAGCGCATGAGCACGTAGCGCGCCTGCAGGCGCTCGGCCGCGGCGGCGGCGAGGCGCGGCCCGCAGCGCGCGCGGCAGAAGGCCGTCGACAGCACGTCTCACCTGACGGTGATGGGTATGGACAGCCGCTTGTCGGCCTGCCGCTCGTGCGCCAGCGCGCCGGAGCGCATGAGCACGTAGCGCGCCTGCAGGCGCTCGGCCGCGGCGGCGGCGAGGCGCGGCCCGCAGCGCGCGCGGCAGAAGGCCGTCGACAGCACGTCTCACCTGACGGTGATGGGTATGGACAGCCGCTTGTCGGCCTGCCGCTCGTGCGCCAGCGCGCCGGAGCGCATGAGCACGTAGCGCGCCTGCAGGCGCTCGGCCGCGGCGGCGGCGAGGCGCGGCCCGCAGCGCGCGCGGCAGAAGGCCGTCGACAGCACGTCTCACCTGACGGTGATGGGTATGGACAGCCGCTTGTCGGCCTGCCGCTCGTGCGCCAGCGCGCCGGAGCGCATGAGCACGTAGCGCGCCTGCAGGCGCTCGGCCGCGGCGGCGGCGAGGCGCGGCCCGCAGCGCGCGCGGCAGTAGGCGGCGAAGCGCCGCAGCAGCGCCAGCGGCAGCTCGCCCGCCGCCGCCGCGCGCTCCGCGCTGTCGCCGCCCATGTGCACGGAGATTATGTGCTTCGCCAGCGTCTGTGGGCAGGGCGACGGCAGCCGTCAACGGGATTCCTGAACTAGTCGGTCGACTTAACGGGTAGACTGTCAAATTTATCTGTTATGGGGTCGATCAACTTTTTACTGTACCCCGTTGTCATGGGTACATCTCCTGAGACTTTGGAACTACGTTAGCGAAGGAGAAAAAAATCATAATCCTCTTGTTTGCTTCGGAGTAGTCGGGTAAAAAGTATCGACAACTAGCGACAGAAGTGCCAAGAAGCTCATCGGTGACCCAGATCTTGTAGAGGCAAAGCTGCAAAGCCTCGAACACCGTAGGAAGGTGCGTCTTGCGGTATTTTATTGGATACATTTCAGGGAGCGTGCGACGGATGAAATGATTCCACCTTCTCTATTTCGTCACTATGGGACAAGACGTAGATTTGGGTTCCCCCTTATGTTACTAATATAACAACGACTCGAACGAAGCGATTTGCTTCTACATTCCTCGTTAAGGCTAGAGAGTGGAATGGAACTCTCTTCCAGCATGTTTTTCCAGAAAATATAACTCGCTCTCTTCAAGACAAGAGTGAATAGGCACTATGTAGGTAAGCATGCTCATCGTCGTTTACCAACAGGAGAGGTTAAAAACAAGTGCTTGCCTATCTTACATTTAAAAAAAAATCCTATGACCATTTGTGGATACTCAAAAACCCGTGTACAAAAAAAGTTCAAATCCGTTTAGTCGTTTTGATTTGAACTTCAAATAGTCCGTATCAGTTTTTTTTAACACGCTTTTAGTAGGTCGACCTGTATGTAACTAACTATGTAATGGAATCCAAGGTAACTAATTTAACCATCTTCCAAGGATCGTAGCATCATGAAAATTGGCAGCTGTATGTAGTTCTGATGACAATTCAATAATATGGTACTGTCGAACTGATCTGAGGATGGAGCCGGAAGGTATAAACTGGAACTTCATGATGGAACATCGTATAATAGCTGTGTTTGGATTTGTTAGAAAAGTCTTGTAAAGCGTGTTTTTTAAACTATTAATTTATTTTATATCTTCAATGTACAGACAATTCAATTTTAAACTTTATAATGATAAAGGATAATGAATACATTTTGAAATACTACGATTCGACGACACGTTTGGCTCAGTGGGTTGTACAACGGCCTACGAACCTAGCGGTCCCGGGTTCAAATCCCGGCCAGGGAAAGTATTTCTGTGATGAGCACGAATGTTTGTTCCTGGGTCATGGATGTTTTCTATGTATTTTAGTATTATAATTTATCTATATATTATGTACATAGTACAAGCTTTGCTTAGTTTGGGACAAGGTCGATTTGTCTAAGATTGTCCCTGATATTTATTTATTTATTATTTACTAGCTATTGCCCGCGACTTCGTCCGCCTTAAATTCGTTTATCGCGGACAAGGGCATAGATGGAACACTTCCCTCGGACCCCCGCAAGGTGTAGAAGTATCTAAGTCCCCGCGCTTATTGTTTAATTAGTAAAAAAAATAATATTTTACATCACCTAAATTCGCATGATAAATTAGGAGCGCAGAAGTTCAAGGAGCAACAGTTACCATATTGCTGTGGTGCGTCACACCTACGCGACGGACCGGGTGAGTGCTACGCTGCTACGACGTCCGCATCATCTGCTACGAGAGTGCCCAGAGAGCTACTACGGCCGGCCCGCTGTGCACTTATGAGGTCCTGGTACTGGACTGGCGTATGTTGTGTGACGTCATCATCTAAAATTCACCTGCTGCGCGGCACTGCGGTGAGAACTCCGCTCTTTTTCTAAAGCCCTGGTATCTTAAAGGCGACCGCATCGATCGAGCTACTACGATGGCATCTGCACTCGACGACAGTATGAAATGCAATGCATCTCAACTAGACTTATCTGTAGGTGTAGTATATTTGCAATGCAGGGTGGAGACGTGCGGCAAACTATATCATTATGCGTGCAATAATAGAGCTCTTTCTGAGGCGGAAATATCAACATGGGTTTGTCCCGAATGTGCCTGTGCAGCCAAGAGAGGGGGCCGGAATTGTGATACCCCGGTTGGTACTCCCATTAATATAAAAAATGTAGCGCTCAGGAAGCCGGCTGTTGACGGGCGAAGATCTCCGCGGCCAGCTGAGGCCGATGGATCTTTGGTTATGACCACGAGTTTAGAAATTACACTTCTTCGGGAGCAGATAACTAACTTATCGGAACAACTGGCAGATGCAGTCTCTGTTATCGGACGTTTACAATCCACGATTGCTACTTGTACGGATAAGGTTGAGACAATGAGCTGCAAACTCGAGATATTGGATCGTACTATCGAGTCTCGGGGTGATGCGGCTCTTTTAACAGTACTGCCGAAGCCCGTTGATAGTAGCAACGAGGTTAAAACCCATAGTTCGAAGCGCAGTCGCGCAAAAAAGAACAGAAAGGATCCCATTACATTGCCCAGCAACTCGACATTGTTGTCGTCACCGACGGACACCCGCCCTGCAGAACTGCCGGTAACCCATATTATTACTCCAGGCTCCCAGGAAAATGAACCCTCGCCTGAAACTTCGTTCACGGAACATAATGAAGCTGCTATGGCCGAGGGGTGGAGAGAGGTACCAGCAAAAAAGAAGCAGAAACGGCCTACATCCATACGCTGCACTGGTGGCCCAAATGTAACTACTCTCAAGGCTGTAGAGGTCCGAAAACACATCCATTTGTGGAACATGGTGTCCAGTGCAGAGGAAGTCCGGGAATACCTGCAACAGCTTTGTGAACAGGGCACGTGTACAGTGGAGGAGCTTCAATCTAGAGGCGAATATAAGTCCTACAAACTGGGTGTTCCGGTGGCTCTCTATGAAAAATGCTTGTCGGCGGACGTCTGGCCTGACAATGCAAGGGTGAAGGCGTGGTTTTTTCGAGGACAAACCCGGCAAGCTAAGAGACCTGAAGCTAGAACTAACTGCCCCACAATCTCCATTGCGTATCAAAACGTCAGAGGTCTGAATACGAAATTGAAGTTTTTTAAACAAAGTGTTCTTGCTCACGAAAGTGACATTATCGTTGCTACGGAATCATGGTTGTCGACATCTGTGGAAGACCCCGAACTAGTGGGAGATGCATGGAGTATCTTACGCCGGGACCGCGGCACTGGTCGACAGGGAGGGGGAGTACTGGTTGCCGCAAGACCAGGCATTAGTTTGCAACGGCGACGTGATTTCGAAACACCCGACGGGGAGGACCTGTGGACTTCTTTCGTAGTGGGTGAAACAGTTTTTCATTTGTGTGCTGTGTACATACCACCGAACTCATCCGAAAATGTGTACATGCAACAATTTCAAAAAATTGAATCGTTTATTGACTCACTCGGTGTGGTCATACTTGTCGGTGACTTAAACCTTAACCCTAAGTATGCCTCAATAAGTATCTTAAGTTATTACTGTTACTTTACTACGGTTTGTAACTTTATTGAGATGAATGAGGTAGTAAATGCGCATGGAAGAGTGCTAGATGTGGTGCTGGTGCGAGAACGCGCTCATGGGGTTTTGGTCAATAGTGACCCAGAGGGTAGCCTGGTTCCGCATGCCGACTCTTATTATCCACCTCTTGAAATTTCTATTCCGCTCATAAAAGCCATAAGTAGGACTACTTGCGGCGGTCGACCCAAGTAACTTGAATACGAGACGTGATTGGAATTTTTCCAAGGGCGATTACCAACTTCTTTACCAGCTAATCACCGAGATGTCTTGGACGAGCGTTCTTGAAGCCCAAAATGTTAATATCGCTGTAGATCGCTTTTATGATCTGATGTATGGTATTTTTGATATATGTATACCCAGGAAGAAAAGGCCCAGTAAGCCCAGTAGACTATATCCCATTTGGTTTACAGCGGATCTTATTTCTGATATTAAATGGAAAGCTTCTCTTCACCGTAAGTGGAAACGCACTAGAGACAAAGAAGTGTATGCAATATTTTCAAAACTCAGAGCTGATATTAAATCCAGAATGGCAGAAGCGTATAATAACTATATTAGCAGAGTTCAGGCTAACATAACTTGTAATCCTCGAGCTTTTTGGCAACATATGAGAGGTTTGAAATCCAAGGGTGGGTTTGAGAATAGAGTGCAGTACGATGGGAAGCTTTATGAGGGTGCAGAGGCTGCTCAAGCTTTCGCGGACTTTTTCTCTAGTGTCTTCCTTCCTAGCGTACCGTTACTTGACCATAATAAGACCATAGAGCAGGATGTAACGAATTCTGCAAACTTAATTCATACTGGGACAATATCCCCCTTGGACGTAGTCTCCGGCATTGCTCGTCAAAAACCTCATAGCTCGCTGGGACCTGATGCCTTTCCTGCGTTTATACTTAAGGGTTGTAAAGACTGGCTAGTATTGCCATTATGCCATATCTTCAACCTAGCTCTATTTACAGGGGAGTATCCGAATCAGTGGAAATTAACTAGGGTGCGGCCAATTCCTAAGTCAGCCGACGCAACTAATGTTGAAGGTTATCGTCCTATTGCGATTCTCTCCTCGATTGCAAAATTGTTCGAGTCCATTATAAACAAGCAGGTTGCCTCTCAAACAAAGCCCTATCTCTGTGACTCACAACATGGTTTTAGGCCAAAACGATCTGTTGAGACGAACCTTCTAACCCTGGTAGACTCCATCTCTGAGCATTTGGATCAAGGAATACAGGTAGACGTGTTGTACTTTGACTTTAAAAAAGCCTTTGATCGCGTGGATAATGACATACTACTGAGCAAGTTATGTAACATCGGCTTCTCGCCAAAACTGCTTCAGTTTTTTGCCAGTTATCTACGCGACAGGCAGCAGTACGTGCAACACGGCTGCTTTGTTTCCAATCCCTACCACACTCGCTCCGGAGTAAGCCAGGGCTCAATCCTGGGTCCTTTTCTGTTCAGCATTATGATTAATGACTTGGCGTCTCTGCCTAGATATGCCCAATGTCTTCTTTACGCCGATGACTTAAAGCTCATCTATGGCGTGCAGCAACTATCAGACAGTGAATCGCTCCAAGAAGATGTCGACCGGATCTACCAATGGAGCTTGTCTAATAAACTACTTTTCCACACTGAGAAGTGTTCCGTAATGTCCTTCAGCCGTGCTCGTAGTTCCTTATCCTTCAATTACATACTTGGAGCGGAATCTCTAAAACGTGTAGACACTGTTAAAGACCTTGGTGTTACATTTGATTCACATCTTGATTTCCACGTCCATATGAAAACCCTAACTACCGACTGCTACCAGAGATTGGGTTTTGTTATCCGCAATGCCCGCGAATTTGACAACACCTTCGCCATTAGGGTCATGTACATCGCTCTAGTTAGGAGCAAACTGGAGGCAGCGTGTATAGTATGGAACCCCCACGAGGTTACTTACACCCTGTTATTGGAAAAAATCCAAAAAGCGTTTTTGCGTTTTTTATATAAAAAAACCTATGGATGTTATCCTTTTCTTTACCCGACAAAATTCTTGCTTGGCTCCCTGGGTTTTAACTCATTAGAAGCAAGGCGTAATTATGCACTCGTGACTGGGGCATGCCGAATATTGCGTGGGGATTCAGACTGTCCTCAACTGGTCTCGCAACTGGTTCGCATCTTCGTGCCTTCTCTGTCGCAGTCAAAATTTAATTTTAGACCACGTGATCGCGACCTATTGGCAGTTCCCAAAACGCGCACTGTAGCGTACCGGAAATCTGCGATGTTTTTGCAAGCAGTTGGAAGATGATTTGTGATGAATGTAAGAGGTTATGTGAGGCGATGGATGATCGTATGTCTTCTGTTACCTATTAATATTGTTATTGTTGTATTGTATAAAACAATTTAATGTTAGTATTTAAGATTAACATTGTATGCATTTCACAGCGCCTTGGTATCTCACTGTTAAGCTGTGTAATCTGTTTGAAATAAATAAATAGCTTAGCTTATGTCCTTCCCGGGAGTCAAACTATCTCCATACCAAATTTAATCCAAATCGGTTCAGCGGTTTAAGCGTGAAGAGGTAACAGACCGACAGACAGACACACTTTCGCATTTATAATATTAAGTATGGATAAGTATTGGGACCGAGCGCGACGACAGCGCCACGTGACAGGCGGCCATTATGGACAATATTGTCACCGCTGTCAAACAAGAAGTAAGTAAATATTGTGAAAAATATTAATGAAATCTTGTGTTATTTTACTATATTACACAATTCACAACAACACATCTTACCAGGACCATATTTTTATCTCAAAAACGATTAGAAAATGTTTACTGCAATATGGATTTGACAGCTCAAGTCAGCGACAAAAATGTCAATTTTAGCCGTAGCGAGCGCTGTGATCGTTTAGGCTACCCCCTCCACCCGCTTTGCACTCTGCCAATATCGTCGCCTACCCATATTACAAGCTTTGCTTAGTTTGGGAATAGGTCGATTTGTGTAAGATTGTCTCTGATATTTATTTATTTTTCATCTCTCCTGTTCGGATAGTTTAATTTTCATGGGTATTTAACCGGGTGGAAAATAGCTTTTCCATCCCTAGGGTGGAAAGTAATTGAGTTACGTCATATTATTAAAATAAAAGCTTTTGATATCGCGATTGCGATGATGACGATGATGATGGTGATGATGATGGATGATGATGATGAATGATGATGATGATGATGTTGATGATGATGATGTGTGATGATCATGATTTTTTTTTCCTCACAGTCTAAATGAAAAGTAGAGTGTTTACCGCGGGTGAAATTACCCATCACTTCGTTCGAACGCCAGAAATATCTCGGCTGAATTGGGTCACTTTCAACACTTGGTTAACAATCTACTATATTATACTCACGATATCCCTGTTCTGGTCGTGCTCGTCCTTCACGATGAAGATCATGTCGAATCGCGACAGGATGGTGGGCATGAAGTCGATGTTGTCGTCGGCCTTCGTGTCGTCCCAGCGCCCGAACACGGAGTTGGCGGCCGCCAGCACGGAGCACCGCGAGTTTAGTGTCGTCGTGATTCCTGCCTGGGAATCCATTGGATTTTTACTTCACGTCAATATGGTTTCAATACTCGTTACGAACTCTATAATATAAACACATACAAAATAAGACTGCAGTAAAAGTCCATATTCTATTCCCCATCCTGAAGCCCTTAACGACCATGGCCCCATATAGGTACAGAGAAACTGTCTACCTAGACCAAAAATCCTGTGCACGCCACTGAATATCATCATCATCAAAAACAATTGACTTTGACTTTGTCTCGAAACTGAACATACGAGGTAGAAGACTCTGATAGTCCTTAAGAGTACCTTGGCGATGGAGATGGTCTGCTGTTCCATGGCCTCGTGTATGGCGACGCGGTCGTCCTCGCGCATCTTGTCGAACTCGTCGATGCACACCACGCCGCCGTCCGCCAGCACCATGGCCCCGCCCTCCATCACGAAGTTGCGCTGCTCAAACATTAATAAAAAATCGTTAAGCTTATCATGGGATTAAATCGATCATGATATTTCATTATACACTCAGGGGTAAAAAAATTGGAGCACTCATTAGTTTTTCTATACAATTGTATAAAAACGTTACTTTCAATATTATGCAGTCCAATCGGAGCCAAATGGGCTCTTTTGAATGCTGGTAACGTGTTTTTAGGTAATATACTGAGCCTCAAATCGGCACAGGAGATATTCTTTTTCAATTTCCAGTTTTATCATTGCAGCGATAAAAAAAAAACAATATTTACTGTTCCATACAAAATGAAATAAACTGCACGCAAAACTATCAAGTGACTCCGACTTAGCAGTATAATTCTCTGAGTACTTTTTGTATACGATTATATGTAAGGAATAATAAGTGGGCCAATTTTTTTGCCGGTGAGCGTATATACTTCAATTTATAATTCAATTCCAAAATCTGACATGTTAATTATTTTAGAATTTTATTCTAGACACATTCATGATTTTGATTTCTTTTTTATTGACAATCCTTTTGGGATTTATCTTATTTATTAATTATTTTAATTTTTAAAATGATGATTTTATCAATAATATTATACTTAAGCTAAATGATCTAATTAGGTTTTTCTGGGTTTTCCCTAATCCTTGCAACAAATGTTGGATCATGTTGTATGTCTCCCAGCAAAGACTTCTCTCAACTGACAATTCGAAAGTGCTTGTACCTAGGCCTACTTGAATGAAGAATATTTTGATTTTGACGTTTACTAGCGCAAAGTCGCTGAGATTACTCCATTTTGGTTGAAGGGTATTTCCATCAATAAAACTAACCTTAATTTCACTAATTACAAGAAATTTCATTCATATTTTACTACACATATTTTAAATAACTAAATAATCAAAATAGGAACTGTCACATTTTGGAATCAAATTATGAATCAGAGTATACTTGGTAAAATGGTTTTTTCGAACACAGTTACAGTACTGTTACAGAATACTCGCGTAGCCAGACAGGCTGTCAATGTCTGTAAGAACAGCAAAACTAGACCTTCTTCGTTGTGTGTTACCCCTTCACTTCTCTCACAGCCTCCGTCATCAAGTAGCTCTTTACTTGATGACGGAGGCTGTGAGACCAGCAGCGCTGGAACCATTGCCCGATGTGTAGACCCCAATGAAAGTCACCTTCTGCCTAACCTGAGGAGTTACTTGGCAGTTCCCAGATTTACAGGGTGATAGATACTCAAGCTGCCAGGGTCTTTAATGACGTAGCCTGTGAGACCAGCAGTACTGGAACTTTTTCCCGAAGTGTACACGCCGATGTGAGCCACCTTCACCCCGAACTTGAAGAGTTACTTGGCATATCCTGTGTTAATGGGACGTTACTCACGCTGCCAGGGTCCCTGATGACGGAGGCTGTGAGACCAGCAGCGCTGGAACCTTTTCCCGACGTGTAGACGCCGATCGGCGCCACCTTTTCCACAAACTTTAGGAGCTGTGACTTGGCAGTTCCAGGGTCGCCGAGTAGCAGGATGTTGATGTCGCCTCGCCGTGTCAGGCCGTCTGGGAGCCGCTTGCGAGCACCTGGGGGTGAGGATGATTAGGAGTTGATTTGACTATCAAGAGGCAAAACACGTCACTGCTGCCCTCCGGTCACTGAGGTGGGGCGAACCTGCACGTGTTTAACGACATTTCAGAGCCGGCTTCGCGACGAACGACAGATATCGTTCGACCGTCGACCGGTGCACAAGCTTAACTTTGACGGATCGTTGCCTCTTTGAAATTTGTGTTGATATTAATTAGAGTGTGAATAACGTGATTAATTATTATAACTGTTAGTGTTCAGTTGTCATTTGATTTATTCCATCCTTGTGCACCTGGTTCTCGTCTGACATCATGCTTTAAAGCCCTGGGCCATCTGCCGACATATACAGGGTGTCCCAAGAAGTAGTGATATACTGAAGCTGGGACGTAGAGGACCTAGAGGGCTATCCTAATCACTCCCATGTATGTTCCGCGATTTTTCGTATTTTCGGAGTTATGACTTTTTTTTAATTCTTCACCTATCGCCGAGTACGATGAGATTTTTATTTATGGTGACGTGAATTATTGCGGTAGATGCTTGATTTTTTTTGTGTGCTAAGCTGATAGATAGGCCAATTCAGTATGGTAACATTTACTATCGTTAGATCTTTGAATGGAATAAAAAAAGAATTAAATGCCAAGAATGATTAAATTACCCAATATGTTCACAACTTCAAAGGGCTTTAAAAAGATATAATCACATAAAAAAAAAACTTTTTTTTTGATTGAAGTTTTATGAATAATAAAATGAAATTTTCAGGGTAGCTACCTGATAGATAGAGCAAGTTTTTAAAAGCCAAACGGTAATTTTTTTTATGTGATTTTATCTTTTTAAAGCCACTTGAAGTTGTGAACATATTGGGTAATTTTATCATTCTCGCCATTTAATTTTTTTTTATTCCATTCTTATGAATGAAAATTACCCTAATATCACCGATTACACGTATTCTGATGTATATTTTTGGGAAATTCTTTCTAAACAACGAAATATTCACGTGGACATCTGTCAGTTAACTCCAGCTTACTTTCGTCCCAGGGTAAGCTCAATAAGGCTTGTGTTATGAGTACTAGATGAACATATATTGAATATATATATGCTTATATACATAGAAAACATTCAAGACTCTCGAACAAATATTTGTGCTCATCACACAAATATTGGCCCTTACCGGGATTTGCACCCAGGACCTCAGCTTCGCAGGCAAAGTTACTCCCACTGAGCTAAACCGGACGTCAAACCTATACATACATAGTTACATACGAACGTGGCAAGTTAAATGAAAGTTTATACAAACAATTTCCGAACATTCCGATGTTTATGCAAGATCAGCTGTGAACGCTTCCAGGTTAGCCAACATACCTCCGAACAGCAGGCAAGCGATCGCCTTCTTCATGTCCGTGGCCCCGAACACGCTGGGCGCTATGGACATGGCGATGCGCTCGTAGACGTCGGGCGCGGCGGCGAGGCGGCGGAACTGCTCCTCCTCGTCGGCCGTGAAGGGCGTGAGGCCGCCCGCCGCGCCCGCGCCCGCCGCCAGCCCCACGGCGCGCACGTACGACGACCGCACGCCCACGCTCTTCTCGCCGCGACCTTCCCGCTGCAAACACGTGCACATTAGTACATTACTTACCGAGGGCTGTTAAAAAAAGAAAGCCCGAAATCGCAGGTATTTGTGACCCGAGCCGCAGGCGAGGGTTGTAAATATGCGATAGAGGGCTTTCTTTGTTACTGCCCGTGGTGAGTACAGAAATTACCTTGCTATAATGTGAGTTTTATCGTACGCGTAGCGTGCGGTAACTTTCAAGTGTTCAATGATGTTCACATATGTATGTTCCTTGGCGGACCTGTGATTATTGAGTTTATCGGCTTACGGTATAAAGTATTACCTTAAAATGGTTCTTTTTTTTAATAAATAGCTACCCGTGACTGGCGACGGCGACCCAAGTAAATGCGTGCGTGAGTCCAAAAATGGCTTGCAAAACCGAACTCATTCTTAAATATGCGATTACACCTAGCACAATAAAACCGACCAGAACTGTTGTAGGTGTAATTATGGCAGGGTTTGGGGTGAGATTTTCGTTGTAGACATCTTATATCAAGGTCGATGAAACGGGTTCCAATCTAATAGCAAATTTTCAAAATCTTAGACCTTTTTGTTGATACGAGAGCGCTATTTTGGTCGCTGTGAAGCCCATTCACTCTCCCACTTGGCTGTAGGTATTTTCCAGGCCGTTAACCCTTTATTTCATACTGTATATCCGAATATACATAATTTTTGACAATTTTTTTGTGTTTTTTATTAATCAGAACTGCATTAGTGCACTACTCTGTAACTTACCCCTTGCGTGGCGATCTTCTTGATGGAGTAGATGCCGAGCACGACGACACGCGCGCCGGGCGCGACGCACTCGCACAGCACGCGCTCGCAGTACACCGTCAGGTGGCGCAGCATCTCCTTGCGGGACGCTCTGCAGCCGTAGCCCCTGCACTAGTGCACTACTCTGTAACTTACCCCTTGCGTGGCGATCTTCTTGATGGAGTAGATGCCGAGCACGACGACGCGCGCGCCGGGCGCGACGCGCTCGCACAGCACGCGCTCGCAGTACACCGTCAGGTGGCGTAGCATCTCCTTGCGGGACGCTCTGCAGCCGTAGCCCCTGCACTAGTGCACTACTCTGTAACTTACCCCTTGCGTGGCGATCTTCTTGATGGAGTAGATGCCGAGCACGACGACACGCGCGCCGGGCGCGACACGCTCGCACAGCACGCGCTCGCAGTACACCGTCAGGTGGCGCAGCATCTCCTTGCGGGACGCTCTGCAGCCGTAGCCCCTGCACTAGTGCACTACTCTGTAACTTACCCCTTGCGTGGCGATCTTCTTGATGGAGTAGATGCCGAGCACGACGACGCGCGCGCCGGGCGCGACGCGCTCGCACAGCACGCGCTCGCAGTACACCGTCAGGTGGCGCAGCATCTCCTTGCGGGACGCTCTGCAGCCGTAGCCCCTGCACTAGTGCACTACTCTGTAACTTACCCCTTGCGTGGCGATCTTCTTGATGGAGTAGATGCCGAGCACGACGACGCGCGCGCCGGGCGCGACGCGCTCGCACAGCACGCGCTCGCAGTACACCGTCAGGTGGCGCAGCATCTCCTTGCGGGACGCTCTGCAGCCGTAGCCCCTGCACTAGTGCACTACTCTGTAACTTACCCCTTGCGTGGCGATCTTCTTGATGGAGTAGATGCCGAGCACGACGACGCGCGCGCCGGGCGCGACGCGCTCGCACAGCACGCGCTCGCAGTACACCGTCAGGTGGCGCAGCATCTCCTTGCGGGACGCTCTGCAGCCGTAGCCCCTGCACTAGTGCACTACTCTGTAACTTACCCCTTGCGTGGCGATCTTCTTGATGGAGTAGATGCCGAGCACGACGACGCGCGCGCCGGGCGCGACGCGCTCGCACAGCACGCGCTCGCAGTACACCGTCAGGTGGCGCAGCATCTCCTTGCGGGACGCTCTGCAGCCGTAGCCCCTGCACTAGTGCACTACTCTGTAACTTACCCCTTGCGTGGCGATCTTCTTGATGGAGTAGATGCCGAGCACGACGACGCGCGCGCCGGGCGCGACGCGCTCGCACAGCACGCGCTCGCAGTACACCGTCAGGTGGCGCAGCATCTCCTTGCGGGACGCTCTGCAGCCGTAGCCCCTGCACTAGTGCACTACTCTGTAACTTACCCCTTGCGTGGCGATCTTCTTGATGGAGTAGATGCCGAGCACGACGACGCGCGCGCCGGGCGCGACGCGCTCGCACAGCACGCGCTCGCAGTACACCGTCAGGTGGCGCAGCATCTCCTTGCGGGACGCTCTGCAGCCGTAGCCCCTGCACTAGTGCACTACTCTGTAACTTACCCCTTGCGTGGCGATCTTCTTGATGGAGTAGATGCCGAGCACGACGACGCGCGCGCCGGGCGCGACGCGCTCGCACAGCACGCGCTCGCAGTACACCGTCAGGTGGCGCAGCATCTCCTTGCGGGACGCTCTGCAGCCGTAGCCCCTGCACTAGTGCACTACTCTGTAACTTACCCCTTGCGTGGCGATCTTCTTGATGGAGTAGATGCCGAGCACGACGACGCGCGCGCCGGGCGCGACGCGCTCGCACAGCACGCGCTCGCAGTACACCGACAGGTGGCGCGGCATCTCTCCCTGCGGGATGCTCTCTGGTGCTTCTTGTAACTTTAAAACCTGCAAGCAATAGTTATTTTACAGCAAGAACAAAAACAGTTTCTCATTGAAATAAAACAATTTAACGTATTATGTCGCGTATATTATCTCATTTTAGTTCCCGACGTTTCGGAAGCTTTCCAGCTTTCCATGGTCATGGGTGGACTGTCCAAGCTTCCGAAACGTCGGGAACTAAAATGAGATAATATACGCGATATAATCCGTTAAATTGTTTTATTTCAATAAGTAATAATCTCGGAAACAGAAGAAAATATTAAAAACAGTTTTGCTATAAGTGCAGCTTTTGAATCTGGACCCAGTGAAGAATATTGCGTTGACTCAAGAGCGTAGTGAGGATTCCAAAGGCACTGAACGTTCTTTGGCAGGGCACGTAAATATGCTAAAAAAATAATATGTAATCATTTGTTATACTTGGAGAAGTAATATAATAGAAAAACAAATTTGCTGATTCCCGGAAAAATACATTTAGAGTTCCGACAGTATGTACTAAAATGTATGTATCTTGTATTACCTGATAATCAATGCATTTGCATTTGTCTGGAATGATGAAATATGGGTCCAATGGACACTTTGGTCGACCAGCTTGTTCCCTGAAAAGAAAGATAAAACAAACTTGTGTATCGTACAAATATTGTAAAGTGAGAAACTATTAATTTGATTTCGAAAGACATTGCAGTTCCATGATTTGTTAGACAGCTTCCGCTGAATCGTTTTCCCGAGCAGTGACTTTCAGCATTCGCGTTTTTCCGCGATCTCTTTGTTTCAACTTGTAAAATGTCTTGGTCAGACTTTTATGCAGTAGCGTAATTTGTTTATCGCTTTTGTTTTCGATCGCAGGTTTCTTAATAGCAAATTTTGTCAACATCTTTGAACACTTAAATTAAAATGGCATACCTAAACTCTGATTTTTTATTCAATACCAAAATCTAACGTCAATGGGCGCTGTCGCATATAGCTTATGATAGTAAATAATTTATCTCATATAGCTTATAATTGTACATAACTTTCGCATACAGCATTATAATTTTTATATACCGTAATTTTATGCACTTAGTTTTATGTTAATTAATTATAAAATTTGTATCGTGTTTAGGATAAGTTAGTACTGTAAGATTATTGTTTGTTATTGTTTTGTCTCATTCTAAACTGTTTTTACTCAATAAATTATACACTTGACCACACCCCCACTAAGTGTGCGATGGAACGACGGAATATAATGGCGGCCAAGTCCCATTCAATAATTCCATCTCAGACTACTCACACTCTACACAGTATTTTAAATAAGAGTTATTATTTACATCATCCCTCTGGTATCCTGGTATCCTGGTAACCTGGTTCCTGGTAATTCCCGGTAACGAAGCTCTCCTGCCCGCTATAGCCCGCACCTAACAGTGGTCCTTCGGCGTCGGATCAAGAAAGAAGATCAACGACAAATCAAGTGGACTTCGGGCAGAAGAAAGAAAAAAGAAACAAGTACGTGCTGAGCTTGAAGGTCACTCGGCTCAGGTTAGGGACCAAAGTGCCAGGGTTTAACCGCCTCACGCACTCGCCCGCTTTTGCGGAAGGACGGATTACGTTGAGCTCGCTCCGTTTGAAGTCAAGGCCGAACACGTTGAGCTCGCTCCGTGGGGTGTCTGGCAACTTTCGTTGCATATGTCGCATGGTCGACATCATCACACTGCTTTCAAACGCCCTGGCCATAGCACTTAGGCTTTGGCGGGAGATTCAGTGCACCGAGGGATCCACGCCATCGAGTTAAGTCTGTAGGGATCAGGCCCGTAGACGTCGCACTCAGTGGCGTCTACGAATAGGTGTTAGGTAGGTAAGGTTAGGGAACCCCACGTGCGCCAGCAAGAAGATGTCGGAACAAGGAAGATCGCTGCGGTCACGCAAGCCGCGCGATACCACATCTGCCGCACCGGGAGGGTATCAACACCGACCCACACCAATGCCGTCCAATGAAGGAAGCGACGGCACCAGTAGCAACCGTGATCAGAGTAGGGAACCGCGCCCGCAGGATAGGGAACCGCGCGCGCACAGTAGGGACCCGCGAGTGAATAGGGAAACGCGAGTGAATAGTGCCGAAAACCCCATAAATCTCGATAACACGTTAATTGCAAACAAAAGTACGTCGGGTACAGTGTTAGAAAACGCGCGCGAACGTAGCAGAGATCGCGCATCTCTCCGCGAGATAGAACCGCGTCACAATAGGGAACGCGACGCCAAACTTTCGAAATTAATGGCCGAACTGGAAGTTTGTAAAGCCAAGCTCGAACTCGCTCGTAAGGAGGCCGATACCGCTGAGTGTAAGCTGCAGATCGCCCAGTGTAGGGTGCGATCTAACAGCGGTGGTACGACCTCCGACGTTGATGAAAACGACCGAGTCCGTAGCTGGGTAAGACAACAGTCGATACGAAAGTCTGGCGCCGAAGAGGTTAAAAGTCCCCTGCGACCGGAACAACTGCGGAATCGTTCTATGCCAGTGCACGCGTTAGAGAACCCCCATACGTACGCTCCAATAATTCAACGGCCCGCGCCGGAATTGCCCCATTTCGACGGAAATATTACCGAATGGATAGCTTTCCGCGCCGAATTCGAAGACACCGCGCCCATGTTCAGCTCGGTGAACAACGTCAGTCGCATTCGGCGTGCGTTAAAAGGCGAGGCGCGCACCGCGGTCAAATCGATCATGTATACGGTTCAGGACCCCTACGAAATAATGGAGGCTCTTGAGAGACATTTCGGGGATCCAGAGGAAATTGTTTTGACCGAAATTCATAACGTAAAACGGATGCCTCGATTGGCAGAGGATAATTCAAATATAGTCAGTTTTGCCGCACACGTCGCGAACGCGGTGGCCACAATCAAATCGTTACGACAGGATAAATATTTACACGCGCCCGAGCTCGTAAATAAAATCATAGATAAATTAAATATCCTCGTACGTTACGAGTGGTCAAAATATAAACAAGCAAATATGGATTTGCCGGATTTAATTGCGATGTCGAGGTTTCTGAATGAAATAAGTTACGCCGCGAAACGGACGACACGCTCAAAATCTTTTAAACCACGAAATATGGTGAACGCGGTTTACAACGACCCAGGTCCCACGCGCCAGGCTGGCACTAGGCCACGCCCCCCACCATACAGAAACGAGCGTGACAGCGATTTCGATGATCGACCAAATAGATACGATAATCGGCCACGCACGGTAGCGCAAATAAAGTATCGGGAAAATAAAAAGGCAAATAATTTTAAGCCTCGACAACCGCCGCCGCCGCCGCCGCCGCCGCAGTATAGAGAATCGAGTCGATCAAAATGCGCAATTTGTGATAGTTCTAACGAACATAAAGTCGGCTCGTGTACCAAATTTCTGTCGGCATCGATCAAGGAACGTTGGGAAATGGCGAAAAACGCGAAAATATGTTTCCGCTGTCTGAACTCTGCGCATAGACGGACAACTAAATGTAAATATGTACCGTGCGGGGTAAACCAATGCGAGGCCGGGCATCATAAATTGCTACATGGATTAAATTCCGTAACCGTCGCCGCGGCAACACGTAGTAACTCGGGCCACGTTAACGCTATAAATTGCGCCAATACTTTTCTCAAGGTTATCCCGATAGAAGTGTCAGGCCCTTCAGGCACCATACAGACTCACGCGCTTCTAGACGATGGGAGCACGATGACTCTCATCGAGCGTGAAACAGCCGATAGGGTCGCGCCGCGCACGGCAGGAGAAACGCTCGCTATAGAGGGTATAGGCGGTCACGTGATCAATGATACGGAATCATGTAGATTGAAATTAAATGTTCGCGGTCTATGTAGTCGGAACATGGAAACTATCAACGCGTATACAATAAACAAACTAAGCATCGCGCCGCAGGAAGTGCCGCGCGAAATTGTAGGTCAATGCGGTCATTTAACGGATATTTTAGACGAATTGTGCTATGAACGCGCGACACCAACTATCCTTATCGGACAGGATAATTGGCACCTAATAGTTTCGTTGCAAACGTTGAGCGGTAATAAAAATCATCCAGCAGCAAGCCTCACGAAGCTCGGCTGGGTTTTACATGGTCAATATTTAACTCATAGACCAGTCCTAGCTCTGGTAAACCACGTAAGACCCAAAACCGACGAAGATGAGGCCCTGACTTTGATGAAAAAGCATTTCGACATAGAATCGTTAGGCGTACAAAGCAAATTACCGCGAGACGACCCAGATAAACGTGCATTGAACCTATTAGACGCCACGTGCGAAAAAATACCCGGGGAAAATAGGTACCGCGCGGGGCTATTGTGGCGAACGGATAACGAAGAGCTACCGGATAACCGTGCTCACGCGCTGCGACGGTTATACAGTTTGGAACGGAAGCTAGACCGAGATCCAAATTTAAAAATCGAATATGCGAAACAAATAAACAATTTGTTGGAAAAAGGTTATGCGGAAAAAATAGTTAGCTCCGCGCCCGCCCATGGTCCCCGAACTTGGTACCTACCCCATTTTCCCACAATTCACCCCCAAAAAGCCAAATGGCGCCTAGTATTCGATGCGGCCGCAACCGCGTATAATAAATCCTTGAATAGTGCCCTCCTTACGGGCCCGGATCTACTAGAATCGTTATTCGGCGTTTTGGTGCGTTTTCGCGAGGGCAAAACAGCGGTGATTGCAGACGTAAAGGAAATGTTTTTGCAGGTCGAAATAATTGATGAAGACCGCGATAGTTTGCGTTTTGTTTGGAGGGGGGAGGACCGCGAGTCTCCACCCCAAGAATATCGAATGAAAAGACTGATATTCGGGTCAGCTTCGTCACCGACTACGGCGTTGTACGTCAAAAACAAAAACGCAAATGATCACGCAAAAGAATTTCCTATAGCCGCGGAAAAAACTATTAAAAATGCCTACATGGACGACATTTTAATCGCGATGGACGAAAGCGACGGAGAAGTAAGACGCATAGTAAACGAAATTTATGCACTAATTCGAACTCCGAGGTTTCGCGTCGAACAACCCTGTCGTAATAAGTGACGTCACTCAGACCGAAAACGAGACGTCACCTATAGGGAAAAGCGAGAGCGAACGAACGCTAGGGCTTAATTGGAATCATAAAAAAGACACTATAGGTTTCAACGTAAACTTGCGCAACACTCCTGAGGAGGTGCTAAGCGGAAATAAATTACCTACCAAGCGACAGGTCACTAGCAGCGCGATGTCTATTTTCGATCCAATCGGATACGCGAGTCCGATATCGGTGTTAGGTAAAGCCTTAATGCAGGAAGTATGGCGTACCGGTATAGGCTGGGATACGGCTATCCCGGAGACACTCGCGCCCGTATGGAGGTCATTTATAGAAAACATACAACAATTGAAACATTTAGAAATCCCGCGCTACGTACCGGCATGTAACAGAGAGGCTAGCATGCACATTTTTTGTGACGCAAGCGACAAAATATACGCTTGCGCAATTTATCTAGTGAGCGCTCACGCGGAGGGGCACACGACGTCTAACCTAGTAGCCGCCAAGGCGCGCGTCGCGCCCCTGAAAATCATTAGCGTCCCGAGGCTCGAGTTACAAGCGTGCGTATTAGGAGCTAGATTGGCCCAATCAGTTATTAAAGAATCCGATTACGTAATAACTAACAAATATTATTGGAGTGATTCGCGTACCGTACTGGCATGGATACGTTCAGATCCGCGCACCTTTAAAAGTTTCGTGGCCCATAGGTTAGCTGAGATAGAAGATTCTACCACTCCATCCGATTGGAACTGGGTACCGAGTGCTTTGAACGTCGCGGACGACGCCACGAAAGGAGTGCCAAACAAGTTCGGCCCCAACCACCGTTGGTTTTTAGGGCCCGAGTTCATTAGACAAAATAGGGAAAAATGGCCCATAGAAAAGTCCACCGAACCCGTCGGCCCCTCAGGCGAGGAACGGGTTAACCGCGTCAGCTCCGTTCAAACCGTAAATAATAAATTCGATTACTTACCCGAAGTAAATAGGTTTTCGAAATACGAACGTTTAATTCGCGCCTCTGCTCGGGTCATGGTTGCTGCCGAGGTATTCAAAGCCAAATCGCTATGTAGAAATCATGATAAAGAAATGAACAACGAGCATATAAAGCTGGCGACTATCCTGCTTATAAGAAGAAGTCAAAATATGTCATACTACGAGGAGATTAAGCACCTAGAGGCTGGGCGGCCACTACCGAAGAAATCACCGTTACACAAGATTGCAGTGAAACTAGCCAAGGGCGGAGTCGTCGTGCTGGACGCGAGAACTGGCCGAAATGAAGAATACATACCAGTATTACATGCCAAAGAAGACTTCACCAGATTGTTGGTCCACCACTTTCACGAAAAATACAATCACGGCAATCACGCTACGGTAATCAACGAGCTAAAACAACGCTATTTTATCGTCGGGTTGCGCGGCACTATTCGCTACATAACAAACAAGTGCCAATGGTGTCGGACCTATAAGGGGGCCACACTCAAGGCCCCTGTAGGCGACTTACCAAAAGAGAGGCTCTTAGCGAATCAAGCCCCATTTACCGCAACAGCTGTCGATCTCTTCGGGCCGATGAACGTCACTATAGGCCGCAGACACGAGAAACGATGGGGTGTTTTATACACTTGCCTCACCACCCGAGCTGTCCATCTAGAGCTTGCTGCCTCTCTATCGGCATCCTCTATGATCCTATCACTTCGCAGAATGATGGCTCGGCGTGGCACCCCCACCACTATTTACTCAGACAATGCTACGAACTTTTATGGATCCGAACGTGAACTGTCAGAAGCCATGAACTCACTACCTGACACCATGAAACAGTTCACCTCCGACCGTCAAATAGTGTGGAAGAAGATCCCGGCAGGCAACCCTTCAGCCGGCGGCGCGTGGGAGCGACTCGTGGGCAGCGTCAAGACCGCGCTCAAGGTCACCCTAAAAAACAGAGCACCCCATGAAGAGGTCTTACACACCCTACTGCTGGAAGCCGAACATATCGTCAATTCTCGCCCGTTGACACCCGTGAATCCTGACTTAGAAGCAGAAGCATTGACGCCAAATCACTTTCTGATCGGCAGGTCCAGTGCCCTCTCGCCCCTTGGCTCCTTCTCGGACAAGTCGCTCGACCTGAAATCCTGGAAAACAGCACAAGCGCTGGCAGATCATTTTTGGACTAGATGGCTAAAAGAATATCGCCCAAACTTATTGCCTAGATCCAGTGCGCATTCCAAGGCAAAGAACCTACAGATAGGAGATGTGGTCATAGTTGCTGACAATACTATGCCGCGTGGTACTTGGCCTAGAGGCATTATTGCACAACTCTATCCCGGTCCTGATGGCCATATTAGAGTAGCCGATGTACAGACACGCGCCGGAACCATTCGCCGCCCAGCCTCCCGCCTTATCCTCATATGCTCCACAGAAGGAGATGGTGCTGTCGCACGTGGAGGGGAATGTCGCATATAGCTTATGATAGTAAATAATTTATCTCATATAGCTTATAATTGTACATAACTTTCGCATACAGCATTATAATTTTTATATACCGTAATTTTATACACTTAGTTTTATGTTAATTAATTATAAAATTTGTATCGTGTTTAGGATAAGTTAGTACTGTAAGATTATTGTTTGTTATTGTTTTGTCTCATTCTAAACTGTTTTTACTCAATAAATTATACACTTGACCACACCCCCACTAAGTGTGCGATGGAACGACGGAATATAATGGCGGCCAAGTCCCATTCAATAATTCCATCTCAGACTACTCACACTCTACACAGTATTTTCAATAAGAGTTATTATTTACATCATCCCTCTGGTATCCTGGTATCCTGGTAACCTGGTTCCTGGTAATTCCCGGTAACGAAGCTCTCCTGCCCGCTATAGCCCGCACCTAACAGGCGCACATTGGCTGTGATTACTGCATATTGGTTTTAAGTGTAGGTATTTCTGTCAATAAAGCTTACATACACTATTTCTCATTCATGTTTTTATGAAATAAAGTCTATTTATTTAAATAATCAAGATGAGAACTGTCAGATTTTGGTCTTGAATTAAAAATCAGAGTTTAATGTAATTTACCTATATACTATACCAAACAATATACGCAATGTAATATACCAGTCTTTTGGAACAATCTTATTACTCTGTAGTTCATTTCATAGCAGATACCTAATGTTCTATTATTTTCTAGTAGTTGTTGACATTTAATTATATTACTTTTGAATATGGTTGACATTTGTAATCAATAATCATTGTTTAACTTAAATTAGTTTTTATATGACATTTTATTAATGACATTTTAACTACAATTTAAGTTTAAATTATTTATACCTATTAATTATTTTTATTGACATTGATTTAATTTATTACGAGTATCATAGTAATAATAATGATTATTTGATTTTTATGTTTAATATTGTGCATAGTATAATCCTATTGTTAAATTGTAATAGATTAATTCATATTGTTTTGTTATTGACGCTAATGTAATATTTACTTTTATTGTACTTTTGTACGTAATTGTTCCAATGTTCGACACAATAATTATTGTTCAGAATAAATAAATAAATGAATACCCAACTTATAACTTATACAATACTATAACATCATCGAGCTGGACTGATGATGAACCCAGATGGTGCTAGGAACCCGGTATTAAAATAACGCAACCTTATTCGGACTCCTTAGAATTTTCTCGATGAGTACTTCACAAATGTTCAAAGAAAAGTATAGTCAGCAATAAAAGCTTGGCACAAAAACAAAAAAATGCTATTTTTGATAGAAACATGATAAATGAGTTTTACGTGTTGCATTTCCTCGGCATGACATATCCCTCTAAACCAGGCTTGACCGGCAGGTTGGGGATGACGTTCCGGCACGAGCGGCACTGGATCGAGATCTTGGTGGCCTTGGCTTTGATGCCCGACGCCGATATCACGATGCCGGGGATCTTCACCAGCCGGGACACGGTTTCTGACTGGAAATGATAAATATAATACAGCAAACTCACCATAGAATAGATAAAAAATATTACATAGACAGATGTCCCACAGCCAAAACATATTTTCTTATAGTGCCTTTCTAACTAGTGAAGGTTGGCAGTCGTCTCCGTATTATCTCGGTCTTCGGCAAAGTTGAAAAGCTCTGCTGCACTTGTGACTCCAGTCACTTTCCAGATGTTTCACAGCCACTATTTCTTCCTGTGCTCAACAGCTCTTCTTCTAGCCACTTTACCCATCATTATTAGTTGTAGAAGCTCATATAACACCTTATACGTCAACACTCATGACCAAATTTAGATGCCAAAGTGCGCATAAGTAATAAATTACCAAATGGACCAAGAGAAAGCAAGACGGCGTGATCATCTATCCTGCTTACCGCGCTACGTCTGAGCTACGTGATCTGACCGCCGTGGTGTTGGGAGGCGAGCAGCTTCGTTGGGCGGAGTTCACTTTGGTGGAGGAGTAGCTAGGGATAGGGCACTTACATGTCTCTGTGCATTTTCTAGATAGGTCTTTTAGCGCTGTTCTGTACATAGGTCATGTTAGGTCGCAGTGTTTATTTTATTTCTTTGTTAGTTTATTTGAAACAAGCTTCTGCCTGCGACTTCGTCCTCCTTAAATTCGTTTATCGCGGATAAGAGTATTTTCCCTGGATAAAAAGTAGCCTATGTCCTTTCCCGGGTCTCATACTATCTCCATACCAAATTTCATCCAAATCGGTTCAGCTGTTTAAGCGTGTAACGGGCAGACAGACAGACAGACATTCGCATTTATAATATTAGTATGGATATGGATAAAAATGTTCATTGTTGATTCCACTTCTTTACTTTCCCTTCCATAAGAATTCCTTTTACTTGAAAAATATAACCCCTTCTAATTGACGCAGTTGGGTATAGCTGTGTGTAACCAAGCGAGAAAGTGAAATATATTATGCACATATAAGATCATAGATTAAGCATGATTGCGGCAAGCAATGACACACTTGCTCAGGACTGATGACATAGGTACTTTATGGTACACGGCATAATGGCAGAGTGCAGAGATCCCTTTGCTTATGAATAAATAATAATAGTTAATATTAGGGACAATCTTACATAAATCAATTGAACCTAAGATGGTTATATATAGTATACTTTTTATTTATTTATTTATTTATTTATTAATAGGTTTGCCAACACATACAACACAGAATAAAATTACACTAATATCATATGGACATAAAGAAAAGAGTGTTTATTCAATTACAGGCAAACACAGCATGCTTTTAATCTGGATATGCTGAAGAAATTTATTTCTTTTCTGCTTGCGAGGTTGCAAGTAAATCCGTGTCTTTAATATCTACATGACTTACTTTAAGTTCTCTAAGGTTAGAAGTGTGTGCGTCTGAAGACAGGAGCACTTGTATGTCTTCAACAGTTTCCTCTCCCTCAGGCCGTGGAGCTGTTAACTCATCTGCCAACTAAACATGACAATTAATAATTTATTATTAATAATTTATTCAAGTCTTATCAGTAAGAAAGCAATCAATTAAAACCTGTAGATTAATAACAGTGTGTGTATTCCATACAAACATATATTTCAGGGTAGGAAAATTCAAGTGCTACTGAACAAAATCCAATATCTTTTGTAAAAATTAATTTTAAATATTATTGTGACTTATGACTTTAATGCATTTAATTACCTTTAGTTGGTAATCCTTCAATGTTTGTAGTTCCTTCGAGACTGGACATAACGCTACATACAAAACTTCAATGAATTACCAACTGAAGGTAATTAAATTGATCATATTTATATGCGATATAGCCTTGTTTTGCTGTGTTGGTATAATATTGAATGTTAGTCTGACATTACATAGGAAATTACTAAATGAAGGTCTCTTTAGTATTCTCTCACCTCCTTAGCAGCCTCTTCTAAGATAGGCAGATGTTCACTTGGTTTCTTGTACAGTTTCTCAGCAAGAACTTCGTCGAAGCTCGACAGATCCTCAATGTTTATTTCCACCCAGTATTTGTTCAGGTTATAATTTCGTTTCAGAGCATCTCTGTAACATTATACAATAGTTGTAATAAAAAATGTAGTGATGGTTGCAAGTCTAGATTTAAATTATTGAATTGACATATGATCTACGGATAAAAATTAAATTTCAAGTTAAACTGAATACTTGAAATGGACAGAAAACTAGTTGGAAGATTTGAATGAAATAAATAAGCCAAGATTCAAGAAAAGGTCTAAAAACAGTCATACGATATATACGCTTGAGATTTCATGTTAAAAGAATGTATTTACCTGTATTTGTAGTTGAAATTCCCTGTATGAAACTGGCGCATGAATTCTTTAAACTTTTTCTTTACGGCTTGGAGGTTAACTTGATCTTGTGATTCATTTTCCTCGACTCCAAAGTTGTCGGAAAAGAAAACACCGGGATCGTCAAATCCTTCCATTGTTATATATAAACGTTTGCAGTAAACTGTTTATTGTTTAGTTTTATAATTATCGTGGTCTGGTCTACTGTTGTATTTGTATCAAACAAACGCACAACACAAAAAGCCTCAGGCTGCAATTTTAGCGCGCAAATGTGACATTGACATCTATCAATTTAGGGTGGTAGCTAAAAAAATCTCAAAAATTTCCATGAATTCAAAATTCTGTATGTCAATCATTATCATTCACATTTACGTACACAAAGTTCATGAGTAGACTTAATTTACAATTATTTATCTTAGATTTTAGAATAATAGTATATCTCTAATAACCTTGAAGAAAAATCATACATAAAAATATTATACATATTGCTAAACTGCATTTTTTGTGCACCACTAGTAATGCTAGTGACTGCAGTAAGATTATTTTGTGTCTGATGCTATGTTATTTATCTACTTATCTTTGTTCTATTTATTTTTCTACAAAATAATTCTAAGTATATGAATACCCTTATATGTATATGGAAATATAATTTTGACTAAAACAGCAACACTAAATTATTATTAAAGGTGTTCGAGCCATAAAATTCCTTAAAAAAAAAAAGGTGTTCCGAGGTATTCCTTAAAACATCAAACCTATGCTGTGTCTTTTGTTTATAGTCTATGGTCAAAATCTGTGCCTCGAAATTTAAAATTTAAAATTCGATAATCGTTGCCTGGGCACCATAATAAACAAAGTAAATATTGATTTATGCACAATAAAATCGCAAAGCAATAATTAAAATTCTCATAAATTGTAAAAATGAGTACATCAATATAAATTTGACTCGATTTATGAGATTTAGCTTATCGACATGGGTGATGTAAGTATCCCAATATCGATTGCTGTTTTAAAAGACTTAAGTATGACACTCTTCTTTTGATACTTTTAACAATGCTACGGAAACAGTTTTTAGAATTAATATTTCTTGACTTGACTTCTGCATTAGTAGTGTATTCTAGGGTTATACCTAAATTTTGATAAGGTACTTAGATGCCATAGTCGTCACATGTGCGACAAAAGTTGTTATTCAGGTGGAATGCTTCGTATTTACCATGAAATTTATTTGTTTGTATAGAAAGACGAAGTTGATACTCGGCTTGAGTTTATGCAGGATTATTTACTCAAAGCTTTGAAACAGAAAGCTGACAAATGGGCAAAGTTCATCTCTTCAGACGACAGGGTAACACTTTTTACATTTTTAATTCAAAGTACGACACTCATTCATAATTTACGAGCACTGAAATGAATAATTTTATAACAAATTGAACATGTACATATGTGGGGTTAACTTTCTTCGTCCTCCTCCATAAATGTCGACTTTTAGAAAATTATCCAAAATTTTATGTGAAATCGTTGAATAAAAAGGTAAATCAACCGTCATACCTACCCCCCAGGCAACGAATATACATATGGGTGGATCAACTTTTATTGTTATTCTGTCCAGTAACTCAGGAGAAAATAGTGACAAAATTACTTAGAAAAATGTGAATAATCTAGGCCAAGGGTCGGCAATATTTTTAGACGTTGAGCCAGATGCCGGATAAATATAGATTTTTCGGAAACCCAAAGAGCCGTAGTTTTCTGTTTCAGGTTTATCACTGTATATCAAACTTTAATAGGACTTTTTTTAAGGGGATTTTGAAGAGCCGCAAGTGATCCTTTAAAGAGCCGCATGCGGCTCGCGAGCCGCGTTTTGCCGACCCCTGATCTAGACTATTAACATACTGACGAAATGAAAAATAGACATAGAAATATTGCCAAGAAAAAAAGTTCTTGCCTTTATTTTGTTTAAAGTAAATTCATGGCAACGAAGTACAGAAAAAAGACGATAAGCCCATATAATACATCAATTACAAGTACTCTTTTGAACGTACCGTCCACCCATACTATCCATACTATATATTCTATACTATATAATATAATATATACTATACTATATACTATACTATAATATTATAAATGCGATAGTGTGTCTGTCTGTCTGTCTGTCTGTATGTATGTATACCTCTTCACGCTTGAACCGCTCAATGCTTTGCTGGGATGAAATTTGGTATGGAGATAGTTTGAGCCCCGGGAAAGGACATAGCCTACTTTTTATCCCGGAAAAATACCCTTATCCGCGATAAACGAATTTAAGGCGGACGAAGTCGCGGGCAGAAGCTAGTGTTTATATATATCTTTTATATTTTCGTATGTTTATGTTTCGCAGCATATCCTATACAGATGGTTCGACAACAAAAAGTCCCCGATATTAGTTTTCCGCATGAACACGGCGGGGCTGCTTACATGCGCACTTACGTTCCCGCCAATAAGCAGAGGCAAGATGGTTTACTTTCTAAGGACTGAACAGCAACTTACCGGAGCCAATTTTCGGAAGGTATTTACTATTTACACGAAGGAAATGTAGAGAAATAGATTTACAGTTCCTTTTGTCACAAACTAATACCTACCTTCCGGTATGCCACATAAATTTTATGCAATTTCCATTTAGAATTACTTCACTATTTGCTGCTAATTCCAGGAAAAAAAAATTCCCCAAAAATTTCATTCATTTTTCATATTTCAATACCGTTACCGTAATTTAGCCAGGATTACTTTTTAGTCCACTGTGTCCCGCCGCTAGCACACCTCCACCGCGAAACCGCGAAACGCCATACAGAGCGCGCGAAACTACAGCGGAACTTCCTTGGGTTTGACGTTTCGCGGCGGAGGTGTGCTACCGGCATTAATAGCGTCAATTTACAATCAAAGCGCGCCTCTTTTTGAATATACTTGAGTTGAGTTTTAACGGCAGGTATTTATAAATTACGGTAGGTAGGTACTTTTCAGTGGCGCGGCGTAGCTAGGTGATCAAGGACCACAGTGCAAAAGAAGAGATTATTGCCCCACGTTACTCCGAAATTTACTCATTTAGGGATCAAGGGCCCCAAGCTTGGAGCCGCGGTCCAGGGCACCGTCTAGCCCTTCGGTAGCTTCGCCAAAAGCACATACTTTTAAAAAAAACCGGCCATGAGCATGTCGGACCATACTCAGTGTATGGTTCCGCAGCCGTTACAACAAAAACAATGCACTACAGATAAAAAAATACGATGTTTAAAGTACATTAACAGAGGAGCGTATCTTCATGGCACTTACGTCCTTTTGTTATGTGTCCCACACGTTAATGCTGCTTGCCGAAAAAAATTCAGCTTCTGTTGCATGTATCGAGTTCCCCTGCCTAGAAATACATATTTAGTTTTTTTTTTCATCAATATACATCTTTCGGAGTCTCATTTTTTTTAAGCAAAATGCTTGCGACATGCGGAAGGACATGACGAAACCATACGAAACTAAAAAGGCCCAACCACACCGAATGCGAGTGCGTGATGTGCACGTTGTAAGGTACGAGTTCTCATAAGAGATGACACACCGCTGCGTACACGCACACGTCATGCAAGCTGCGCCTTTACGGTAAAATTTTTGCCATTTTGGCTACGAAACCCTAAAAATGACCCTGGGTTTCCTCAGTGCGTCACCATCGGCGAGATGTCCGGCAACGTGCTAATGGACCTAAGCATCATGGCGGATGAGGTAATCGGACCTCTGCTCTGCAACCCAGAGAACCAGAAGGGCTGGCCCAAGATCGTCCGCGACGACATGAAGAGGCACATCGACGATCTCAGGAATCTCATGCACCAGGTAAATTTATATACTACCAGATCGACTTAACTTTGCACCTCGCTGGACCCCTTTCCCGCTTTCCCGCGCGGCACCCCTCGTCCGCCTCGTGCCTTCAGTTCAGTAGCTATAGCATCTCCGACAGCACTCTGTCGCTGTGTCCTGTCGCTGTGTCTGTGTCCTGGCGCTGTGATGTCACTACGTCACAGCGCCAGGTGAAGTCTTACGGGTTGTACCTCACTGTTTATTATTACAAGCTTTTATGTTAACAGTTCTGCCCCCGTATTGCCTAACGCGTTTGACGCTCGCAATCGCAATCGAGTGTCATGATTTTGTATGGGCTATGACAGTTGATTCCGATACCAAGTGTCAAAATTTCGTTAGGCAATAACCCCGCTGGTCCCCACCGACAATCTGTGGTTTTGAAATCACCAATCTGCTTATTGGCAATATTGCCCGGTTCACCAGGATACCATGCTGTAAATCGAGATATGTCTCGGCGTAGCCGGGTCGTATGGCAACCCCAATCTAAGGGCACTGTAGAACTTTTGCACACTAAGCACAACTAACTTCAACTGCATTCTGCGCAGTGTATTACACATCAAAATTAAATTGTATTGCTATAAGGTTCTACAAGGGTTTAATAAAAGTCAATATTTCTGTAGTCCCCGATTCATCAGAACTTGTGCGTTGAATATAGAGCTAAATAACATAATGTCTCCTTGTTCCTTAGTTTTTTAACAAAAAATGAACGAACATACCAAAGCTGACGGCTGACGCTGCTTTTTGCGTAGGTATACGCTGCCGTGTGACGCGTCTCGGGGGTCACATATTCTACTCGTATATTATTTTCAGCAAATTTATGTTTCGGTGTGGCCGATCCTTAAGACCGCCTGTTATGAACGGTCTATCTCTTCTTTCCCAGAAAAGAGGAAATTAAACTACGTATACTTTATACCATATATCGCGTACCCGTTTTTAGGGTTCCGTACCAAAAAGGTACAAAGGGAACCCTTATGGTGCGACTCTGTCTGTCTGTCTATCTGTCCGTCTGTCTGTCTGTCCAACTCCAACTATTAAAGAGCTATATCTCAAAAACTACTTATGCTAAATATTTGAAACTTGGAATATTTATAAACATGGTCAGCCCACATCTATTGCACAGGAAATATTTATATTTTTTTATTGTGATTAATTTTTGTTTTATTAAGGAAAATGTGAAAAAAAACACCATTCCTCCCCCTATATCTCCGAAGTTTACCAATCGAAAATTTTGAAATTTTCACAATTTGTATTAATAAACATAAATATTACACGAAAATTATAGCCATGTCTGTAACTAGCAATTTTTTTTAATTCGCAAAAAACGTATTTGAGCAACCCGGTTGCGTTAAGTTTGCACCTGATTTGCATGCAATGCCATATATATCAGGTGTAAACTTAACTCAACCGGTACCGGGTAAGAAAGTCAGGGTAAGTGAAAATTTGAACGGAACCCTCGGTGCGCGAGTCCAACTCGCACATGGCTGGTTTTTTTTTCTCTTGAGGGTAAATAATGGAGGAAATAATAAATAAACGTGTTATGTGCAGTTAAAAGGCGAAATGTCCAGTCAAGTCCTATTGCCGATGCCGACCGGTGTGGAGAGAATTTATGACGCCGAATCCAAATTAGCACAAAGGTAATTATATCTACGCTAAAGTGTTTTGTTTTAGTAACTATACCATATTTAATATTATAAATGCGAAAGTTTGTCTGTCTGTCTGTCTTTCTGTCTGTCTATCTATCTGTCTGTCTGTCTGTCTGTCTGTCTGTCTGTTCGCTACTTAAGGCTACTTTTTATTCCGGAGAATATTTTTATCCGCGATAAAGGAAATTAAGGCGGACGAAGTCGCGGGCAGAAGCTTGTTCTATTATAAAGTGGTAAAAATAAGATGAATGTACATTGAAAATATAAAAAAGTGTTACGGACTAATAGGGTACATGCATGATTTTTTTTATCGCTTTTCTTAACTAAATATCAAAATACCGTAAAAACTATTTCAAAATGTGAAATTAAAATTATAATCGGCCAAGAAATACGCATAATATAGGCATTTTTAACTAGTAATTTGACAGAGAGGTCCGATATGCACTGTTACGTCACAGTGCACTCCGGCCATATAAATAAACTCCATATTAAATTCTGTTTTGCAAGAAAGAGATAAAATGAAATGTTTGATAGCTTATATCTTGGTTGTTTTTATAGCTATTCGAAAAAAATTTTTTGTCTAGTGTTTGTTACATGAATGAGATTTTAATAAAGCAAAAATAAAAATTCATGAATATTCCCTATTGAAGGTCACTGACTCAAAACATATTTATTATAGTAGAAGGTGGAAGGTGGAAGGAATAAGCCTCTTTTTTCTTCAGCGTAGTTGAGTTAAAATAGTTGAAATCCGTTTAGCCACAACGACACATACAAAAAATCCGTCTCAGTGACCTGCAAATAGTCCGTTACAATATTTTTTTAGAAAGTAACTTCAGACATTTCATTTTTACAACTTTATACGAGTAATAGTAAAGATATTATATAGACCTCGAACGTTTCACCCTATGGGGCGGCCTCCCACCGCCAGGTGGACAGACGACCTGGAGAGACTGGCGGGAAGCGGTGGGATGCGAACATGCTGATGAATATTTAAAAATCATGTGCCTCAGCGGGAGTCCGACTCGTGTTTGGCGATTTCCGATTCCGACTTGGCTTTCCAGATAAACATATTTATTTGTCTTCTCTGGGTACATCTATTCATAATTTAAATCCAAAGTATACTCCCGCTGCTGAACATAAGTCTCCCCCAACAAAGACTTTCTGAACGTCAACAATTCATGTAGTGGGAGGCCTACCATGCTGTTTTCGGTTTCGTGGTCTCCATTTGAGAACGCTCCAACAACAGAACAGAAAAAACATTGTTTTTATTATTCCGTGGCTCCAACCATCGGTTCGTGCAGACTATTACCATTCCAACTTGCTTATTCAGTGAGCTACATCGGCAATCTATCATTATCAAGATATTAACGAAGTTGCAACAGAACAGATTGGTTTCGGTCCGTTTCGTCTGGTTCCCTGTTCGTCTAACGAGTTAATGCCTTGTTCGTCTGTTTCCCCGTTCGTCTGTTTCCCCGTTCGCTTATTTCCCTGTTCTTATATTTCTTTTCGTGTTCTATCGTCATACATCTAATATTACCAAGAAAAAATAAATTTATGCATTGTATTTTCAATGTGTTTATAGTAGTTCATGCAACTGAACCCTAATGAAGCGACTTAAAACACGAGTGTTTTAGATGACATCAGTGTTTTAAGCCGTAATGATGTACAGTTGGATACATTACTTTTTATCTTCACATATAGCCCAGCCTTACAGCTATTATTTTTACTATGAAATTTTCTTATCTATGGAAGTGAGTGACAGCAGAAATATTATATTCATTACACACATATGTAAATATTTCAAAAAACTGTGTTTTAAAGCTAATAATTAGGTCCCAGTTGCGTAAACTACGATTATTACAAAAGAGAGGACA